>JAAXCT010000379.1:0-563634 GCA_012490785.1 Eragrostis nindensis | reverse complement strand
CTAGCTAGTACGCATTTAAGGCCTTGCTTCTGCGAGTTTGGTGAATGGGGCCGTTGTTTGGAGGCTTGGAGGCTAATACAACGGAGATCATCAGGCATGTGATTTTGATGGCTTAAATTGCTTTTATTCATAACTGTGTGCTATATACTCCTCCGTTCACATATGATGGTCGCATTTGGGTGAAACGAAAAATTCACATATGTTGATCGTATTTGCCTGGTTGCATCGGTCTCTCTCCAGATTAATTACGCGGCTTCCTCGTTTTCTCCCCAGATTAATTACGTTGCTCCCTCGTTCTCTCCCAGATTAATCACATGGCTCCCCTCTCCTTTTCATCCAGCGCACGAGCTCGCATCTCATCTGCTCCAGAAGCCTGCGCGCCTCTCTTCTTCTATTCGCACAGCTCTCCTCTCGTTTTGTTCTAGCGCAAGAGGTCGCATCATGCTCCAGAGCGCCGACGTAGCGCCGGGCCATCGTCGCAACGTCGCGATGGCCGACGAACTTATCCGTGGAGTGAACTGGGCTCCTGATAGAGACGACGACATGGATTCATAACTGTGTGCTATATACTATACTAGCTAAGAGCTAAAACCTTGTAACAAAGTTGGTTGTGTGCATTTGACTATGCAGGGGGCAGGAAGATTTTCATTATACGAAAAAGGCCAATCTAACATCAATGAGTTGCCAATTTTAGTTCCCGTAGACAACATATATATCTTCTATTTTAAAGGGGGGGGGGGGGGGGGGGGGGGGGGACAGTGGCACATGATATCTTCTATTAAGGAGATGATATCTATGCACTGAAATGCTAGTAATATCATGATGACATCCAGAAATTCTTGCCAATGTGAATAAGAAGTAATAAAGGAGCTCTCCAATCATTTGAAAGAGAATGAAAGGGTATGGAAATAGTACCGTTGAAGCCTGCAACCCGGAGATATAGTGTCTCGGGAATATCAGCACCAGCAGAACTAATATTAAAGGAATTTGCATCAAACTTCAGCGTATCGAGCAGCTGGTCATCAGTCCAGAAAAGACACCTCGTCACATCGCCCTTCGATGTGCTGCCGGTCAAAGTTGCATAAGCATACGCGACGCAGGAGCAATTGCCGCCACACTCCGCCGCACACTCCTCGAGGGTCTTGTTCCTGATGCGTACAAACTTGTCCGGCACATTCACACCCGACAACGCCACGAAACCATCACCACATCGCAGCGCCCTGCTTTCTCCGCAGCCTTGCAAGAACCTGCCGTTGCTCCACTCTCCCTTGTCCACGGGCTCAAACCCGTTGAGGCACTTGCAAATCGGGGTGGCACCTGTGTAGTCACAGTAACCAGAGGCCCGCAGTCAGTAACCGTACCTGCTACAATCATTTGGCGGCGACACACCGAGAACTGCCCAATTTGACAGGTCCTTGTTCCAAACTTGTGTTTCTAGCCCGCGGAGTAGCTCATCACGATCCGCAAGGGCGGGGCGCCGTTGGAGAGGGTGAAGACAAAAGAAACCTCTTCGGTTGTGTCCAAGTATTGGTAGTACATAAGGAAGCTGGTGTTCGTCTGAAAGTACTGGCTGAAGACCGTGTATCCCGTCACACACTGAGCCGCGCCATTCTATACGTGAGCCGTTCCGGACAAATGTTTGAGGGAATGGGTCTATCTCTGTAGTGAAGGAGAAGGTACCAGGCGAGGGATCGTCGCGGTTATTCCAAGAAACAAGGCGGCTTCCGTCTTGAGTCTTGTAGCTCCTCCACATCCTCATCCCGGGAGGAGAGTATCGGTCGGGGTGGTCGAAGCTTTGCCACAGCACCGTGCCGTTTGGTGAGCGGAGGATGAGGTTGCCGGTGTTCATCATCACCGCTACGGCTTCAGTAGCGTTTGAAGTTGGAGACGGAGAGGGGTTTGCAGGGGTGGTAGTGTTGGTTGTCCAGAGCACATGGCCGTTGACATCAGACAAGACAAGATTAGAAGTGTTGGTCACTACAAGGGAAGGTGCTGAGGAGGAGATGGCCGGTGTTGTTCGGTTAGCAACCCAAACCACGGTGAGCCGAGGGATATTGTTGTACCATATTCCGAGGTAGAGCTTGTCTGGAGTGGAATTGGACGGGTTGAAGAAGCCCAAGGCGAATTCACCACCGTCAGAATTATGGTGGTGCCAGGCGAGAGCGTCTTGCCTGGAACAAGCCGGTCATCGGAGACGCACAAGGCGGGCAAGAGGAGGAGAGCTGCGACGTAAATGGAAATGGCACTCATGGAAGCGAACTTCCTGCGGTGCTTCAAATGAATGACTATTTCATGCTCTAAGCGGCAGAGAAGATGCAGTGGCTACTTGGCAGCAGCGTATTAGTAAGCTCCGAGTACTCGGGCTTGGCGTTCAAGCAACGATGCAAACAATTCTGACTTCTCGTGGACTATAACGGGTTCAAACATTCTGACTGAAATTTGGTGGTAGTGAGAGCTGTGTACATCAGAAGGGTTGGTACATTGGCCACATTTAGAACTGTAAATATATTTTAGTGCTCCATGGCTGAATGTAGGTGTCATTGCCGCCTTCATTCAGGAATGGCTAATATACTTTTTGGCTGTCACTGAAATGCAAGCCGCCGGGATCTACATGGTCAAACTTATAGATGGAGTAAATTAGGTTGCAGCTTCCTAACCTGGTGCAGTTGCATCATTTATTAGTTGCCGAAACTTCGTTATCTAAACAACAAGTGGTCTAAATATTTCAATTTCTCGACTCACACAGCTAATTAGCAATGTTTTCCTAAACTGAAGCACATTACGTGTAAACGGCGTATACAAACGCTGAAGTAGACCCATCTGTGCAGTTTAGGTCCTAATTGGACTTTGCTCTAAGGATCTTTTGGTAGAATTTCAACTCCAAAAATTCATCAGAATTCTAAGAAATCAATGTATCTAAAAACTGTGGAGAATTCTCGCGATTAGGTCATTTGTATTCATATTATGGAAAGAAAACTAAGATACTTTATTTATCTGATAAACAGAAATCTAGTCTAGCATGAATGAATAACTAAAATACAATGCCTAAGCTGATTTATAGAAGAGTAAAAATGATCATCATAGCGTCTTCCTTTTCCCGCCCCCACACGTCTTCAACCTCAAGCATGAATCAAGTTTTGTCCCGACCCCCCAGCCCACCTTTCTGTCCTCGCTGTCATCCCTATCACCACGTTGGCTATCATGCACATGCCCCGTCGCACTATCGCGCTCTTACTCTGCCACTAGCTCCAATGTCGCCTAGCAACACTGTCATCTCTCTCATACCTCCCTTGCCTAGAAACACTGTCATCTCTCTCATACCTCCAAGTGGAATATCAAACCACTCACCCTGTTTGGATTTAGAGCCTATTAGGGAAAAAAAAAAAGAAGAAATCCAGTCCCCCACCCCCACCCACCCACCCAGCAACCAATCTGACTAAGCATGAACAACATTGCAAAGTCCTAAAAAACCTGTCACACCATGTTTTAAGAACAAAACGAAGTGCTCATCTATATGTGTGCTAGGATCAAATTTCACACATATAGGACAAAGTATAGTAAAACAGAGTAACTAATAATTACAGCAAATATTATTATAATGAATGTCTCAAATGACTATATGAATACAAACGCTAGCGGAAGACTCCACAACACCACAGGCAATCGACGGGGGCTCCACAAGCTTAGTCTTCTCTATCGTCTTCAAGGTGGACAATCTTCAATCTCTGAGCAGCATTTCATAATTGTAGGGGAAATAGCAAGTGTGAGTACATATCGTACTCCGCAAGTGTAGGAAAGATGACATATAAGCTTATATGAAAGAAAGGCTGACATACGATTCATAGAAGAAAGCAACTACAACTATGACACTTATTAAAGCACCTATATTACTACGTGAGATAAACCCCCAAAGGTTACCGTTAAGCCAACAACACGTGTTACTCCACCTGTACTAGATCAAAGGGTTACTCCACCCCAAAGCATACTATAAGTTACCCACTTGCAGCATCAAACTGGTTTCCCACCAAACAATCCAACCGTCCAACCATCTCTAATCATTGAAGGTCCAGGCCGCTCTTGACCATGAGCACGTCTGTCTTGACAGTTTAACTTTTCTGCAGAGGTCGCACCACTTTACCCACGACTCGTGATTTCATCCCTGTTGCCACGTGGACTAAAGTCTCCATTATGCCATGCCGGCCAAGCACTTGCACACTACGTATGGTGTGCGGCCAGGAAATCTCACTACGAGGCATTTCCCAAAGTCGCTATCCAGCATGTAATCATCCGCTAAGGTTTTGCAAAGTAAAAACTTTCGGGCGTAACACTCGTAATCACTTCTCACCGAAGCTTTCAAAAGCGTACTGCTTGTCACTTAACCCATCGGCCCCCCTCTTGTGTCAAGGATACATACCCCTAATCACTTCAAATGGAAGCTTCCGGGAGTATCTCCACACCAAGGTCCAGAGTATACCCCTAATCACTTCACAACAGAAGCTTCCAGGCGTATCTCCTTCATCCAATGATTCTTACATGACTGATAAAACAACCAAGTACTTGCCAAGCCGTTCCATACCAGCCTCGTGGTGGCACTGTAGTCCTGGGTTGTCGCTCCACGAACCGGTCCTTAGGATCCCAAGCATGTACCTACCACAAACCATGAGTACAAGACAAGTACCCGTGCATTCCCGCACCATCAGCAAACCATCCTCCTGCTTGGATCCCCTAGTTTTCCAGTGTCTCTAAAAAGAATTATCATTCCCACGAATTAAGAGAAAGTGAACCATTAGTCAAGATTATTAGCAAGTTAACATCCATCCCAAGACAAGCAAGGCTTAGCATAACCTACCCATCCAACCATTATCATCTACCACAACCAGACGAGAAGGAATAATAAGGAACATGATAAAAGACACATAGGATTCAATTTAAACGCAATGACTAAACTAGAGAGAGAAAGAAATAGGTTTAAAGTGCATCAAGGACACTTGCCTCAAAAGAAGTGCTGCTGCTCAGAGTCTCCAAAGCCTTCTTCTTGCTCTTGATAATTCTCAAACTGCGTGTTCTCTATTAACGGTAACATGCAAAGTACACAAAGCACAAACAATAATGAACAGTACAAACAAACAGCACCAAAAGACTATAAAGGTAGTACCAAAATATAGTACTCGTGTGAGCACAAGAACCGCTAAAAACAAAGTTACACATAAAAAGTTATAAGCTTTTGAATTTAAAGGGCTAAAATAGAAAAAACAGAAAGACTTTAGGGACTAAAACATTAAAAAAAGAAAATATTTCGGGACTTATTTGTGAATAATCAAAGTTCAGGGATTAAAGTGTAAAAGTTTTGGATTGAAACATAAATTATATAAAACTCAGGGGTGTTTTTGTAGAAATATAGTTACCTAAACACAGTTTTATAAAAGGCTGAGGCTTTGCTGTAAATTACCTTTTTTGGAAATTAAATTGATTTAAACAAACCAGAAAAATATATTTTAAATAAAGAAATCATGGACCGTGTCTGCGGTGCCCGTGAACGGTCCACGATGAACCAGTTGCCTGGGGAAAGGCGGCGCTGGCATCGGACGTGGCGGTGGCTCGCCGGAGATTGGCCGCGACGGGGCTACGGCTAATGGAAGCTCGACATGATGCACGTACAAGGGCGAGGGCCTGGAGATTCGCTCACCTCGGGGTCGGGCGGAGGCAGAGACAGTCGAGCGCGGGTTTTCGACAGAGGAGGGCAGCGGCGTTCGACGGCGTTCGACGGGGCGGCGTCGCAGTGGCGGAATGGATTCACGAGAGGGTCGAGTGGATGCGTTGGAGCTCCATGGTGCTCTTCGAGACGTGAGGGGAGGCGAATCGGGCACGGGCGGCGAGTTGAAGCGCGGCGGCACTCCTCACCGTACTTGAGGATGACGATGGTGCTTTGGGGTTTGGGGCACAAGTGCGGCGGCGAATGGGAGAAAGGAGGGCACGGGGAGACTGTGACCTCGTTTTATTGGGCGCTGTGCCCTAGGGTGGGCCTGGGGTGCGCACGCCGAGGGGGAGAGAGGCGGGGCGGCGCGGGTCGGGCTTAAGATGGGCCAGGATGGGCTGTTGCGGGCGCGCGAGGGGCTTGCGAGCTGGGCCTCGGGAGTGGAGATGGGAAAAAGGAGGAGAAAAGGACTAGGGCCGGAGGAAAAGAGAAAAGGAAAAAGGAAATTGGGCTCAGGAGATTCGGCCCAAGATCAGGCTGTGGTTTCGTTTCTTCTTTCTATTTCTAATTCCCTATTCTATTTTCTATTCTAAACGAAAACGATTCCTAACAAAATATTAAATATATTTTTCACCCAATAAAAACCCTAATGCAATCTATTCCAACATGAATGCAACAATCATAATTTATATAACATATATTAATTTAATTTATTTAGAAAATAGTTCATTCCCTAAATAAAAATGATAAAACACAAATATTAAAGCAATATTTTAAACTATTCCAAAACGTTTAAAATTTAGTGAAATTTATTCACAAACCAAAATTTAAAATTTAGGATGTGACAAAACCCTAATAATCTTGCATTTGCACAATGTCATGAAGACTTTGGGCGCCCGGCAATTAGGAGGTGGAATAGTAAAATACAATTTTAAGGAACTTAGTAGCGAGATAGTTAGTGCATGCATATGGGGGAAATATTCTGTGCAATAGTCCTATTCTTTGCAATCTGTGCAATCCGGGCATGCAACCGACCAATCGGCATCCGGCGACCAAGGATTAACCACCGTATCCCTTCCATCCCACTCGATCTCTCTTTCCAAAAACCCCCTCGTAGAAAACTGTCAGCTCCCGAAACTCCCTCCGATTACCTCCCTAAATTCCTTTCAGAAACTTGTCGGACTTGGCAGCTAGCTCGCCGTTCACCATTGCCGGCGCCTGCTCCAACAAAAACCTTGAATTAATCTACGTGTGACTCATCACCAGCTGGCGTGATCTCGGCATGGTCTTTCGCCGCATCCGTCGGGCAAGCGCACCGCGGATGCGTTTCCCTGGAGCTCGGCCGATGCGGCTCGGTTGCAGCTTGTTTCCCCAGTACGTGTAACACTGTAATCTTTAAGGTCGGTATAACCCGGCATGTCGTCATTTGCGAATAATCATTGATGGCACAGCACACGCAGCGCCAACGAATCTCTAGATTATTCGCAAATGACATGGAGGAGGTACTTGGAACCTTTCCTGTTAGTTACTTGCAATGCTTGGACAATGGGCATTCAGTACAGTTGAGTGTTGATCGATCACTAGCAGCAAGCAGTTCGATCTGTTCCTGGCAGACTTTCTCGTACAACTTCAATGTGCTCATTCAGACGTCATGGCGGAAGTGAATGGCATGGGCACGTGTTGTTCGGAAATATGTGGCATGGATGTGTAAGACATCCAAGCAGGTGATGCGGCTGTGAATGGTGGTGTCGACATAGATGGCACCATAGCAAATGACGACATGGCCGTGGTCATCGATGAAGATAATATTGTGTGGGGGTTCGAGGAACACAACATGGATGCAGATTCATGGCTAGCGAATGGCGTCGATGTGGGCGTCCATGACTGCGAGGTGGCAGCTCGATTCGTCAATTCTGAGACGGGTGGATGAAGTGTCACACCCAGTTCAAAAAAAAAAAAAAAAACCGAATGCACTTCACATATATGTCAGGATCAGTTAACCTTACATGTAGTTGACAAATAGTGAAATATCATTATTATAAGCCAAATAAACGCTAAATATTTAATACATAATTAAGGACCCGTAGGTCTAAAAGAAAAGTACAAATGCAGCAATCAAGTGAAGCTTGTCTTCCATCCCCACAGGCGTTGTCTGGGGAAGCGCCAGCCTAATACGAAGCGTCCGGGTCGAAGTCGTCGTCGTTGAAGTCCGCTTCTCCTCCATCGTCTGAGCAGTATATGGCAAAAAAGAGAACATAGTATTGTGAGTACACAGAGTACTCAGCAAGTGTGGGAAAATATGATATGTTGGCTATGAGCAAGAAAGGCTTGATTCGGGTTTACTGCACTATGCCAAACTGATAACCTAGACTCAAAGCATCCTAATTACTAGGTGCCATCTCTCCGACGAACTGAACCAAGAAGGACGAACTCATCGGATCCCAATCGGACTACCGACTCACCAGGTTTCCACCAGCTGGCTACCAACAGACTAACCAACCAAGCCCCCACTAATCACGAATAAGTCCATGGCGCTCTTAACCGTGAGCACTGTTGTCCTGACAGTTTATATCTCTGCAGAGGTTGCAAACGTTCCCCATGAGTCGTGTTCTCCCGTTTTGCTTCACACTTCCGAGGTGTGCAACCAGGATCACACTACAAGGCCTTTCCAAGGCTCCTCTCAACCTGTAGACACCCGCTAAGGTTCCACCGCTAACAGCATACTAAAGTCTATTTTACCTCCGCTGCAGAAGCCCCCTCTGGCGTCACTAAACATCCGAATGGTGTGTACAGAGAAGAAGAGGATATCCATCGTCCAGGCTGTACCCATATAGGTCTCATAGCTGCGCTATTAAGCCGGGTTACATGCTCCATGAACCGGACCTTAGAACCTATGGCAGGCACTAGCACAAACTGAAATCTCGTGCATGACGGCAACATACCAAACATCCCAACCTGCCAAGGTTCCCTAATCTCCATGTCTCTAAAAACAATTACCATCCCAACAAAGTTCAGTATGTCATTAGTCAAATTAAGATACTCCATGAACCCACCACTGACAGCAAGCAAAAAATCTACCCAGACCTATGTACTCTCCATCAACGGGCTTCAAGGAATAATAAGGAATTAACTAGTAAACCATAATATGGGATTCCAATTTAATACATGGAAGATAGGATCAGTATGGTCAACGGCACTTGCCTTGCTGCTCAATCCTCGAAATCCTGATCTTGGAGGTTCAACAGCGCCGATTCTTGAGTAGAATCTGTCCGCGCAATCAACACACACACAAAGAAACAGAACCAAACATTAGCATCACAATGAAACGATCATACTGCAAGAAAATCTACGTCATAACGATCGTATGAGCGCAACAATCACCGGAAACGGAGTTCAAATGAAAAAGATATAAGAAATTGAAGTGACAAGGTTTTTCTGAAAGCCTGATGTGATCAACAGAATTAGGTTTATACTGAAAACAAGTGTATTGCATCAGGTTGGCGTCAGACTGATGTGATCCACAAAAGGCAACGTATTTTATACAGGAAACAATGCAGGCTGCCTGACTGAATAGCAACTAAGAGGTAAAATCTAATCCTAGCCAATCCTAGCATGTCTAACTGACGAGATAGAACGTTTCCCAAAAAAAAAACTGACGAGATAGAACTGTCCTACAGTATGCGAGACTGACGATCGAAAGGCAGTGCAAACAAGAGACTGGCCTGGAGTTCTCTCCATGTCGCAATGGCAGGTTTGACTCTGGGCGTGCTCCAGAGGTTGCCGGCGTTTGTCGAGGATCAGGCTGCAGCGTCGGAGGCGAGATGCATAAGGTCGTCGAGATGTCGTGGTCGTCCGGAGCTCGTCGGAGATATGATTTTCCAGGCGGCGAGTGACGGTGATGGGCTCCTTGATCCTTTGGTTTCCTAGAGATGAGAGAGCAGAGATCAGCAGGGATCCATGGTGGCTCATGGTGATGAAGCGCGCGGCCGGTGTCGACTTACCGGAGAAGGCGGTGGCCAGTTTTTCTCTTGGGCAAACGGGGAGCAGTAAGATGAAAGGCAGCCGGCAGAACAAAGGAAGGAGCAGCTAGAAAGGAGTAGCCGGCGTTTCCAGGGAAGGAGGGGACGCTCTAATGAGGAAGTAAATAGAATTAATTAGCGGCAATGAAGAATATGGCAGTTTTGCCATATATTGTTGCACGCCTGCAGGAGAGAAGGAAATAGGCGATGGGATTTTTTGAACAAGAGATCTGCTGGTTATTTGCATTGTACATGAACTGCTATTGAGTTTCAAATTCATTTTCCACATAAATGAAAACAAACAAAATGATGCATGTTGAACTTAACTAAATTTTAGTTCAAGAAAAATGGAACAGTATTTTATTTAAATTAATATACTTTGCTTGAAAACCTCGGTGTCACAAATTTACCCCCCCCCCCCCCCCCCCCCCCCCCCCCTTATAATGAATCTCGCCCTCGAGATTCGGAAAGCTTACTAGAAAAGATCAGGAAACACAGCCTTCAAGTTGTATTCTCTATCCCAAGTAGCCTCTGCTTTCGGTGATATCTCCACCGAACTTTGCACATATGAATCCTCTTGTTCCGAGTACTGTGTTCTGATGTCTCATTGATCCTAACTAGATGTTTAGAATTAGAAGAAGAAAGATCTTCCTGAATGTTCAGGTCCTCCATTGCCAGTTGCTCCTCCTGTGCTCTGGGGTGGTATTTGTAAAAGAACTAAGATAAATAGGACTCCCAGCTATATGCATCAATGAAATTTGAAACGATGGATGGAATCTACTGTTAAGCAAAGGATGCAGCCATGGACAAGTTGCCGAGGCGTTCCATGGTTGTATCAGCACATCAAAAAAAATTTAAAACCAAGGGACCAAATCAGATCTGTGAGCAAACAAGATTTCAACACACCACAGTAGCTAATGCGAAACCAACTATGCTAAAACGTTTGTTTAATACAAATTTAGATGGGTGAATCCTATGCCTCCGAGTGTGGACAGGTGAAAGTGATTCTGAGTCACTTGGAGTAGGCGGACGATGAACGGGCCTTCGTTATGTAGCTGTGGCTGTCTGAGTGTTGTGGTCATAGGACTGCTCGTCGTCGACGCTCCCATCTAGCATCCTCTGTGTAGCCTCTGCATGTGTCAACTTGTCTTAGATGTACTGCGGCTCCATCAGGCCTGCTCTTGACCAACAGTCATCATCTCCATGGAGGTGTTAAGGTGTTTGATAGCTTGACAGTGTTGCAAGCATCCACCAAGGGCAATTCTTAAAAATCTTGCGGTGCCACTATATCCTGTTGTCTTGGTGCAAGCTGGTGCCTCAGAAGACGGCCTTAGGTGCTCATGCATTGCGTATGTGTCAGCTATTTTTAAAAAAAAAACAAAAAAGGAACAAGAGAAGGGCCAGTAACGGTTTACAAGATTTTAAATAAGGAAAGAAACAATAACATTGTAAATATTTTCCATAAACAAAACAAGTAAATAGTGACGATTTTTGAAAGCTCCAAACAGAAGTTAAACAAATCAATAAAGCAAGCGACAGAAGAACAAGGAAGCCATTTTTTTTCATTTTTGTCAAAATAGTTTTGATATGCGAAAATAATCCTTACTAATGACCATTTCTACCTAGGCTTGCGTCCTACCAACAATCATGGCTCTGATATCACTTTGCCACACCCGGTTCAACACATGAGCTCATCAAGTCATCAGGTTCTTGACGAATTGGCAGAAGCAGAAGCTACTATAAGCCTGTTTAGGGAAAAAAAGTGGGTAAATAAAATATTTCAGAGGTTACCGAAAAACATGAAGTTTAAGAAATTTCAGGAATTCCAACAAACAAAATTGTATTTCAAAAACTATTGGTATGATTTCACAAAAAAGTTCCCTTGAATATATAAAACATCCTGATTAAACATACACGCACGCCCACGGAGACTGTTATTGCTGGGGCGCACAACTTCAGCTGCTCATGTGGCACGCTGCAGCCGACATTCGCCACCCCACTGTTGCCAGGCTCCTCATGGTTGTGGCTCCTCAATTCACACCGAGCTGGCAAGCTCCATGCCCTGAACATTGGCCATGCATGCGAGATAGTAGTGCCCACAGTAATGTAGAACTGCTCCTGCCAATGCCAGGGCGTTGTTTGCGGCCTCGGTCATCACTGTGGTTGGAGATGGGCGATCAGCCTTATTCTGGGTAGACAAGTGGATCCATGGAAAATCGATTATGGAGCTGGCACCGGACCTCATGCCCTATGTCAAGAAAAGAGGATGGCGCAAGCGAACGGTACATGATGCCCTCGATGGGAACAGATGGAGAGAGGATTTTGGCGGTGGAATACCGGTGCTTGCAATCTGGCAATGCCTCCAGCTCTGGGATGTGCTGCAAGAGATCAACCTAACCCCGGGCGTCCGAGACACTTACATCTGGACTCCGGAGGCGTCGGGCAAGTTCACAACCAGATCGGCATATGCCAGATTCTTCACAGGAGCGATCAAATTTGAACCATACAAAAGGCTTTGGAAATCATGGGCCCCCTCAAGGTGAAGCTCTTCCTTTGGCTCGCCATCTTAAATAGGTGCTGGACCGCGGATCGCCTTGCACGGAGAGGTCTGCAGCACCCCGAGAAGTGTCCAATGTGTGATCAAGACGACGAAAACATACAACACATACTCGTCAACTGTGTGGTGGCCAGGGAGGTTTGGTTCCATTCACTCGCCAAGGTGGGACTACAAGCTCTAACTCCTTCACCTGAGGACCACTCCCTCAAGATATGGTGGCGGCGAGCTTTAAGGAGCGTGCCAAGAGAGAAAAAGAAAGGCTTCAACACACTGGTAATGCTCGTGTCCTGGGCAATCTGGAATCGGAGGAACCGATGTGTATTCGATGGCGAAAGGTCACAGCCGCACATTATAATCCGAGACATAGCAGATGAGGCCTATCTCTGGAGGATGGCCGGTGCTAGGAGGCTTGGGCAGCTAATGTCCTAGAGTGGCCGGGGGTTGTAGGTTGCTAAACGGTGTACCCAGCGCGAATACATGTACTAGGCTAATCCCTGGCCGAAAAGGGATATGTACTCTATTTTCTTCTCCTTAATGAAATGACACGCAGCTCTCCTACGCGTTCGAGAAAAAAAAAATGTAGAACTGCTTCGTTATATATCCCTGTATCAAAAAAAGTTCACTATTGTGTTCACTTTTAACTAACCTCGTTGACACGCTTTGCAGTATTGTACTCTTTTCAGGATTAACACCACGTGCCGTTAAGGAAGAAGTCTGGTTAAAAGAATGGCCATGTCCTGAACACTGGCCATGGGCTAGTCCGTTTGTTCACTGGCAGTCTGGCATGTACCCAGGAGGCATGTAGAGCTGCCTCGTTATCCCTGCTGATAAATTTTTGTAATGGCATGCACACTTCTAACTAACCTCGCTGACACGCTTCGACGTTAGAATGTCGTTGTGTACTAGTCACAACTCTTGTTCAACGATTTTAAGAGTCGTCCCCCCCGCCTCTCGTAGCCCTGCAGCACCGCACCTCTTCTCAGGGTTTTTTTTTTTCGAAAAATCACCTCTTCTCTTCTTCTCAGGATTAACACCACGTGTCGTGTAGGATTAGGAAGAAGTCTAGTTGATGGATCGACCAGCAGCGCCCACCTGCTGCGTCCATATCTAGCGTTGCATTTCTTGTAGAGCCTACAAATAACAGCTATGCCATATCTGTATGAAAAGGGATAATATGAAAATTTGAAGTACGGGAATTGTCCGACTGTTTTCAAGGTAAATTTCATAAGAACATACTGAAAATGACAGCATCCAAGCTTTTTTTAGGCAACTACTCATAGATCAGCAACTTTTCATCTCCCTCAACACAACAACCAAGGAGTCCAACCAAGTTCTGTGCTGTAGTTTGCCATAAGTTTGGTAAGCAATTTTAATACTGATTTCAACAAGCATACAGCCTGTAATCATTGACTCCCACTAGATTGTTTATCTTTGGGATCAATGTGATGAAGGAGCTGTTGATGGATTGTAGGTCCAGGACTTCATTGTGAAAGGCTCATAAAAATCCTCTTTGATGATGTATCAGCATTCTTCATAACACATGCCATTGAATCCATCAGGCCCTGGTGATTTTTCAGCTGGCATGCTTTTGATCTGCATCTATCTCTTCTTTTGTTCTATGAGATCATGCAACTGAAACTGCATTACTGGCTGCTCGGTTTTGGCCCATTCGTTGCTTGGATGCTTGTAATAGCATTGCTGCTTTTTCATTGTGATCTGCCACCAATCTTCCATCTTCTGCCTCTAGATAGGTTATTGTGTTAATTCTGAACCTTTCAGTTGCTGCTGCATGAAACAATTTGGTGTCTTCATCCCCAAACATAACTCATCTGACCGTAAATCTCTGCCTCAAGTACTTATTCTGGTATTTGATTAATTTGAGGATGTGAGGTTTTAGAATTTCCTTGAAATTCTTTTCCTGGATAAATAGGCCCGTCTGATCTTCAATGGACGCGGCCGCCGGAAGGGGTCATCAAGGTGAACACCGACGCCGCCTTCAATAGCAATGACCACACAAGAGTAGTAGGGACGATTGTGAGGAATGAAGCTGGGCACTTTATGAAGGCTTCGTCCTATTGGGTCCCGGTTGTGCACTCGTGACTGATAGCTGAACCCGAAGCCTATCGTGCGGGTGCTATTGGGTCCCGGCTGTGCACTCGTGACTGATAGCTGAACCCGAAGCCTGTCGTGCGGGTGTCTCCCTGCTAGATACAAATATTAGGGCAACTGTCATCATGGAGACAGACTCTAAGGCCTTGGTCGACATGTGGCGTGACCGGAACTCCAACAACCGGTCAGAAATTGCCATGATCTTGGCAGATATCCAAGACTCTCTTTGAACTTCTTCTCTCCTTTCTACCTGTCACCTCTGTTGGTTTTACGTCATTTTCTTCCACCAGAGGTCTTTTTTGAACAATGTTCTAGTAACGCAGAGCCTCATTAAAAAATTTCTTTCTGTTTGTCGCTTTACTACTGATCTTCGCTCCCAAAACGTGATCGTCAGGTGCAATTGTACCAGAGAGCTCTACCCATTTGGCTTCGATCGAGCACCGCCCATGATCTTGCTATTGTCGTCTCTTCAACCGTGTTGCACCGTCGTCTTGACTCTTGGTCACATTGGTCCTGAAGCTTTTGCTAAGCTTGCTAGTAGTAGTATTCCATGTAATAAAAGTACTATTGATACTCTTTGTCGTGCTCGTCAGTCAGGGTGTCATGTGTGCCTTCCTTTTAGTCCATCCAATTCCCAGCTACTCGTAATTTTGATTTAATGCATTGTGATCTTTGGACATCTTCAGTCGCCAATGTGTCCGGTTATAAGTATTACCTCATTGTTCTCGATGATTTCTTAAATTTTTCATAACTTTTCCCTTATGTCTCAAATGTGACACTTTTTCTGCCATCTCAAATTCTTTCCCATATGTGCGCACTCAGTTTGGCACCACTGTTAAAACCTTTCGGTGCGATAATGGATGTGAATTTGATAGTTCCTCCACTCGCACATTCTTTCTCACTCATGGTGTTGCCCTTCGTATGTCTTGCCCAAACACCTCCCAACAAAATGTAGAGCCTTCCCACCACTAATAACATCATTTTCTATGCTTTTCTAGTATTCCTCCGGATTTTTTGGGTTAAGGCATTTCATGCTGCGACATATCTTTTGAACCGCCGCCCCCACAAAAACTCTAGATTTCTCGACGCCGTATTTTGCACTCTACGGTGTTAGTCCTTCCTATCCCCAGCTTAGGGTCTTTGGGTGTCACTGCTATCCATCTTTCATCCGTTGCTGCACATAAACTCTCTCCACGTTCTTCTTTATGTATCTTTTTGGGATACTCGCAGAGCACAAGGGGCATCAGTGGCTTGATCTCGCTTCTCATTATTTCTAGATATGTGATGTGACCTTTGAGAGTCTAGTTTCCCCTTTGCCGTTCGTCCTGAAATCTCTCCATCAGCATCGGCCTTTGATTTATTGATGAGCATGATGCCCCTTATTTTCGATCTGGGAGTCATGCATTTTACTTCTGTTTCAGGTACCGAGGATGTCTTGCCGGATACAGCGCTCGATCCCGGCAGCAGCTCCCGGCTCCCGCGCAGCCACGTGCGGCCAATGCTGTTGGAGCACCAGGCCTCGAGCCATGCTCGGCCTTGGCTCCCACTCTGGGCACGGCCTCTACCTCTGCCGTGGTAAAAGTTGTCATATCTAAGCTACAGAATATGCTCTAACAGATTGTTTCGGTTTCTTTTCATCAATTGCACCTAGTAAAGGAACCCAATACAATGGCTGCTGGCATGCAGGCATCAAAGTTAGATTGTACCATTTTTGTAACAGATCGTGTAGAGCACACTATAGGAGAAAAAGTTGCATAAAGTGTAGCTTCTGCTAGTATATATTTTGTTTCAAGCTTTTAGTTTGTCGAAAATTTTACAACTGAAAAAATGAAATTGATCTATCGCCCCTCTATTACTGTGAGAGACATTGTGTTCTTAGAGTTCAACATGTCCTCTCTTATCTGTTCCAGTTCGTTATTCCTTGGTGCAAAATATGCAGGGTGATTAGGCATTGGTAGTGCTGTGCATCCATTCTCCAAGTTGAACACAACAGAAGACATGAATGGCCTGTCGTCAGGATTTTCTTGAACACATAATAGCCCCACGTGGATGCAGAGTGAAGCTTCATCTAGTAAGCAGTCCTCCACCATACATTTGTCTATCAATTCATTTGCCTTCCCGTCCTTCCAAAGGTTCCATGCCTGAGACAATCACATCACCTGTTTAGATGGTGCAGCTCTAAAAGTTTCAAAGTCCTATCCTATTAAATGAAGAAGAAGAATCATATTGCTTACATAGACGATTAAGTTTGGGTGATCAATGATGTGATCAACGGAACTTATCTTTATACCACTCACAACCTCCAAAAGTAATACACCGAAGCTATATACATCAGACTTGACAGAGAAAGTGCCCTCCATTGCATACTCAGGAGCCATGTAACCACTAGGAAAATAATTCCATTAGAAAGATTATGAAGATGAACAGGCTTATGTGATAAGTTAATTTGCATATTGGGTTAAAAATACCACTCACTATGTCCCAACAACTCGTCTGGTATTTGCATTATCCTGATTCTCGCCAAAGATCCTTGCCATACCAAAGTCTGCAATTTTGGGTCTCATATCTGAATCTAGCAAAACATTACTGGCTTTGAGGTCCCTGTGAATTATTGTCAGTCGTGAATCATGATGGAGGTACAGAAGTCCTCTTGCAACGCCTTTTATTATCTTGAACCTAGTTGGCCAATCTAGCGTTGCATTTCTTGCAGATCCTACAAAGAACAGCTATGTCATCTGTATGAAAAGGGATTACATGAAAAATTGAAGTACGAGAATTGTCCGACCATGTTTTCAAGGTAAATTTCATAAGAACTTACTAAAAATGACAACATCCAAGCTTTTATTAGGCAAGTACTCATAGATCAGCAACTTTTCATCTCCCTCAACACAACAACCAAGGAGACGAACCAAGTTTCTGTGCTGTAGTTTGGCAATTAGAATAACTTCATTTCGGAACTCCTCTATTCCTTGCTGTGAGTCCCTACTGAGTCTTTTGATAGCAACTTCCTGACCTCCTCCTAATGTCCCCTTTTTAATTATTAAAGAAAAGTCAGGTAGTGCAGATTAAATAATTCATGTATCTATCTAGGAACTACCATCACTACAAGAAAAATGCATTCTAAGCACGTTTTTCTAGATGCGCTTTTATAAACGTCACTACATCAGCACCTAAAGACGTTTTTTGCAACGATATTGAGAGCGTGTCAATTTGACACATTATTAGATACGCTTTAACATGGGTAACAAAATAGACATGTTTTTTGACATGCTTTTTATAACATCTTAAAGTGATACAATATTAGACACGCTTTGAACTATTAGTACGCATCGTAAACACGCTTCTTGACATGTTTTTGATAACATCTCATTATGATACGATACTAGATACGCTTTCAACCATTATTAGCCCCTCAAAGACGATTCTTGACATGCTATTGAGAATGTCTCAAAGTGATATGACATTTTGACACGTTTTGATCATATCTAGACTCATGTAAAGACGCTTGTTGATATGTTGTAAAGAACGTATAAAAATAATACGATATTAGACACGCTTTCATCGTATGTAGCCTCATATAGAGACAGTGTTGACACGCTATCAATGATTCTAGAGACGTTGAAACATTTGAACATACGAGTAGAAAAGAATATATGTCCAAATCTATTCAGAGTTGTTTGCGAGAGGAGATGGTTAGATGAGCTTGCATGAAACAAAGAGGTCTCAGGTTCAACTCCTACTAATGGCATTAATATATCAAAGGTGTCTACATTATTTGACACGTATCTATAAAGACGACATATAACGCGTCTACATTTTTTAACACACTTGAATCCATCACAATGAAACGTGTCTACTTCAATAGATACGTATTGTAATTGTATCTATGAAAACATATCTAGATATGTAGATACGTGGAATAACGTCTCTATAGAGCATCGAAACCTTTGTAGGCACGCTTTCAAAAATCGTATCTACTAAACTCTGACACGGCTCGTGCGAAGACGCCTCGGACACGCTTTGTGAAAACGTTTCTAGATCTTGATAGAGACGCAATATACGTATCTAACCTATTAATAAAGCGTATCTACAGAGGGTTTTTCTTGTAGTGCATGAAGCTACCTTATAAACTTTTCCAAAGCCTCCTTGCCCAATCATAAATTCCTTTGAGAAATTGTTTGTTGCAACAAGAATTTCTTGGAAGTTTAGAAATGGAAATTCAATATCAAGGGTTTTGTTTTCTTCTTGTAGTTCATCTGAAGTAGTCAAACCCCCATGCATTAGCCTTTTGTCACGGTTCACATTTCGCTTTTTTCCTGCTCCCAATAAAACCAATGAGTATAGCTCAAGTACCTATGATTCGTATATAAGAAGGAAAACGTACCTCTGAGCTTACATATCCATACAAGTAAAATGCAAAAGAGAACAATGGTACTTGCTAATACTGGTAGTATAACTTTTACTCCATTTGCGTTTTTCCTTTCACCTGCAAACACAGTGCAAAATTTAATTATAAGGTTTTTAATTATTGAACATGCGATACGTACTTCCGTTACTTGTTTAATTGAAAAAGAAGGTGCAGTACGCAGTTAATTAATAATTACAATAATCAACGACTAGATGGTGTGCTGATTATTTGGATCAGTGAGATAATACGTACAGCTCATTCAGTACCTATGTTGTGGCATGGTCTGTGGCCCAGTTCAAGAGCTAGTGAGGATAAGGATTAGCATTAGTTAGTTTGTTAGATAAGATCGTGTAGTTTAATATGTTAGCAAGTTTGTTAGGCAGCCGGCTATTTAAGGCCAGGCAGTTCATGTTGAGGGGTTAATAAGCAAGAAGAAACCTAAAGAGCATTCAGAGCCTCCGCAAGGAGGGCGACGAGCCGGTTTCCTTTTGCTATTCTGTGTAATCCATAGCCAATCCATAACAACTATTTTAACGTATGATTGTAGGATCAGTACGCATTTGAGGCCTTGCTTCTGCGAGTTTGGTGGAATGGGGGCCGTTGTTTGGAAGCTACTATAATGGAGATCATCATCAGGCATGTGATTGTTTGATGGCATGTGATGTTTGATGGCTTAATTAATTTGCTTTTATTCATAGCTGCTATATATACTAGCTGAGAGCTAAAACCTTGTAACAAAGTTGGTTGTGTGCATTTGACTATGCAGGGGGCAGGAAGATTTTCATTATATGAAAAAGGTTAATCTACCATCAATGAGTTGCCAATAGACAACATATAGATCTACTATTTTGAGGGCAAAAATAAAAAACAGTGACACCATGATATCTTCGTATTAAGGAGATGATATATCTATGCACTGAAATATTCTAGTAATATCATGATGACCTCCCAGAAATTCTTGCCAATGTGAATAAGAAGTACTAATAAAGGAGCTCTCGGATCATTTGAAAGAGAATGAAAGGGTGTGGAAATATACAGTACCGTCGAAGCCTGCAACCCGGAGATACAGCGTCTCGCTAGCATCAGCACCAGCAGAACTAATATTAAAGAAAGGAGAAGTTGCATCAAACTTCACCGTATCGAGCAGCTGGTCATCAGTCCAGACAAGGCACCTCGTCACATCGCCCTTCGACATGCTGCCGTTCAAAGTTGCATACGCATACGCCACGCAGGAGCAGTTGCCGCGGCACTCCGCCGCACACTCCTGGAGGGCCTTGTTCCTGATGCGTACAAATTTGTCGGGCACCCTCATACCCGACAACGCCACGAAACCGTCGTCGCATCGCAGCGCCTCCTTTCTCCGGCAGCCCTGCGAGAAGCTGCCGCTGCTCCACGCTCCCTCGTCCACAGGCTCAAACCCGTCGAGGCACTTGCAAGTCGGGGTGGCACCTGTGTAGTCGCAGTAACCAGAGGCGCCGCAGTAGCCGTACCTGCTACAATCATTTGCCGGCGACACACCGAGAACTGCCCAATTTGACAGGTCCATGTTCCAAACTTGTGTTTCTAGCCCGCCGGAGT
Source organism: Eragrostis nindensis (assembly GCA_012490785.1). Lineage (NCBI taxonomy): Eukaryota > Viridiplantae > Streptophyta > Magnoliopsida > Poales > Poaceae > Eragrostis > Eragrostis nindensis. The sequence goes on along the minus strand of JAAXCT010000379.1, from coordinate 543,268 downwards.
AGCTCATCACAATCCGCAAGGGCGGGGCGCCGTTGGAGAGGGTGAAGACAAAAGAAATCTCTTCTGCTGTGTCCATGTATGCAAAGTACAAAAGAAAGCTGGCGTTCGTCTGAAAGTACTGGCTGGAGACCGTGGAGCCCGTCCACACTGTGCTGCGCCATTCTATTCGTGAGCCGTTCCGGACAAGTAATTGAGGGAACGGGTCTGTCTCTATAGTGAAGGAGAAGGTACCAGGTGAGGGATCGTAGCGGCTGTTCCAAGAAACAAGGCTGCTGCCGTCTTGCGTCTTGTAGCTCCTCCACATCTTCATGCCCGGGAGGAGAGTGTCGGTCGGGTGGTCGAAGCTTTGCCACAACACCGTGCCGTTGGGTGAGCGGAGGATGAGGTTGCCGGTGTTCATCATCACCGCTACGGCTCCAGTAGCGTTTGAACTTGGAGACATAGAGGCCGGGTTTGTAGGGGTGGTGGTGTTGGTTGTCCACAGAACATGGCCGTTGACATCGGACAAGACAAGATTAGAAGTGTTGGTCACAACAAGGGAAGGAGCTGAGGAGGAGATGGCCGGAATTGCCCGGTTAGCAACCCAAACGACGGTGAGCCGGGGGATATTGTTGTACCATATGCCGAGGTAGAGCTTCTCCGGAGTGGAATTGGACGGGGAGAAGAAGCCTAAGGCGAACGCACCACCGTCAGATATGATGGTACTGCCGGGCGAGAGCGGCTTGACTGGAACAAGCCGGTCATCGGAGACGCACAAGGCCGGCAAGAGAAGGAGAGCTGCGGCGCATATGGAAATGGGACTCATGGAAGCGAAGAACTTCATGCGGTGCTTCAAAGTGAATGACTAGTTCATGTCTCGAAGCGGCAGAGAAGATGCAGTGGCTACTCGGGCTTGGCGTTCAAGCAACGATGCAAACAATTCTGACTTCTCGTGGACTATAACGGGTTCAAACATTCCAACTAAAATATGTTAGTAGTTGAGCTGTATACATCGGAAAGGAGTTGGTACTTTGGCCACATTTAGAACTGTTAATAATGTAGTGCTCCGTTCGCGGAACGTAGGTCGGCAAACTTGTCATTGCCACTTCATGCTGTGGCCACATTCAGAACTGTAACTATTGTAGTGCTCCATTGGCAGAATGTAGGTGTCATTGCCGCCTTCATTCAGGAATGGCCAATATACTTTTGGCTGTCACTGCCAGCCGCCGGGATCTACATGGTCAAACTTTTAGATGGAGTAAACTAGGCTGTAGCTTTTTAATCTTCTACAGTTGCATCATTTAGTTGCCTAACTTCGTTATCTAAACCACAAGTTGCATAAATTTTTCACTGTCTCGACTCACAACTAACAGCAATGTTTTCCTAAATAGAACTGGCTGCCCTCTCATTTGCGCGGCTAGTATTATTAATGTTTTGTCATTATTTTTTTGTTAGTATAATATGCGGCTGTTTATTTTTGTAACAACAATAATGCGTTATTTATAAACTTACATATTTATTTGGGGCAATTACACCAGTGCCTATGCTTCTGGTCTTAAATGTGGATTTGCCCTTGTTTTTTAGTGTTTGCATGCCTTTGTTTTTCTTTTCAAAACGAAGCATTTCGTTGCCCCTAGGCCCCCTACTTCATTTGAAACTGGAGGGGAAAGTCCCCTATAGGTTATTTATTATAATAAAAAGAGGAAAGTACAGTACAAAAAACAAGCAAAAAGAAAAGAACAAAAAGAAAAGGCTAAAATTACAATAGATCATGGTCTCCATCTTTGTATCCATTCTTGAAATTGATGTCTTACTCTTGCCCTTGCTCTATGATCAACCAAGGCAAGTTCCTTGAAGAAGTATTGAATACAGTTCTCCACTTCAGGTGCTATATTCTCGAAGACCCATTTGTTCCTAGTCACCCAAATGCTCCAGCACATAAGGATTACAATGTCCATGTAGAAAGGGACTTGCAACCTTCTTTTCAATTCAGTTACTATCTGCTCATTTGTCGTATGTCTCGGAATGTTTATCCCAATAGCATTCCAGCAGGCTCTCGCAAAATTACACCTCACAAACAAATGAAGTAGTGTTTCTTCCCGTTGAAGAATGCACAAATCACAGGTGTATGACTCCAGCACTCTATTTTTCCTTCTGAGTAATCCCCTTGTTTTCAACCTATCTTTTAGCCACAACCAGAAAAATACCTTATGTTTAGGTTGACAAGAACTCTGCCATAACCAATTAAACGCTGGATGAATTTGTATGTGTCCCATCATAATCTTGTATACTTTAGCCAAGGAGTATGTCATTTGTCCACCCATAATCTTCCATGTGTCCTTGTCTTCTGAGATTGTCAATTGATTCAATAGCTCCAACAATTGCAGATATTGTTGGTATGCTTCAGTTGATAAAGGCAGACTGAATAATGAGTGCAGTTCCTCTGTTTGTATTGCCTTCTGAAGTGAAATATGCTGATTCTTGACAAAAGAAAATAATTCCGAGAACTGCTGTTGTAGTGTAATATTTTTCCAAGAATCCTGCCAGAGTAAGATTGTGCTTCCATTCCCAACATGTGGCGCTGTAACACCTTTGAACTGATCCAGGAGCTTAGTATTATCTCTCCACCAAAAAGAGCCTCTCTTTTGTACCCCGGTAGCCTCCCATCTCCATAATAATTGTTCCATATTAAATGGACCCATGGGAGATCAGCCTTGTTAAAAAAATTATATAGAGATTTCATGACTAATGCATCATTTTGTATTCTTAGTTTATGAACACCGAGACCTCCTTCGCTTTTAGGTCACTGCACCATATTCCAGGCTGCTAGTGGCTGTTTCCTTGAGTTGATGTCTGACCCCCTCCATAATAAGTGCCTTCTATATTTATCAATCTCCTCAATAACTGTAATTGGTAACTTTATTATGCACATTAAGAAGACAGACATTGAAGTAATTACTGAATTCACCATTTCCAATTTTCCAGCCTGTGTGAGAAATTGAGCACATCCCACTAGTCTTCTTTCAATCCTTTGAATGATTGGTAAGAAATCAGCCACCGATGGTTTTGTTAATCCCAATGGTTAGCCCAGATATGTAACGGCATTTTCCCCACTTGGCAATTGAATGTTCTTGAAAGAATTTCCATTTTCTCTTCATTCATATTGATAGGAACCATGAATGACAGAATAGTTTACTCTCAATCCTGTGGAATCTGCAAAAGTATTTAGGAGAGCCTTAAGAACAACCAGCTGTCTAGGACATGCCTCCATCACAAGTAAGGTATCATCTGCATACTGGACTATTGGAAAGTCACTCCCTGCTCTGATTGGTAGTGGCAAGTGTATAAGTCCCATATCCTTTGCTTTATTTAAAATTGACTGGAGTAGATCAACAGCTAGGACAAAGAGCAAAGGGGAGAGTGGATCACCCTGCCTGACCCCTCTCTTACAATGAAAAACTTTCCCAGGAATTAAAAATACATATATGTCCTTGCATCATTGCCTCTACTTTTTCAATGTAAATTGCAGAATGACCATACTTTCTTAAACAACATGTAGCAGCGCCACCTTTTGTATTTGAGTGAAATTTTGACAGCAATTTGACAATCTTTTCGAAAACACTTGCAACAATTTGATTATACATTGTATATTTCAAAACTTCGATCATATGGCGGTATTCTTTTCATTTTTACCATATGGAAAACATAACAATAATGCCAACGCATTAAAGAATAAAAACACACTCATCATTGGGCAGCTCTCCACTTATTTCAGAAAGTCACGCTTCCGTTGCTTTTCTGGAGAAAGAATTCTACATCGAGAATTAAATTTGCTATTCGAAGTTGTTCAGATGGAAGAGCTGCATGACTTGAACTCCATTGCTCGGGCACTGGCCACAAACAAATCAGAGTTCTAATCGGTGGAATAAACACATAAATGCATATCTCTAGGCCTCGTACGCCATAGGCTCGAATTCCCCTGCTCCATGGCTAGACTTCCCACCCTGGCCAGCTGCTGCGGCGCTGACTCTTTCACCAAGCAAAAGCAAGGCCTCACTTCCTCGGGTGATCTCGCGCGCTCATGCGGCACGTTTGAACTATACCATATCTCTTTCTTTCTCTCTAAAGCATGTTCAAGTTGAGAATCGTACGTATCCATGTTTGATCTTATATGTCATGATTAGACTAATCTCCTCCTAACGCGGCATGTTCTCCTAAGATGCACGAATTTACCCATAATTAGTGTTATTATTTTCTATCATGGAAAGTTTTTTTTTAAAAAAAAGATCCACGTAGAGTCCAAATAGTCCTAATTTTGTTTTAGAAGTGAGGTCGGTTTAAACGCGCCATGCTAACCAACTAATATATGTTATGGTAGGAAAAGAAAAACGTGTCGTGCTACAAATAAATCTTTTGAAGAAAATGTATCATACTAAAAAATAAAGTGATTAAATTTTAGAAAATGTGTCATAAATTGTAGAAAATAAAGTTTAATATTAAGTTTAACATAGTTTATTATTATTACCTATTTATAATCTATATTTATAAAATAATAGAAAATAGATTGTAGAATTTCTCGTCCCTCAATTTGAGTGTGAGATGAGTCATCATTTATCTAACAATATATTTGATTTTATTTTAGAAGTGTGGTTAGTACAAACGTGGCATTCTAAACAACTAACATATCTCATGGTAGGAAAAAAAGAATTTGTCGTGCTACAAATAAATCTTTCAAAGGAAATGTGCCATGCTAAAAATAATATAATGTGCCATTCTAGCTAGACATATATCACGGTGTATTTGGATATTTTTATTATTCCAAAATTTATCTATTTGCTCATAATGGTATGGTTGGTAAATTAAACAAAATAAGAATTAGAGATATTTTAGCTATTTTTTATAATCCAAATTTAGTTTTTTTTACTTGTAAAGGCATGGAGGGTAATTAGAAATAGGTGTGAAGGATATTTTTTGTTATTTTTTATTATTCTGAATTTAGCTATTTTTTGACTCATTATGGCATGGTGGGTAATTTAGAAATAGGTGTGAGGGGTATTTTTAACTATTTTATTATTCGAATTTAGCTATTTTATAAATATTTTTAGGGGGTTTTCTGACTAATTGTTTAATAATGGCAGTGGTGGGTAATTTTCTCTTCTTATTTTCTCAGATTAACGTGGGAATTTCTAGTATTTTAGAATTAACGTGATAATTTCTAGGCTTGAGAGGACGTGGGGGCTTTTTTTCGTGATCAATTATATACTATATAATATAATAGATTACATGATGTGTAAATGCCGTATAAACGTCACTGGTGCACTACAGTGAGCTTTGGGATGCTGTTGAACCATATGCCGAGGTACATTGATGATTTGTCAGAGACGAGTGTCGCGCCAGGGGACAGCGCCTTGCCGAGGACAAGACTGTCGTTGGACGCGCACGTCCGCCAGGAAAGTAGGAAGACGAGGAGACGACAAACCTGGCCGATCCATGAAGGCGCGACATGCTGCGGGAGGTCGGCGCCACCCGCGCTAGCTCGCTTCATCGAAATGCTCAACTGGAAGCGCCCCGACGAGAAGGTGGTGCGCCGGTGCGCGGCCACGGTAGTGGCCAAGATCGTCGGCAGGCGCCAGACCGCGCTCCGTCTGTCCGCCATCCACGGCGCCATCTCCACACAGCGCCTGTGCCCCATGATGAGGCCTCGCCGGCAGTCTACGACCACCTGTCATTTTTCTTCAACCTGCCGGGCCTGCTCATCCTCTCAAGAGGCTCGCCATGGACCGCGACAACTGCGGCAAGATCGAGAGCACGCGCGGTCTGCTCGCCAAGATCATCGATCGACTTCACACAGGCGCCGCCGGCCCTCCTCTGCAACCCGCACGCGATGCTGGTGTCCGCAACGCGGAAGGCGCTCCGGCATGAGGTCGCCGAGAACGTCTTCACCGTGAGCCACCTGCGCGGGATACTCCAGCACAGGGAGCTGCAAAAGCTGGCCATCGACGTGCTCACCGGGGTGGCAATGGGGGAGACTGGCAAGGCGGCCATCGTGCGCACCGGCGGCGTGGTGAAGGTGAAGCTGCTGTTATCCATATTCGTCGGCGCCGAGGCCGGCTTGGCGGTAGGCGCTAGCGAGCCATGCTGGCGCGGGAGAGCAAGACGGGCTGCGCGGCGATACTGATATATCAAGAGGTACTGCACTCACGGGGAAAATTTACAAGAGACCCGACGGCCCATAAGCAGATAAACGAAACACAAAGGAAAGCTAGCGAAAACCATTAGCACTAGGACCTACAACAGTCAACGGTTACACAACCAAGTATCAAAAAAAAAAAAAAACGGTTACACAACCTAAACCTCTTTGACATGCCTCGACGAGATGATCCACCGCTTCAACGAGATGATCCACCACAGTTGAACGAACCTCGAAGATGCCCGAAGAAGATCTACATGATTACCTTGTATATCCTGGGTGAGAGCGGCCGGTTGGTCTGCTTAAAGCATTTCAAAGCCATAAGGCGACCAAAGACGAGGATACAATACGGGCGGGGATGTCCCGGAAGCATTTCGGACCACGCGACCTCGAGGTTGTGTTGACGACGGCCGTGTAGATGGCGGACCTGCCGCTATCCTTCTGGTCGTTGATGTCCACCATGCATGTACCCAGTACCCGTCTACGGCGAGCTGCGCCAGTGCACGCGCGTCCCGTTCCAGATGATCATCTGGAGCGGCCTTTCCGGGACCGCACCGAGCGAAGCTCCCCGGCGATGGGTCACCGGTGCCCTTCCAGGACACGATGCGCACGCCGGAGTGAGACCGGTAGTTCATCCCGAGCTTCATGCCAGGCAGGAACGCGTTGCCAGGGACATGTATCGAAGCTCTGCCACAGCACTGTGTGCCGTCGGGCGACCGTATGACGAGGTTGGCGGTGTTCGGTAGCACGGCTACAGGGCTCGAAACCGATGACGGTGAGGCCACGGTGACGTTGGTCGTCCAAAGGACGCTGCCGGTGCCGTTGGCCAGGAGTGCAACGACGGTGGACGGCGGATGATACGGCTCCAGCCTCCGGGAAGACGAGTTCCCCACACACCTCGGCTCTTTTAATTGGGCTAGGAAACAACTGTAGGATTAGACCGGGCCCTAAGCCCAACTACTACACGGGGCTAGACCAAAAAATGCATATGATTGCAAGCCGTTAATGTTCACACTCCGATTGAAATAATCCTTGTTTTCAATTAGTGATGTATTTTGTGCAACGAGATAAGAAATTTGAAAATATCATTTTCCCTTGTTTTAGTGTGCTGCATCTAAGAACAAAACATTTATACTGTGCCGCGGCTAAAATTGACAATTCGAATAAGTTGTGGCCAAAGCCACTCTTTTTGAGTGTGCTGTGGTAAATTTTGCCATATCTAAACTACAAAATATGCTCTAACAGATGGTTTCGGTTTTCATCAATTACGCCTATCAAGGAACCCAGTACCATGGCTGGCATGCATGCATCAAAGTTAGATTGTACCTTTTTTTCCTGTAACAGATCGTGTAGAGCACACTGTAGAGGGAAAAAAAACTTGCATAAAGTACGTAGCTTGTGCTAGTATATATTCTGTTTCAAGCATATACTTTGCCGAAAATTTTACAACTGAATAAATGAGTTGATCTATCGCCCCTCTATTACTAGTAAAAATGCACGTGCGTCACGCACGTGTTTAGAAAATTGTATCATTTGTCGGGACCATAAAACTTACGAACAACTTGACTACATGTTTATTTATTACTTTAGAAAAAAGTTAATTTGAAAAGAGTCACGTAAAATCATAAGACATCCAATTAAAATTACATTTGTTTTGTGCCAACTATGCCTCCAGAGCTGCAGTTGAGTCTCCTTGGACTCGACTCGGAAAAACAAAATTAGGCCCTATGTGAGAAATCGCAATAAACAATTGTTTCTCCTATTGTATGATGGTTTTTTCTCTATAAAGACTAAGAATTGCATTTAGGCATTTATTCTAAAAGATAAAAAGTTTTCAAACAACTCATGTCGTAAAGCATAATCCATCATTCCAAAGTAATTTAAAAACCACCTGAGTCACATGTGTTTAAAAAGCTTAAAATGATATCAAAGATTCTGGTAATAATATATTTTATATGGATAACAAAAACTCAGATGTTTGAAATTCAGGATATTTGCAGTGCCAAAAATAAAGATTAGATCACAATAAAATTTACCGAGCGAGTTCAACATAAATCAACTACATACAGAGAATTGTATAGTCCATAAAGTGATGAACAACATGACAAGCAATCTCTCGCACACCCCTTGTTAAGAAGATGCGAAAATATAAACACACGAGGCTGCATACACTGGACAAAAGAAAGCTTCGAGGTGATTTCATTTTGCAGAGTTCGGATTTTTGGGCAGGTTGAAAATAAATAATAGATCAAGGGAATTGGTAAATTATAAAGGACAACAGCTTGTGGTAGGAATCTCAACAGCACAATTCCTTTTGAATCTCACATTAAAAAGTTCTTTTAAGAAAACTGACTATCACCACCAAGGATTTGGCACCATGGAATTCCATTAACTTGATTAATCATTTGGCAATCCTTTGATAGGCAAAATGTCACGGCTGGTGAGGCCTACTAATTTTTAACGAGATTTTGGACCATCACAATAAGCAGCTCGTAATTCTTGAGGATGCCCTTTTGTTGCCTCTGCACAGCTGCATCCCACTTCCGAAAAAGCTTATGCAACAATCTGTATGATCAAAGGCAAAGGGAATGTATACCTTTATTAGGAGCCTTGAACAAATTGGCAGTGTAGGCATTGACATAATTAATAATTTCACAAAAATAATGATACGTGGCAAGGAATTAATAAAGTTTATGATAAATGATCTTCTTAACACCACATATTGACACTGAAAAATACAAGGCACTACAATTTGTAATGCAGTGAATACCCTAAACCCCGCTACTGTTGTTCTAAATGAAAACAAACTCAAATATATGTATGCATCAAAAGATCAAAAATTTCTAGAAAATTTTCCAATGAGGCAGAGATAGAAAAATTTTGAAATAGGACTGTCCGAGTTGGATTGTATTAGAAGGCCAACTCACCACCTTTCTACCAAAAGCAAGAGGTTTATAGAACATCCACTGAAACTGTTTTAGCATAAGATCCAACCTGGATTCCTGATGTATTTCTTTGTCCACGACAATTCTATGAGCAAGGCACTAATGCACGATGGACGAGTTTTTTTTTTCAAGACTCATGACATTCACAATAATGGATAAGCAGACTATTGCATATCACTTTGCATCAAGATCTCTCTCGAGATGTTTGAAAATCCATTGATTAACAAACTCCACTCTCCAGATATTTCATTGCATAATTAAAAAACAAATTCTCAAATCAATCAACATTGTGCGAAGATCAAAGCAGTACCTGTTTGACTTTAATGCAAGTTGGAGCTGGTTCAATCAGATGAAATTTGGAAGCCTGCATACACTTGGATCATAGAATCAACTTCAACCTGTGGCTCCTTTGAACGTTCCTGATCCCACTTTAATGTAAGAAAGGTGTCGTTTGGTTCATGTACATTTCCTATAGTCATTGAGGCTAAAATCATGCTAAAAGTTCAACGTTGGGAATTGTTTTATATGCATAACACAAAAAAAAATCATTGTCAAAAGTTTCAGGTACAGTATATTTGAATATATCAAAATGTAAGGAATATTAAGGCCATATAGGGATAATTGAAAATGAAAATACAAAAGTTCAGGCAAAATTAAGGCATATGCAGAGATAATTATTGGAATAATAGATGTTGGGTCAGTGGCTAACATTTTGTTAGATCTACTCATCAATCTCATGGACTCTGCATACAGCTAGTATGAAATCCTTGTGGTGAAGCAGCATAAAAATAGAAATTAATTATACATGTCAATAATCAATATATAGTTACCCATGGAAAGTCTATGTGATCGCAATAGCAATAAACATGTCCATTTTCAGATTTAGGATATTAAGCATACATTATCTATTAAAGGATATTCATATTGTCAATAATGATTAAGATTGACAAAGATGCATGTTACAAGGGTTTTGAAAGAGTTTTGAAATAAAAAAAAATATAAAATTTACAAAAAAGATGGGTTGGCAATCAGTATCGACCTGTTGAACAGTTTAGAAGTTCTGACCTTCGGTTTGCTACATAAGCACTGGACACGAGTCTCCATTTTCAGCAACAGATCATGGACCCAAGTCCCGTTAATGGGATCCTTGCGGGTGCCAAACTGGGAGCCTTGAAACCACATGCGGGGATCAATTTCACCGGAACAGAGGTAGGGGAGATGCCCGCTGCTTGGATCAGGATCAGTGAAGATAGGCTATGAGGCTGCATCGGCAATGGGACATCAATGAGGAGTTCATATGCAAAGGGGCAGACGATGACGCCGGCTTGGGACGAGGTGAGATTTATCGAAGCGGTCTCTATGATTGCGGCGAGCTGCGCCCCGTAGCCGCCACAGAGGGTATTCCGCCATCTGCAAAATGCACGGGTCGAACATGAAAAATTTAACAGAACTTAGCTGGATACCGTTGCGGGCAGTGCGTCGGGACGGCGGCGGCGCAGAGTCGCGGGGAGGAGCCTCGAGCTGCGATGTAATCCCCGGCGACGGCTCTCTCTCCCCACCGTTGATGCCAACGCCAGCCCGCACAATTCATTTTGTCTGCAATCGGATCGAGGCAGGGGGAGGGAAGGGTGGAGAGACTGAGAGTGGTGCCTACCTGCTCGCCGGCGAAGGTGCCGTCGACGGCGAAGGCGACGTATAGCTGCTCGCTGGCGAAGGTGCCGTCGACGGCGAAGGCGACGTATAGCTGCTCGCCGTCGCCGCACTGCCCGCGCAGCCGCAGCAAACTCGTCGTGGACGGGGGATGGCTCGGGTAGCCGCGCCACCAAGGCAGGTCGATCTGACATCAACAGCCAGGTCCTCCATGACTACGACACGGTCCCGAATCCCGATCCGCGACGGTGAGCTCTTGCTGCTCTTCCACCACCTCATCGGCGGTGCGGTGGCGGCGCGGGATGACTCTCATCGGGAAGGAGAGATCCCGAGTCGCTGCCGTCCATCGCTATGGGGTGGGTGCGCGTGCCGCGTGGAGCACGAGCGGCAGCAAATCCCGACCTCCGGCTATGCGTCAGGGCGACGGCGAGAACGAGGTCCTCCTGTCCCGGTCCCCTCCCCACTCTCCGAGGACATCTTGTCGAGATCTCTCGCAGCAGGTGCGTAGGAAGGAAATCGAATCGAAGGAAGGGAAGGAAAGAACACATGCCTAAACAAGGAAAGCGATAAAAATCACCGGTAATCATGGGACGTGGAAATTGGAATACCGGGCTGGGGTAGCAAAACGGCGGGTGGAAAAAAACTCACGATCGTCATCGCAATTGAACTGCCGATGACGTTTTGTCCACCTGCCGCGTCCTCCTTCAGTGGACCCGGGCCCAACATGGCATGATCAGATGGTAGATTAAATGGGTTCAGTTTTAATCAACAGTGGATACAAAGGCAGGGTAGAATCTGGCAGGTCAAAAATATTTTTCTCCAAACTGGTTCTTTAAGGGTTTAGACTGTGAGAGACATTGTGTTCTTAGAGTTCAACATGTCCTCTCTTATCTGTTCCAGTTCGTTATTCCTCGGTGCAAAATATGCAGGGTGATTAGGCATTGGTAGTGCTGTGCATCCATTCTCCAAGTTGAACACGACAGAAGACATGAATGGCCTGTCGTCAGGATTTTCTTGAACACATAATAGCCCCACGTGGATGCAGAGTGAAGCTTCATCTAGTAAGCAGTCCTCCACCATACATTTGTCTATCAATTCATTTGCCTTCCCGTCCTTCCAAAGGTTCCATGCCTGAGACAATCACATCACCTGTTTAGATGGTGCAGCTCTAAAAGTTTCAAAGTCCTATATATCCTATACAATGAAGAAGAAGAATCATAGTGCTTACATAGACGATTATAAGTTTGGGTGATCGATGATGCGATCAACGGAACTTATCTTCATACCACTCACAACCTCCAAAAGTAATACACCGAAGCTATATACATCAGACTTGACAGAGAAAATGCCCTCCATTGCATACTCAGGAGCCATGTAACCACTAGGAAAATAATTCCATTAGAAAAATTATATGAAGATGAATAGGCTTATGTGATAAGTTAATTTGCACACTGGGTTAAAAATACCACTCACTATGTCCCAACTACTCGTCTGGTATTTGCATTCTCCTGATTCTCACAAAAGATCCTTGCCATACCAAAGTCTGCAATTTTGGGTCTCATATCTGAATCTAGCAAAACATTACTAGCTTTAAGGTCCCTGTGAATTATTGTCAATCGTGAATCATGATGGAGGTACAGAAGTCCTTTCGCAACGCCTTTTATTATCTTGAACCTAGTTGGCCAATCTAGCGTTGCATTTCTTGCAAAGCCTACAAATAACAGCTATGTCATATATATCTGTATAAAAAGGGATTATATGAAAATTGAAGTACGAGAATTGTCCGACTATGTTTTCAAGGTAAATTTCATAAGAACATACTGAAAATGACAGCATCCAAGCTTTTACTCCCTCCAGTTCCAAAATTGCTGTCGTTTTGGACATAATTTACAATACCAAGGAGTGATTAATTAGGGGGAATTTTTCCCTGTTTGCCCCTTTTAAATAGCCTTGGAGGTCGATCCTATCCAACAACCGTTCTTTGTCCAACTGGTTCCCGTCGCTCGCTCCGAAGTCTGAGGTTTGGAGTTCGACTCCTGCTGCTGCACGCCTTTTTTGCATTGGATTTTATTTTCGCGATACCCGCGCTCGTATTCGTTCGCTTTTTTTCGCTCGACTCGCTCACGCAGCCAGCCGTTCGTTTTGCTTTTTGGTTCACGTCCCCTAATCTTCCTCTATAGAACAGAACACTCCCAGCTTGTCATGTGCTGACGGTGGAATAAACAATGGCATCGCCGGTCAACGGGACGACGAGCTCGACGTCTTCCTCATCCTCGACTGCGCGGCGCTTGATCTCGTGGACGTCGACCTCACGCTTCTGCCCCATGGCGTCGCCGGTCCCAGGACGTTGACCTCGACGGCGCGGCGCTATCGCTTCCGCTCCATGGCGTCGCCGGCCACCGGACGTCGACCTTGACCGCGCGGCACCGTCGCTGCCTCTCCATTCCTCTCGACTTCTCGCTCGCCGAGGCGATAATTAAAGCAGACAACGGAGCCGGAGCCGAAGCGTTCGTGCGCGTTGGAACCAGAGTGCTTTTACTCACCCATGCGCATGCAAGGGCACTATCGTCCGAAGTAGCTGAAAAACCCACCGACGACAGCTTTTGTGGAACTTACGTGAACAGCCCCCAGCGACAGCTAATATGGAACTGGAGGGAGTATTAGGCAAGTACTCATAGATCAGCAACTTTTCATCTCCCTCAACGCAACAACCAACGAGTCGGACCAAGTTTCTATGCTGCAGTTTGGCAATTAGAATAACTTCATTTCGAAACTCCTCTATTCCTTGCTGTGAGTCCCTACTGAGTCTTTTGATAGCAACTTCTTGACCTCCTCCTAACGTCCCCTTTTTTGTTATTAAAAAAGTCATAAGATCACAATAGGTAGTAATTCATGTATCAGCCTAGGAACTACCATGAAGTTACCTTATAAACTTTGCCAAATCCTCCTTGCCCAATCATAAATGTGTTGGAGAAATTGTTTGTTGCTACAAGAATATCTTGGAAATTTAGAAATGGAAAATCAATATCAAGGGTTTTGTTTTCTTCTTGAAGTTCATCTGAAGTAGTCAAACCCCTATGAATTCGCTTTTTGTCACGCTTCACATTCCGTTTTATTCCTGCTCCCAAATAAAATCAATGAGTATTCGTGCTCAAGTATCTATGATCTGTATATAAAAAGGAAAACGTACCTCTGAACTTACACATCCATATAAGTAAAATGCAAAAGAGAACGATGGTACTTGCTAAAACTGGTAGTATAATTTTTACTCCATTTGCTTTTTTCCTTTCTCCTGCAAACACAGTGCAAAAATTAATTATAAGGTTTTTAATTATTGAACATGTGATACATACTTTGGTTACTTGCAGTACCTAGTTAATTACAATAATCAACCCTAACTAGACGGTGGGCTGATTATGTAGATCAGTGAGATAATACGCACAACTCATTTCATTACCTATTTTAGCGTATGATTGTAGGATCAATCTCTACTATACTAACCATGATGCCTAGCTAGTACGCATTTAAGGCATTGCTTCTGCGAGTTTGGTGAATGGGGCCGTTGTTTGGAGGCTACTACATTGGAGATTGGAGATAATCAGGCATGTGATGTTTGATGGCTTAAATTGCTTTTATTCATAGCTGTGTGCTATATATACTAGCTGAGAGCTAAAACCTTGTAACAAAGTTGGTTGTGTGCATTTGACTATGCAGGGGGCAGGAAGATTTTCATTATATGAAAAAGGTTAATCTACCATCAATGAGTTGCCAATAGACAACATATAGATCTTCTATTTTGAAGGCAAAAACCAAAAACAGTGACACTATGTGATATCTACATATTAAGGAGATGATATATATGCACTGGAATGTTAGTAATATCATGATGACATGCCAGAAATTCTTGCCAATGTGAATAAGAAGTAATAAAGGAGCTCTCGGATCATTTGAATGAGAATGAAAGGGTTTGAAAGAGACTGAAAGGGTGTGGAAATATACAGTACCGTCGAAGCCTGCAACCCGGAGATACAGCGTCTCGCCAGTATCAGCACCAGCAGAAGTAATATTAAAGAAAGTTTCATCAAACTTCAAAGTATCGAGCAACTGGTCGTCAGTCCACACAAGGCACCTCGTCAAATCGCCCTTCGACATGCTGCCGTTCAAAGTTGCATACGCATACGCCACGCAGGAGCAGTTGCCGCGGCACTCCGCCGCACACTCGTCGAGGGCCTTGTTCCTGATGCGTAGAAATTTGTCGGGCACCCTCATACGCGACAACGCCACGAAACCGTCGTCACATCGCAGCGCCTCCTTTCTGCGGCAGCCCTGCGAGAAGCTGCCGCTGCTCCACGCTCCCTCGTCCGCAGGCTCGAACCCGTCGAGGCACTTGCAAGTCGGTGTGGCGCCTGTGTAGTCGCAGTAACCAGAGGCCCCGCAATAGCCGTACCTGCTACAATCATTTAGCGACCCACCGAGAACTGACCAATTTGACAGGTCCGTGTTCCAAACTTGTGTGTCTAGCCTGCCGGAGTAGCTCATCACGACCCGCAAGGGCGGGGCGCCGTTGGAGAGGGTGAAGACATAACAATCTCTTCGGTTGTGTCCAAGTATTGAAGGTACAAAAGGAAGCTGGCGTTCGTCTGAACGTGCTGGCTGGAGACCGTGTACCCCGTCCACACTGTGCCGCGCAATTCTACACGTGAGCCGTTCCGGACAAATGTTTGAGGGAACGGGTCTGTCTCTATAGTGACGGAGAAGGTACCAGGCGAGGGGTCGTCGCGGCTGTTCCAAGAAACGAGGCGGCTGCCGTCTTGCGTCTTGTAGCTCCTCCACAGCTTCATTCCCGGGAGGAGAGTGTCGGCCGGGTGGTCGAAGCTTTGCCAAAGCACCGTGCCGTTCGGTGAACGGAGGATGAGGTTGCCGGTGTTCGTCATCACCGCTACGGCTCCAGTGGCGTTTGAACTTGGAGACGGAGAGGAGTTTTGCAGGGGTGGTGGTGTTGGTTGTCCACAGCACATGGCCGTTGACATCAGACAATACAAGATTAGAAGTGTTGGTCACTGCAAGGGAGGGTGCTGAGGAGGAGATGGCCGGTGTTGCCCGGTTAGCAACCCAAACGACGGTGAGCGGGGGGATGTTGTTGTACCATATCCCGAGGTAGAGCCTCTCCGGGGTGGAATTGGACGGGGAGAAGAAGCCCAAGGCGAATTCACCACCGTCAGAAATGAGGGTGGTGCCAGGCGAGAGCGCCTTGCCGAGGGCAAGCCAGTCATCGGAGACGCACAAGGCTGGCAAGAGGAGGAGAGCTGCGACGCCGATGGCAATGGGACTCATGGAACCGAACTTAATTCCTGCTGTGCTTCAATCAAAGTGAATGACTAGTTCATGCCTCGAAGCGGCGGAGAAGCTAGATAGATGCATGCAGTGGCTACGTGGCAGTATATATTAGTACGCTCCGAGTAATCGGGCTTGGCGTTCAAGCAAAAGCAAACAGTTCTCACCTCTCATGGACTACAACGGGTTCAAACATTCCAACTAAAATATAATGTTAGTTGAGAAGCATACATCAGAAAGATTGGCCCATTGGCCACATTGTAGCGCTTCATTCGCAGAATGTAGGTGTCATTGCCGCCTTCATTCAGGAATGGCTAATATACTTTTGGCTGTCACTGAAATGCAAGCCGCCGGGATCTACACGGTCAAACATTTTGATGGGGTAAATTAGGCTGTACGTAGCTTCTGGTACAGTTGCATCATTTACTGGCTACGTGGCCACAGTTGCATTAATCTGTAACTTCGTTATCTAAACAACAAGTGGCCTAACTTGATGTGACGTGTGAAGTGGACCCAACTGTGCAGTTTTAGGTCCTAATTGGACTTCGCTCTAAGGATCTTTTGGTAGAACTTCCACTCCAAAAACTCATAACAATTCATAGAAATCAATGTATCTAGAACTGTGGAGGTATTTTATCTTACAAAAACCAAAAAACTGAATACTTTATTTTATCTTACAAACAGAAATCTAGCATTAGTGTCAATGTTGGAGCTGTGCCTAAGCTGATTTATTGTAGGAGACTAAAATAAGGGGTCCTCTATTGGGTGATGACTTTCAGTTGATGGTTATCAACCATTGGATAAAAAATGAACGTCATCCCATCTTCCCTTTTGCCGCCCCCACACGTGTTCAACTCCAGCATGAATCAAGCTTTGTCGCCCCAGCCCACCTTTCTGTCATCCCCGATGGCATCCCAGTCGCCATGTTGGCTATCATGCACTCGTTGCACTCTCCCGCTCTTGCTCTACCACCAGCACTCCAATGTCACCTAGCGACACTGTCTTCTCTCTCAATTCTCAAAGTTCCCATCGGGCTTGCCACCTCCCCCCACCCCCCCCCCCACCCCCCCCACCCCCCCCCCCCCCCCCCCCCCCCCCCCCCCCCCCCCCCCTTCTTCTCCAAGTGGAATCAAACCTCTTGCAAGAAAAGGTAGAAAAGGAATTGCGGCCGGTTTCCCCAGGCGGGGTGCTTTGAGACTCTATTTGGATTTAGAGCCCATTGGGGAAAGAAAAAAGAGGAATTACAGCCCCCCACCCCCACCCCCACCCCCACCCACACCAACCTGACTAAGCAAGAATAACATTGCAAAGTCCTAGAAAACCCCATTCAAAACCCTAATAATCTTGCATTTGCACGATGTCATGAAGACTTCAGGTGCCCGGCAATTAGGAGGTCATTAGTGGCGCCTGGCATGACACGTACAACGCATGGGTTTAAGGCACAGGCGTATGAGCTTTTGACGGTCTACCGCCGGCCGCCACGCACGATCTTGGAAAACAAAACAGCCGTGCAAACCTAATGGAGAAACAATGTCATTAGTCCTTGAGATGTGAATTAGTGGGATCTTGCTTTTAGATTCGGATGGGACACTTGTGGGATGGAGGTCTCACACCGATTTGAGTGAGACCGGGTCTCATACAATTCGTGTGAATTGTACAAGACCCGGTCTCACCCAAATCGGTGATCCGATACATGACATGCATGTAGAGCTGCTTCGTTATCCCTGTATCTAAAAAACTTTAATGGTAGTTCACAATTGTGTTCACTTTCAAGTAACCTCGCTGACACGCTTCGACGTCGACAACTGGAATATCGCTATGTACCATACATATCTCTTCAACAATTTTAAGAGCCGTCCTCTCGTAGCTCTACTAGTGTTGCATTCTTCTTAGGAGTAACATCTAGTTTCCTTGAGTCAGTCAGTCAGCATAATAAAAAAAAATTTATTCGATTCCAAATTGGAAGAAGTTTAGTTAAGAACCGCCAAGTCCTGAACACTGGCCATGGACTAGTCCGTTTATTCACTGGCACCAGTAGGCATGCCTCGTTATCCCAGTGATAAAAAGTTTCAATGGCATTCACAGTTGATCGAGCTGACTTCTAATTAACTAACCTCGCTGACGCACTTCGACGTGGACACTTGGAGTGTCGCTGTGTACTGGTCACAACTCACAACTCTTCAACTAATGATTTTAAGTGTCGTCGATGGATCGGCCAGCAGCGTCCACCTGCAGCCACATCGGCATGGCCGTCCTCTTCCTCTTGCTGCCCTTGAGCTTTTCCGACGACCGGCTTGTCCCTGGAAAGCTGCTGTCCCCTGGTGCCACCATCGTATCCGACGGCGGCAGCTTCGCCTTGGGCTTCTTCTCACCCACCAACTCCACTCCGGGCAAGCTGTACCTGGGCATATGGTACAACGACATCCCCGGGCTCACCGTGGTGTGGGTCGCCAACCGAGAAGCCCCGGCCACAAACAGTACGTCCTCTGCACCCGCGCTGTCCCTGACCAACACCTCCGACCTCGCCCTGTCCGCGGCGACGGCCGTGTTCTCTGGACGACCAACATCACCGGCGCCACGAGCTCTCCCGCCGCGGTGCTTCTGAACACTGGCAACCTCGTCGTCCGGTCTCCGAACGGCACAACCTTATGGCAGAGCTTCGACCACCCGACCGACTCGTTCCTCCCCGGCATGAAGATGCGGATCAGCTACAAGACGCGCGCCGGCACCCGCTTCGTGTCCTGGAAGGGCCCCGGCGACCCGTCGCCGGGGAGCTACACCTACGGCATGGACCCCGACAGATTGCAGCAGCAATTTATCTGGAACGGGTCACGCCCCGTGTGGCGCAGCGCCCCCTGGACGGGCTTCTCGGTCACCACCGAGTACAAGGCGAACGGCGGCGTTCTGTACCTGGCCGTCCTCGACACCGACGAGGAGATGTACATCACGTTCAGCCTCTCCGACGGTGCCTCGTACGCTAGGTTCGTGATGACTTTCTCCGGCAAGGTGGAGCTCCAGAATTGGAACGTCAACGCGTCCAGGTGGGACGTCGTCCTCCGGTGGCCGCCGAGCAGCTGCAGCTCCTACGGCTTCTGCGGCCCGTCTGCTTACTGCGACATCACGGACGCCGCGCCGACGTGCAAGTGCCTCGACGGGTACATGCCGACGGCCGACGAGGAGTGGAGCAACGGCAGCTTCTCGCGGGGTTGCGAGAGGCGGAGAGAGGCGCTCCAGTGCGGCGGGGGGTTCACGGCGTTGCAAGGTATGAAGGCGCCCGACAAGTTTGTATCCATGGCGAACCGGAGCATGGAGGAGTGCACGGCAGAGTGCGGCCGCAACTGCTCGTGCGTGGCGTACGCCTATGCCAACCTCAGCAGCATCAGTACCGACACGAAGCGTGCTCCGTCGAGGTGCGTGCTGTGGGTCGGCGACATGGTTGACACGGAGAAGATTGGCCTCATCGACGGCAGCGAGACGCTTTACTTTCGGCTGGGAGCGTCAGCGGGCAATTCAGGTACAATAATACTTTATTTTCACTTGCATGTGCTCTGGGAAAAGACAATAGGCGTGTTGTTAGAATATAACAGCTTCGTCAGCTAGGTGCAAGCACAACAGCTCAATCAACTGCATCTAGACATCCTTTAAACAAACCACGTGAATCTTCCTGCTCTGTTTCAAAACATAATTAAAGGTCAGTACTCTTTGTTATCAAACTTAGTCAGCGATGCGCGCCAATGCAATGCAGAGTGACGTCAAAGAACCGCTACTATAGATGGCTAGATCCAACTCATTGTGGCTGCTGTTGGCAATGAGCCAATGGCTGTGGCCTGCTGGTCAAATGTCAACACTATAGTACTAGTTTACGCTACTATGTCCCAAAACAACTTCTGTAGAATTCTTCCAACGCTGACACATTTATCCTTAAAAGTAGCAACAATTCTGATGCCCCATCTTCATAATTCAAAGCCTGATTGCCGATAAAGCACATCAACAATTCTTATATTTGGCCACTCACTTTCAGTGACGAACTTTTAGTACTACATTGGGAATTCTAAAAAGGCGGCATTAAATAACAGCCCCTCAACTGCAACCAGTAGTGACTGCAACACGTGCTGAATTTCTGAAATCCATTCAATCATATATATCTTTCCTCAACCCTATATCTGCTAACGCACTTTTGAGTGATAAGGTCAGTCCGCCCGCTTGGTACGACCACCACAGGAAGGAAGGTCGCTGCATCCATGGGTCCCATTTCCATCTGCACCGCAGCTCTCCTCCTCTTGCCGGCCTTGTGCGTATCCGATGACCGGCTTGTCCCGGGCAAACCGCTCCAACCTGGCACCACCATCATCTCCGACGGTGGTGCCTTCTCTTTGGGCTTCTTCGCCCCGTCCAATTCCACTCCGGAGAAGCTCTACCTCGGGATATGGTACAATGACATTCCCCGGCTCACCGTCGCGTGGGTTGCTAACCGGGCAACACCGGTCATCTCCTCCTCAGCTCCTTCCCTTGTTGTCACCAACTCTTCCAACCTTGTCTTGTCCGACGACAACGGCCGGGTTCTCTGGACAACCAACGCCACCACCCCTGCAAGTCCCTCGCCGTTGCCAGGATCAAACGCTACCGGAGCCGAAGCGGTGCTCACTAACACAGGCAACCTCATCCTCCGGTCACCAAACGGCACGACGCTGTGGCAGAGCTTCGACGACCCGACGGACACGCTCCTCCCAGGCATGAAGATATGGAGGAGCCACAACACGCAAGACGGCAACCGCATGGTTTCCTGGAGCAGCCCCGAGGACCCAACTCCCGGCACCTTCTCCTTCGCCGGAGGGGCTGGCCCCGTGCCCCAGGGCTTCATCCTCAACGGTTCGCGCCCGATATGGCGCACCCCTGTGTGGACGGGATACACGGTCTCCAGCCAGTACTTCCACGCGAACGCCAGCATCGTGGTGTATATGGCGTTTGTGGACACCGCCGACAAGATCTCCATGGTCTTCACCGTCTCCGACGGCGCCCCGCACGTGCGCTGCGTGATGAGCGTCTCCGGCAGGTTCGAAGTCCTGGGCTGGAACGGGGACTCGTCGGACTGGGGGCTGCTCATGGCGTGGCCGACCAACGAGTGCAGCAGGCACGGCTACTGCGGCGCCTCCGGTTACTGCGACTACACAATCGCTACGCCGACGTGCAAGTGCCTCGACGGGTTCGAGCCCGTGAACCTGGAAGAGTGGAATAGCGGCTGGTTCTCGCAGGGGTGCCGGCGAAAGGAGGCGCTGCGTTGTGACGACGGTTTCGTGGCGCTGCCGGGCGTGCAGGTTCCCGACAAGTTCGTGCGCGTCAACAACAAGGGCCTGGAGGCGTGCGCGGCGGAGTGCCGCGGCAATTGCTCCTGCGTGGCGTATGCGTACGCGAATCTGAACAGCAGCGTGTCAAGGGAGGATCCGACGAGGTGCCTTGTGTGGACTGACGACCGGCTGATCGACACGCAGAAGATAGGCGTCTCTCCTTATAGAACCGCTGGTTCTGACAGTGAAGAGACGCTGTATCTCCGAGCCGCAGGCTTGTCAGGTACTAACATTATGCGTGAGAAAAACTTCTGTTCTATATATGGGACGTCTCTACCTGGGATTTCCTGTGAGAGTTTCAACAATACTTGTTATCACTATCATCTTCAATTAGTACTTAGGTCTCTTGCCCAAAAACTATTCAGAGAATCAGGGTTCTATATTGTCGACCGACCTTGCCTCTAGTAGGAAGTAGGACACCACTATTATGGATTGCCCAGGAATGTAGTAGAACAGAGGCAACTAATTACAATATACATATGCTGATTACTACTAGAATCATATGCATTCCGACTTTGCATATAGCAGTCAACATATGTGTGCGTAGCTAGATGCTGGAAATAGGTACTGAACAGAGGTGAGCACTCTTTTTGCGGTGATCTTAGCTACTGGTACGCTATCTAGTTAAGGTGTGATCTACTTGGTTGTACTACGTGACACCTGCTTGGCTGTTTGAAGACTGAAATCTCTATTTGCGGGCCTATTTTTTCAAAGGACCTAATTTGCAGGCCTTAAATTGGTCATATGCGAATAAGTTTTGCACTGTGTTTTCAGGTGAAAAGACTAAACCAAATGCAGTGAAAATCACGCTACCAGTTGTAGCTGGTGTTATTTTTGTTTCTTCCATTTTCCTTATATGGGCCTGCAAATTCAGAGGTATGCATCACACAGTATTGATAATCGCAGTTCCTTAAGAAAAAAAATACTCACAGTCTCTTGGCAGCAGGAAGGAAAAGAAATACAGAAAATCACAACAAGATACATGGGGCTTGGACCCCTTCCGATGAACTTGGAGCGGACAATCCTGCCCATGACCTTGAATTTCCATTTCTGAAATTCCAAGATATTCTTGTTGCAACAAACAATTTCTCCCAGACATCTATGATTGGAAAAGGAGGTTTTGGCAAAGTTTATAAGGTAAATTTCGATGGAAGTTCTTTTGCTTTGAGTTTCCTAGTTTCATTATTGAATTCAGTGGTTTCCTCAAAAATTATTCGATTCAGTGATATATCTGATTTACATACCATTATCTGACATTTCTATGACAATTGTGAAGGGGACACTAGAAGGTGGTAAGAGGTCGCAATCAAAAGACTTGTAGAGATTCCGACCAGGGAATAGAGGAGTTTAGAAATGAGGTCGTTTTGATTGCCAAGCTACAACACAGAAACTTGGTTCGGCTTCTAGCTTGCTGTGTTGAGGGGGATGAAAGGTTACTGATTTATGAGTACTTGCCTAATAAGAGCTTAGATGCTACAATTTTCAGTACGTCTAATGACATTTACCAGAATTTTATATTCATAATCACAATTATTTTCATGTACATAACATAATTTTTTTTCTTCTGTAGACTCTGAAAAGAAATCAACGCTTGATTGGTCAATGAGGTTCAAGATAATCAAGGGAATTGCTAGGGGGCTTCTTTATCTCCACCAAGATTCAAGATTGACGATAGTTCATAGAGATCTCAAAGCTAGTAATGTATTGCTAGATGCAGATATGAGACCGAAGATAGCAGACTTCGGTATGGCAAGGAATTTTGGTGAAAACCAGGAAGATGCAAATACTAGACGAGTGGTTGGGACATAGTAAGTTACATCTGCACTCATTGCTCAATTAGCATATTGTTGAACTAAACTAAATTTGATATTTCTTGAAAACTAATAATGGCCTAATTTTCAGTGGTTATATGGCTCCTGAGTATGCAATGGAGGGAATTTTCTCTGTGAAGTCTGATGTGTATAGCTTTGGCGTATTACTATTGGAGGTTGTAAGTGGTATAAAGATAAGCTCTGTCGATCGCATCATGGATTATCCAAACCTAATAGTCTATGTAAGAAAATATTGTTATTTCTTATTTTTTATCGCATAGGTCTTGATTTTGTAACTTACAGAGTTTTACGATATTGATCTGTTTCAGGCCTGGAACCTTTGGAAGGAAGGGAAGTCAAAAGATTTGGTAGACTAGTGTATTGCTGAGAATTGCTTGCTAGATGAACCTTCTCTCTGCATCCATGTTTGGCTTTTGTGCGTTTAGGAAAACCCTAATGATAGGCCATTCATGTCATCTGTCGTATTGAATTTGGAGAATGGATGCACAACACTACCGAAGCCAAATCACCCCGCATATTTTGCAAAGAGGAACGGTGAAATGGATCAAATAGAAAACATATTGAATTCCAACAATGCAATGACGCTTACCGTCATAGATGGGCGATAGAGAAGGTCTTCATCTTAAGTTGTAAAATATTGTCTCCCTCAATGTTGTGAAGAGAAAACTCAGGAAGTTATAAGTTCTGATGCTATATACGTTTCTACTAGTATGGCGCACACGCTGTATTTGGGAAAACAAAAACCAGTCTAGATGAAATAATCATAACACCTCAAAACATCTCACTGAAATTGTTCTAAAAGCGTAGCGTTTGTAA
Source organism: Eragrostis nindensis (assembly GCA_012490785.1). Taxonomy (NCBI): domain Eukaryota; kingdom Viridiplantae; phylum Streptophyta; class Magnoliopsida; order Poales; family Poaceae; genus Eragrostis; species Eragrostis nindensis. The sequence continues at coordinate 519,177 of JAAXCT010000379.1, read as the reverse complement.
AGCTCAACCTCTTGCAAATCTTAGGGTTGGACATGAGATTGTCGCTTATCGCTCCTATACGGCATATATGTACCGTGAACCGTGGTTGTTGACGATCATCGGCAGCAGAAATCGGGGAAACTCTCTTTGGCTTGCAGAGCTGCACCGACAAATGTGAGTTGATGTGAATTCCTCATGACATGGTACGTGAAGCCTGTGACATGGCGCGTGGGAGCGGGAACTCCTTTGGCATTCTGTCGAACATGTGAAGGGCATTCGAGGCTAGAGCCGCCTTTTTGAAGCAGGGATTGAGAAAATGTGGGCTCGTTTTCAGGCACGCCAAAGTGGAGTTCCCCATCCAGTAAAGCCCACCCAGATCGTATACGAGAAGAAAGCGAGATGGCCCGAAAATGCGTTGGCTGCAGCTGGGCCTAACGCTCCGTAGAGCCCACGTGCCAGTATAGCGTTGGACAGCCCACTTGTCCAAAGATCCGTCCATCCGGCCTGCCACGTCTCCATCAGGCCGGATCCTACACCACCACGTACGTCCATCCGGCCTGCCCAAAATCCCTTTCTTCCACCAAAGAAACCCACAGAACCCTTCACCTCGTCTGCTTGCTCTCGCCGTCCGCTTTCCACCCCCTTATCTGGCGGCGGCGGCGCTGCCTGCCGGCTCGATCTGAAGCATGGAGAAGGTAAGCAAGCACGGATCGAACAGCCCGTTCCTCCCCTGCAGTTCGTGTGGGGATCTATTCTCTTTCTCTCTCCGCTTGTGTGCGGCTGATTTGGATGTGGTCTTGTGCAGCAGCCTGGGGCGCAGGGGTCGGAGAAGGCTCCGGAAGAGAAGGTTCGTGCAGCTAATCTCACCTTACCTATCGCGCGCTCCGCCAAGTGGCGTTAGGATTCCAACTATACTTCGATGGCAAACTTTTGTCCTCACCTAGCTAGACTGTATTCCGTAGAATTGTTTTGTATAGCATACATAATTACTAGTTCCTGAATCAACTGTTAGTTTGGAGTGGTTGCTTATTGCGTAGCACTGTAGAAGCATGTACTAGCGTTGCTGATGAAATGAATAAGCAGTATGACATATGGATTTGTATACCCTCGGTAGTATAAAATCTCCTCACCACAATGCACACATACATACATGAATTCGAAGGAGTATGAAGATGGTACTTGGTGGTGCCTTAGCGTAGTTGTGATGTGTTTTGTTAAGCTCAGCAACTTACTCTATTCTCTTTTTTATGTGTGGGTTAATGCAGCCGCTTGACGAGAAAGAGCTAGAACGGAAACTAAAGAAAGATCAGAAGGTATTGATAAAATTCCATCTGGGATTGTCTCTCAGCCTTATATATTGCTGCTTTGTTCATTTTGTTTGGTCTGAATAGCTAATCAGTAATCGAATGGCCTTCCATGGCGATGGAAACTTCGCCGCTGTGATTTTCACTGTGGCCAGAAATTAGTTAAATTATAAAGATCAGATTGTCTGTTATTATGCATGTGAAAAGTATTTATGCATTAAAGTATTGCATTCACAGGCAAAAGAAAAGGAGGAGAAAAAACTTAAAGCAAAGCAAAAAGAGGCAGCGAGACTCCAGGTTCAAACATATTTCTTGAATTTATAATTTGTATATGAGTAAAATGTTGATCCAGATATCTTTTAATTGGAATGCTTGTCGGAGACAAGTTTGCTTAATACTAGTTTGGCTTCTGTAGGCACAAGCAACTTCAGAGGGGACCAAGAAGAGTGAGAAGAAGCAAAGGAAGAAAACTGTCGAGGATGAAAATCCTGAGGATTTCATTGACCCAGACACTCCTCAAGGGCAGAAAAAAATGCTTGCACCTCAAATGGCCAAGCAGTTCAATCCAACCGTGGTTGAGAAATCGTAAGATCCTTATAATTAATTACTTTCCATTCTTCAAATTTTAATCACAACATTGGAATTGCCTATCTTAACTGTCCATGCCTGTCTTTTGGTTTCTGATAGATGGTACGCCTGGTGGGAGTCATCAGGATACTTTCGGGCAGATTCTAGTAGCTCCAAACCACCATTTGTTATAGTAAGTGATTTGTATTTTGTGAAGATTGTGCAAGATATACTATGAGCTTATTTGGCAAATTGCACCATATATCACTGTATTGCATTTGCCTCTATACAGTAGAATACATGGCATTAATATGGATTAGCTACCTGCAAAGAGTTAAACTGTTTCTTCTTTTCAGGTTCTTCCACCTCCAAATGTGACTGGGGCTCTTCACATTGGCCATGCGCTTACAGTGGCTATAGAGGTAGCATTTCTTATGTTTGCAGAAGGTCTATATGCCATTTTAACAGGACGGATATTGGCTCAACAATGATTTAAGCAATGCAGGATGCCATGATACGATGGCGGAGGATGTCAGGCTTTAATGCTTTATGGGTGCCTGGAGTGGACCATGCTGGCATTGCCACCCAGGTCTGCATCTAGCAATTGGTTCCCTGTCTGCTGGAATCTTATAGAACATGCAACTTCATATAATAGAATTTAGTTGCTCGTGTATTCTTTGGGGGCATATGTTGTCATTAATTCATGGAACAGACATGTAGAGGCCTGTTACTAAAAATTCGGTTCTGTGGTTTTTTGAATCCCATATCCCCTGCTATTAGGCTTAGCAATTGCACATTCATCAAGCTCATATGGCTTTTTTTGTTGCTTCTTTATCCCGTAAGAAAATTATTATTTTATAATCATGTTTATTAGTATTTTTTTATTTCAGCATGTACTAAGTACTATTATGTGATGTAATTAGCATTTTAAGTAAATATTTCTTTTATCTGGACTGTGCATTGGTGGAGAATTGAATTCTTCGTACTTTCATTGCAGTGTGCTTTATTTTGAGATATTTTCTCCTGTATATCAGGTTGTAGTAGAGAAGAAGCTTATGCGAGAAAAGAATCTGACAAGACATGATTTGGGGCGGGAAAATTTTATTTCTGAAGTAAGCACCTTGTCCATAGCATATGATTATGTTTGTCAGCTGATGGTTTATTTGTTGTCAATACATTATAATAATGAATTTAATGTCCTATTGGCTATGGAAAGTCCTGCCTTGATATTTTTCTGTTTGATACTTATTTCATTTTCTCTACCATGCCATCTTTTGGACAGGTACTCAAATGGAAAGAGCAGTATGGTGGTACTATATTGAATCAACTGCGCCGACTTGGGGCCTCGCTTGACTGGTCTCGCGAGGTAACACTTCCATTTCTTTCAGTTAGGAAAAAAGCATGACTTCGGGTTTTGTATTTCGATCTCTGACTAGTAACTTCATTTCAACCTGGCACCAGGCTTTTACAATGGATGAGCAAAGATCAAAAGCTGTAACTGAAGCTTTTGTAAGGTTACACAAGGAAGGCCTGATATACAGGTTAATTCCCTCCCTCTGTTTTGTTTGAGTGTTAAAAAGGAATTATTTCCTCTATCAATTTTTCTGTGATGTTACATTTCCATTTTTGTAGTTTTGTGAGCATAGTTTTATGTCTTATGGATGATTTAACCTTTGCAGAGATTATCGCCTTGTGAATTGGGATTGCACACTTCGAACAGCAATTTCAGACATTGAGGTTTATGAATTTTTTAAATCTTGGACTTGAATCTATGCTCTTCTTTTTTCTAATTTCAGACAGATATTAACTTTTTTTTTTTTTTTGGACAAATGCTCTCTTTTTCTTTAGGTTGATCATATTGAACTTGAAGGAGAAACGATGTTACGGGTCCCTGGTTATACTGCTGAGGTGCAGTTTGGTGTATTGATATCTTTTGCCTATCCTCTTGAAGAAGGACTCGGTGAGATTGTTGTTGCAACTACTAGGATTGAAACAATGCTGGGCGATACAGCAATAGCTGTTCATCCTGAGGATAAAAGGTACAAGCATCTGCATGGAAGGTATGCAGTCCACCCGTTCAATGGCCGAAAACTCAAAATAATCTGTGATGCTGAGTTAGTGGATCCCACTTTTGGTACTGGGGCTGTCAAGGTAGGAGCTGGTTTTGACGGCTATTTGTTTATCTGTCCTATTTCACCTAGTTGGACTTTCCTCGTACACTATCTCCTCTTAGCTGTATTGTTGTTTGTTTGAATTCTATGCAGATTACACCCGCCCATGATCCAAACGACTTTGAGGTCGGAAAACGGCATAACCTTGAGTTCATCAACATCTTCACAGATGATGGGAAAATAAATAGCAATGGAGGTGCACAATTTGAAGGAATGCCAAGATTTATCGCTCGGGTTGCCGTAATTGAGGCCTTGAAGGAAAAGGTATTACTGATTAACTGGATTTGTTTAACGTGATCCTGATTTACTCTTAATCATACTTTCAAAAACATGTTGCGATCAATCCCTAAAAGGTAGTTACTTTACATTGATGTATGGTATGAATATATGCACAGTATATGGCATGCAATATAAAGTTATGTTTTGTTTCGTAGGATAGGCAACTAAGAGTGCCCAACATTTAAGAGTTTTACGCCAGCATGCCAGAATTTAGTATCTTATGTTCTTTGCCTTCTTCTTTATGTGCTTCCAAATTCTAACAAGGTTTGCTTCTACTAATGAAGGGCCTATACAAGGACACAAAAAAGAATGAAATGAGTTTGGGTGTTTGCTCAAGGACTAATGACATAGTGGAGCCCATGATAAAACCCCAATGGTTTGTTAATTGCAACACCATGGCCAATGCAGGCCTTGAAGCTGTAAGATCCAAAAGGATTGAGATCATTCCCCAGCAGTATGAACAAGATTGGTATAGGTATATTTATCCTTTTTTTACAGTTTACATACATGAGATCTATGGGACATTCCTTGCCAAAATGGTGTCAAATCAATGAAAAAAAGATCCAACCATTATTTCTGTCCTTGCAGATGGCTTGAAAACATACGTGATTGGTGTGTTTCAAGGCAACTTTGGTGGGGACATCGTGTGCCTGCATGGTATGTGACACTGGAAGATGACCAAGTGAAAGATTTGGGTTCCGACAACGGCCGTTGGATAGTCGCAAGAAATGAAAGTGATGCAAATTTGGAAGCTCAGAAAAAGTATCCAGGGAAGAAATTTCAGCTAAATCAAGATCCTGACGTGTTGGACACATGGTTTTCATCCGGTCTCTTCCCATTGACAGTACTTGGTTGGCCAGATGATACCGCTGACCTTCGTGCTTTCTACCCTACTTCAGTACTAGAAACGGGACTCGATATTCTTTTCTTTTGGGTAGCACGGATGGTAATGATGGGAATGCAACTTGGTGGTGATATACCGTTCGAAAAGGTACGGCACAACACAAATCCTCATTCTCTTCTGTTAAATTTTTACCTCCTGTGATTGTAGCAGCCCACCACAAATTTTATCCATGTTGGGTGCTCTATATTCAGTGGCTCGATCATGACAAGCTATCACTTCCCTATATGTCCCCTTCACAGTGTGAAATTTTGCTTTCATGTAACACCATAAAATGATCAAGAAGAGTCCTATATTAGAAAGTTCCCAGAAACTTTTTGAATGAACCAGAACCTGCCCTGGCCATTTTAAATTATTCTTTGCCGATGTGCCATGCCATTTGACTCTACAGTCTGCATGTAATTTCTCCATTTGACTCTACAGTCCACATTAAATTTTCTTCTGAATGAGCCCTTTAGCTAGTAAATATGTAGAGCATGTTACTCAAATTTTTGCCTTTGTGGTCCTGTGGTGGTCTGGTGGATGGTTAATTTAGTCTATTCTGTAGTTCTGTTGTGGCCATGTAAAGGCAAATTATCTTTCGTTTATGTCTGCAAATTATTTATTAGTTTTTGTTTTCATTGAGCAAATCAACCATATGTTGTACTACTAATAGAAATTATTTGACAATACATAAGTTATCCTAGTTGAATATATGCTTCAGTTATCTCATACCCTGGCTACTCAATAATGTCCATACCCTGATCACAGGTTTATTTGCATCCTATGATCCGTGATGCACATGGACGGAAAATGTCCAAGTCACTGGGTAATGTCATTGATCCTCTTGAGGTGATAAATGGAATATCGCTCGACGGTCTTCTGAAACGGTTGGAAGAAGGTAATCTGGATCCAAAGGAACTAAAAACTGCAAAAGAAGGGAAGATAAAAGATTTTCCTGATGGCATCGCGGAATGTGGTACCGATGCTCTCCGGTTCGCACTGATTTCGTACACTTCTCAGGTTGCAGTGATACCCTTGTGTTTTTTTCTCTGTTATGCTGCATTTCAGCTTTTAACCTCTTTTGTTTCAGTCTGACAGGATAAATATGGATATCAAGAGAGTGGTTGGGTATCGACAATGGTGCAATAAGTTGTGGAACGCTATCCGGTTTGCAATGGGCAAACTTGGTGATAGTTATACTCCACCTGCAACCATTGATGTGTCTCTGATGCCACCAATCTGCAAATGGATACTCTCAGTACTGAACAAGGCCATTGGCAAAACTGTCACCTCTTTAGAGGCATACAAATTCTCTGATGCAACATCTGCCATATACTCATGGTGGCAGTACCAACTATGTGACGTATTTATAGAAGCTATAAAACCCTACTTCTTCAACGACTCTCAAGAGTTTGAATCAGCAAGAGCTGCCTCGAGAGATACCCTGTGGGTTTGCCTGGACAATGGTTTACGCCTGCTCCACCCATTCATGCCTTATGTAACAGAAGAGCTCTGGCAGCGTCTTCCACAGCCCAAAGATTCTTGTAGGAAAGATTCAATTATGATTTCAGAATATCCATCTCTTGTTGAGGTACTACCTGTCACTTCAAGCGCAATCCAGAAAAATTAGTCTATGAGTTTCTGTTTACCCATTGGAAAATATTTTTCTTTGTGACAGGGATGGACAAATGAAAGACTTGAAAATGAAATGGACATTGTGTTAGATGCTGTTAACAAGTTACGTTCTTTGAAGCCACCAACGGAAACAAATGAAAGGTGTGTATGTGTTCATCTATCTGGTTTTTGTATTTCGTATCTGCTTGTTTGATTATTCTTGTTAAACACAGTTCACTTTCAAAATGTAATACCCTATGGCTTCTTTTTTTTTACAGACGACCTGCGTTTGCACTCTGCCGAGACCAAGAGACTGCCACCACAATTCAATGCTATCAATCTCTAATCGTCTCTCTTTCCTCCGTATCACATCTTAAGGTCCTGCCTTACGCCTATAGTTCTCTTCTCCTTGGACTGTCAGCAATTTGTTTCTCTTTTATGGATTGAAATTACGTGTAGAGCTTAATAGGGTACTATTGCATCATATACTTGTGTTACCCATTGATTCTTGTGGATGCTAATTGTTTCCTCCTGATATTCTTCTCCTGTTTACATTTATATGCTACATCGTTGTGAAGTTTGAAAATCCTTACCAAGTTGAAAAGCTTTTTATTTTATGACAAAAACACTAATATATGGTATCTGGAAATTCTTCAGATCCTGAAGGAGAACGATGAAACTCCAGCTGATTGCGCAACTGCTGTTGTGAACAAAGACTTATCTGTCTACCTCCAGCTTCAAGGAGCTCTCAATGCAGAAGCTGAGCGTGAAAAGCTGAGGAAGAAAAGAGATGAAATTCAAAAGTAAGTGTCCGTCTTGCCCGTCTGTATTGGCTAGTAAAGATCTGCACATCATTACTGTTTTTCCTTGTATCGGTAACATGGTCGTATCATACACGCAGGCTACAACATGCCCTGTCGCAGAAAATGGATGCTTCTGGCTACCGTGAGAAGGCCCCTCCGAGTGTACAAGAAGAGGATGTGAGGAAGCTTACTGCTTTAATGGAGCAACTAGAGGTCATCAGTGAAGCTGAGAAGAAACTAGAAGCCAAAATTGGCAGCAAATGAGGCTGATCTTTTTTTGAAGATCGGTATTTTGTGTTGAAGCTGATTCCAGATTTTTGTTTTCCTTGGTAGCTCAGTTATGTGCCTGTATGTTCAGGTTTATATGAACGAATTGATGGTTCAGATTGAAACTCCACTTCTCATTTTAGCTGCGCTTGAGAATGTATCAACAGTTTAAAAAAGAGAATGTATTGACAGTGAATACAGAATCAATATTTTAGTCCGACCGATTTTTCTTATGAGATGCCATTTTGATGTTTGTTGATGATGAGCAGAGTTTTGGCATGTTAAAGGGGTCCGTGCGTGTGAGCACTGTCAGAATATGCAATGATTGTACTGTAGCAGTGTATTCACCAAGCCATCCTGTCACTTGTGTGGCTACTTTTAGACAGCAAACATTCTTCAGACGACTGTGTACTCTGCAGCGTTGTTTCCTTTGTTGATGCCAATGATTCTGTGATTCAACAAGTTTGGCAAGCCGGGCGAACTTCGTGCTCTTTTCCTTTGACAGCCGCTCGTCAACTTGCCGGCAAGCTAATCATCACCTACCCACCAGTCTCCTTAGCACCGAGTAAAACCAGGGCAGGGTACTCCCTCCGCTTCTTGGAGTTGTTTGAGCGGCGCAATGCTACTTGCGCGAGTTCTGTGCCCAAATCCGAGGTCAAAGCGCGTTTACCTGAATTAATCCTTCCCTAACAGTAATCTACACTACAGATTTGCATGTTATCTTTTTTCACCTACAGAACAGAACACTGACAACAAACACTGCGACACAACTTCATAAGAAACAAGCAGCCTGTGCGGCAGTCTATCTGATGAGGCCAGGACAGGAGGGGTCAGTTGCTCTTGCTCCAACTACCGTCCCTGAAGAACGGTCATAGTCATGGAGTTCCTGGAGTTCTCCACATCCTCGCCGTTTCGTCCTGCTTTACAGCCTCTTTCCGCGAAGTACGCAGGCTGGTCCGGCGCCGGCAGAGACACGCTTCCGTTCTCCAGGATGGACACGACGGACGACATGAGCGGCCTGCCGTTGGGGTCGTCCTGAACGCACAGGAGCCCGACGTGGATGCAGAGCAGGGCTTCATCCAGCACGCAGCTCTCCGCGACGGAGGAGTCCACCAGGTCGCTTGCGTTCCCGTCCTTCCACAGCTTCCAGGCCTGAAAACACAACCAGTCGCGTGCTGAGACTAGTGGTCAATGAGATTACCGTGTGGACTGAACTCTTCTTGCTGTTTCAGATAATCCTATTCTGAAAATTGGGAAATGGTTATATGCTGTATTATAGTACTTACATAGGGTACAAGGCCAGGTGACCCCATTATGTCATCGGTAGAGCTTATCCTGATGCCACTTACAATCTCCAGGACCAGTATGCCAAAGCTGTAGACGTCAGATTTCACAGAAATGACGCCCTCGAGTCGATATTCAGGTGCTATGTACCCACTGGCAACACCATCAGAAATTCAGAATCGTCAGATGTTAACCAGTGCAAATCATGAGCTGAGCAATAAGTAGAACTATTTTTTCAAAGTAGGAGTAATAATACTCACTATGTTCCGACAACTCGTTTCGTGTTCGCCTTTTGCTGGTTTTCACCGAAAATCTTGGCCATACCAAAGTCTGCTATTTTCGGTCTCATCTCTGCATCTAGCAAAACGTTACTCGCTTTGAGGTCCCGATGTATCACCGTCAGTCTTGAATCCTGATGGAGGTACAGCAGCCCCCGAGCGACGCCTTTGATTATCCCGAATCGTCTTCTCCAATCCAACAACGATTTCCTTTCGCTATCTGCATTTAACAACAACGCCATATGAAGACCCTGTGAGATCATGTTTTCACGACACCCTTGGGGAATAGAATGTGGTATTGAAGCAATGCCAGTTATGATAAATGGACCATACCGAAAAGGATAGCATCTAGGCCTTTGTTAGCCAAGTACTCGTAAATGAGCAACCTCTCAGCTCCCTCCGTACAGCAACCGAGAAGTCGAACCAAGTTCCTGTGCTGCAATTTAGCAATCAAAATAGCTTCGTTCTTGAACTCCTCTATTCCTTGTTCAGAATCCTTGGACAGCCTCTTGACAGCAACTTCACGACCACCTGCTAATGTTCCCTTCAAAATTGTAAAAACAGAAGAGAGATCAGAGCATAATTCAATATATGTACTAAGCTGAAAATGAATACCGCCAAACAAAAAAAATACCTTGTAAACTTTGCCAAAACCTCCGCGACCAATCATACATGCTCTCGAGAAATCGTTTGTCGCTGCGACAATATCACTGAATTGTATGGACGGAAATTCAAGATCCTCTGTAGGATTTCCTTCTCCAAGTTCACTGGACGTGAACCTGGACGTACGCATACTGACGGGAACCAGCTTCTTCTCACTTTCATTGCTTCTTCTTCTTCTTCTCTTACCTTAAAATAAATTCTTATCAGCATTTTTTTTCGTGTGCTGATTACAACCTATGTAACGGCAAAAGGAAGAGGAGCATGATAATACCTCTGAATTTACAGAACCATACAAGGGAAATGCATGTGAGCATCAAAACGCTTGCCACCACTGGCAGTACAATTTTCACAATTCTTGTCCTTGCCCTCCCTCCTGCACAAATGCAGGGCAAAGTTGGATGAACAAATGCAAGAAGATGCTTTTGTTGCCCACTGAAATTAAACCTGAGATATGGTGTGGATTCTCGTGTGAATGTATTTTGTGTTGGAAAATGACAAAAAAGAACAAAAGGCAAAGTTTTAGAAATTTGAAACATGTGGAACCTGATGGAACCCGGAGGTAGAGCGTGTCGACAGTGACGCCCCAGCGATCGCCGATCATCTGCGTGTCCACCAGCTCGTCCGCCCACAGCAAGCACCGCGCGACCTCGCCCTTGGCGCTGCTGCTGCTCAGGTTCGCGAACGCGTACGCCACGCAGGAGCAGTTGCGACTGCACTCCGCCGCGCACTCGTCGGAGCTCTTGTTCCCGACGAACACGAACTTGTCCGGCACCTTCATGTTCCGGAAAGCCAGGAACCCGTCCTCGCCGCCGCACGGCGCCAGCGCCAGGCTTCGCCGGCAGCCCCGCGCGAACACGCCGCCGCTCCATTCCTCTCGGCTCGCCGGCTCGAAGCCGTCGAGGCACTTGCACGCCGCCGCCGCGGGCCCCGCGGTGAGGTCGCAGTAGCCGTAGGCGCCGCAGGCGCCGTAGGTGCTGCACGCGCTGGACGGCCACGACTCGAGCGCGGCCCACGCCGACGCGTTGCGGCTCCAGCCCAGGAGCTGGAACCTGCCGGCGTCGGTCACCACGTACCGCGTCGGCGGGGCGCCGTCGGAGACGGAGAAGGACATGTACACCTCGTCCTCGCCGTCGAGCACCGCCACGTAGATGACCGTGTCGGTGGCGGGGTAGTACCTGGTGAGGGTCATGTACCCCGTCCACGGCGTGCTGCGCCAGTACCGGCGCGTCCCGTTCCACACCAGCATCTGGAGCAGCGTGTCCGGGTCCATTCCGTACGAGAAGCTCCCCGGAGCAGGGTCGCCGGGGCCCTTCCACGACACGACGCGCCAGCTCTCGCGCGACGGCCGGTCGCGCAGCCCGACCTTCATGCCAGGGAGGAACGTGTCCGTCGGGTGGTCGAAGCTCTGCCACAAGGTGGTACCGTTCGGCGACCGGAGGACGAGGTTGCCGGTGTCCTGAAGCACGGCCGTCGTAGCGGTCGACGACGAGGTCGTGGCGGCGGTGATGTTCGTCGACCAAACGATGCGGCCACCGGCGTCGTACAAGACGAGATTGGAGGTGTTGCTGGACAGTGCAAGCGACGGCGCGGCGGAGGAGGAGTTACCGGAAGGCGCGTCGCCGACGATGACCGGCGCGTCCCGGTTCCCGACCCAGACCACGGTGCGCGCTGCCGCTGGGATGTTGTTGTACCATATGCCGATGTACTGCATCTCCGGAGTGGCGTTGGAAGGGGAGAAGAAGCCCAAGGCAAAGGCGCCGCCGTCGGACACGATAGTCTGGCCGGGCAGCAGTGACTCCCCGGCGGCCAGCTGGTCGCCGGCCGGTGAGCACAAACGCGGCAAGAGCTGGAGGAGGACGGCAGTGATGCAGGTGGAACGTGACCACTCCATCTTTCAGGTCATTTGGTAGGAAACAAAAACAGAGCATTAGTTTAAGGTGCATGCGTCCTAACTACCTTGAGACTTGGCCAGCAAGAGATCGTGATAGACAGTTTTGAGTTCCCTTGGACTAGTTTCAGCATTCAGGGCTTCAGGCAGCGTGTTGGAGCTTGACGTTTTCGGCAGTTGGCGTCAGAACTACGCTTGGCATTGGTGCCTACATGGACAAGCTGCCATGGCGTAGTGGCAGATACATTAACAAATTAATTGGAATGACTATTGACTAGTCTTCCATGCATGTGTCACGCGCAAATATTCACCAACAACTACACGTTGATTTCCGCTCCTGGAGCAAGGTCATGGTGGGTGTGGAACCACGATTTCCTGGCTTCAAACTGTGCGAAAAGGTTCAAATCTTCTCAACCGCACGAAAATTCATCATCGTCATGCTTCAGATTTATGTGCGCGTATGGTGGGGTTACTAGAGTGTCTAACAGAAGCTGAAATTTTCACCATCGCCATGTGCTTTCTGAAACTGTCAAAGAGTATGAGTCGTCCTAGGCCGATCGATTATCCACCTACCAGGCTTCACCAATCGAATGGAGATTTACCCCCATTGTCATTCTGACGTGTGACAACTACTGTCTAGAATCTTAATTTGAACTCTTTTTTTTTTCTTAAAGAGTGTCTTCTAGAAATTGAACTTTTTGGCACCAACTCTCGTGTTACAGTTTTGAGTTCCCTCTTCGGAAACAGGGCCTTGAAGCTTCAAATGAAGGCATGCTATTCATATCCGACAAATTCCTTGTGTCACGCACTGAATGGACACCAGACAATGCCATTCTGAAAGCCAATAGTTTCAAATTGTAAGAACAGAAAGGAAAATTGTTATTTATTTGATTTTATTCTATTCAAAATCACCTTGGTTCTTATTTATTGTTCAAGTAAATAAATTATATCTTTAGAGCCTTTGAGAATATTAACAAAGCCGTGAATTGGAACAGAAAAATCAGTAAGGTCTAAAAGAAATGATTTCCAAAGAGGACAGTTTTAACTTCGACAGTGCTTGATACATCAAAAAGAATTATCGTCCCTCTATATTTGTGAGAGTCAAGGAATTCATCGAATTCGCAATGTTGTCTCTTATTTGCTCCATTTCATTGTTCCTTTGTCCAAAGTACCCAGGACTACTGGGATTTGGAAGCATGGTGCTTCTGTTCTCTAGAGTGAACACCACAGATGACATGAATGGCCTATCATCTGGGCTTTCCTGAACGCACAAGAGTGCCATATGAGTGCAAAGCAAAACTTCATCCATCAAACTAGTACCCATAATGGATTGGTCTGCTAGATCTTTCGCCTTGCCTTCTTTCCACATATGCCATGCCTGAAATAACCAAGCAATCATAGGATAGTGATAACCTTAAAAGATCTGAAACCTATGTACTCTAATCTTAATTTGCAACTTCACAAAAGGCATATACTTACGTAGATTGTGAGACTTGGATAACCTACATCATGATTAACGGAGCTTCTTCTTGTACCAGTTACAACCTCCAATATTAGCACACCAAAGCTATAAACATCGGACTTGACAGAGAAGACGCCTTCCATTGCATACTCAGGAGCCATGTAGCCACTGTTTGACAAAATTTAACTTGAAAAACTATTGCAAGAAATTTGAAGCTAATCACATATTAATTTTAGAAGTTGATTAGCATGTACTCACTATGTTCCAACAACACGTTGGGTATTTGCCTTGTTTTGGCTATCTTTGAAAATCCTTGCCATGCCAAAGTCAGCTATCTTGGGTCTCATGTTTGCATCTAACAAAACATTGGCGGCTTTGAGATCTCTATGTACTATGGTCAATCTTGAATCTTGGTGGAGGTAAAGAAGTCCTCTTGCAACACCTTTGATTATATTGAATCGAGTCGGCCAATCTAGCAACATTTTTCTTGAATTGTCTGCATAGAAACTCAAATGAAAGCGACATATTCTTAGTGCTTTTTCTGATGCTGTTACGAGCTTACACTGTGATACTGCTTACTAGCACATACCGAAAAGAATAGCGTCCAAGCTACCATTAGCCAAGAATTCATAAATCAGGATCTTCTCATCACCCTCAACACTACAACCAAGAAGTCGAACCAAATTCCTGTGTTGCAATTTGGCAATAAGAATAGCTTCATTTCTGAATTCTTCCGTTCCTTGCTCAGAATCCTTACTCAACCTTTTGATTGCAACTTCCTGACCACTTAGCACTGCCTAAAATATGTCAGAGAGGAAACAAGTTTAATACAACTTCGCGTTCAGATAACTCTTTGTTGTTAGACATAAGAACAATAAAAAAACTCAGTGTAATTACATATTTAGAACTAATAAGTGTATCATACTGATGCGTACCTTATAAACTTTGCCAAAACCTCCCTGCCCAATCTTACATGCCTCTGAGAAATCGTGAGTTGCGAATACAATATCCTCAAATCCGACAAATGGGAGTTCCAAATCTTGAATAGGTTTTGCCTCCCCAAGTTCATCAGATGTACTCATGCCATCCAAAATTAACTTGTTATGTCGTTTCCTCTTTCTTATTAGACCTGTACCAAAATTTATTAACTTATCATTCGATGGATGCAGTTTGGACCTGTAAGTATGAAGTTATGCTGAGTTGTAGTACCTTTGAACTTGAACCATGCAATGGAAATCCCTGCGATTATCAGAATGCTAATTATTAGAATAGTAGGCAGCGCAATTTTCAGTATATTGGTCTTCGCCTTTACACCTGTTTCAAAAGTCGATAATGCACAATTTGTGAATCTACTCCTCCTGACTAAAAATAATTACAGAAAAAACAGATATGGGTTCACTTGATTTTTCGAGCTAATCAGGAGCTTCAACGTTGGAAAAAAGCTTTTACATGTTCAAAACAAGAAATTGAGTGATTTCAGTCAAAAAATGGTTCTATGCAATTATGGAGTCTTTTCAGTTTTCGATTTAGTCAAATATTGGATCCGTGCAAAAAAAAATATCGACTGAAAACTAAATCAAGATCAGGCAAATTTTCAAAAAAACCATGACGGAAGACAACACAGAAAAACAAACCAGAAATACAAAAATGGACCAAGCAAACTATAAAAAACACCACGAAACAACAGGCCCACCACACAATTTGGGCCCAAACACAATAATGCACCTAGAAAACTGAGTGAATGCACATGGCGAGCCACAGTTGGATAAAAAAATGGACTGAAACAGAATTAATTTCTAGCTGATAGATGTGAAAAATTTCTGGTGAATCTAAGAGCATAAATCTTCAAGTTGTTAAAATACAGGAGTTTATAGAAATCGTTGGTCAGAGATAAAAGTATTTGACCATGATAAAATGTTGAACTGCAATTTTTTTAAAACGATGAGAGTAAAAATAACTAATCAAATAGTAGGGCTCACAGTCGCAAAATAAAATAAAATAAAATAAAATAGTAGGGGTCAGTTACCGAAAAGAAACTTGTATGCATTCCAGGCATTACAAATGAGGCTTCAAGTTTGTAACGTTCAGATGATGAAAACATAATATCAGTTGCACAGCACGTACCAGCGTCCAAACCTGCAATGCGGATGTACAGCGTCTCGCTGCCGGACATATAGCTCACCTTCTCGGTGTCAATCAGGTCCCCTGTCCACACTAAGCACCTCGTCACATCCCCATTCATCCTGCGGGAGCTCATGTTAGCATAAGCGTACGCCAGGCACGAGCAGTTCCTAGTGCACTCCGCCTCGCATTCCTGGGAGGTTCGGTTCATGATATGCACGAACTTATCCGGCGCCTTCATCCCGGGCAGGGCCAAGAAGCCGTCGCTGCATTGCAGAGCTTCCTTTCGCCGACACCCCTGCGAGAACCTGCCATTGCTCCAGTCTTCCAGGTTCATGGGCTCGAAGCCGTCGAGGCACTTGCACGTCGGGACAGCCACAGCGTTGTTGCAGTAACCGTGCGGGCCGCAGTGGCCGTATCGGTTGCATTCCCAGGTTGGCCAGTCGCCGAGGACCACCCACGCCGATGAGTTGCCGTTCCAGCTTTGGAGTTGGAACTTGCCTGAGTTAGTGAGCACGTACCTGGTGTGCGGGGCGCCGTCCGACAAGGTGTAGGTCAGGTAGATACCGTCCTCGGTGGCGACGACCGCCTTGTAGGTGAAGGTGCTGGCGTTCGTCTGGTACTCGCTGTCGACCATGAAGCCCGTGTACGGCGCGCTGCGCATCACCGGGCGCGTCCCGTTCCAGAGGAAGAGCTGCAGGAATGTGTCCGGATCGCCGCCGTAGGAGAAGGGGCCCGGGGAGGGGTCGTCGGGGGCCATCCAGGACACCAGGCGCTCGCCGGCGCGCGTCCTGTACTTGACCCGGATCTTCATGCCGGGGAGGAACGTGTCGGATGGGTGCTCGAAGCTCTGCCATAAGGTGGTGCCGTTCGGAGACCGGACCACGAGGTTGCCCGTGTTCAGAAGCACCGCGGCGTTGCCGGTGGCTGCTGGCGAGGTCGCGGCGCCGGCAACATCGGTCGTCCAAAGAACACGGCCGTCGCCGTCGAACAAGACGAGGTTGGAGGTGTTGGTCAGGGACAGCGCCGGCGACGAGGAGGAGGAGGTGCCGTTTGTGGCCGGGGTTTCTCGGTTGGCGACCCACACCACGGTGAGCCGGGGGATGTCGTTGTACCATATCCCGAGGTACAGCTTGGCCGGGGTGGAGTTGCTCACGGAGAAGAAGCCAAAGGAGAAGCTGCCGCCATCAGATATTACACTGGCGCCTGGTGTGAGCGGCTCGCCGGGGACTAGCCGGTCAATGGATGCACACGGCGGCAGCGAGATGAGGAGGAAAGTGGCGTACATGGCGAGAGCTGACCAAGCCATCAAAAACACCTTGGTGTGCTGAATGTAGTAACATGCTTGTTTGGCAGGATGAGCTAGGCAGCTGAAGGTTTTACTGAGTAGGAATTGTTGCCTTCAAACTTGGTCTACAGGCAATTATGTCAAACTTGTCCCGGTTCTTGTGTTGTTTTTTAACGAATAACGGCGGTTGCTTTATGACTGAAGCTAACAATAGTATATCACGGCGACATCATGTTGATAAGAAGTCAGACATATGATGACATATATACATACACTCCTTCCACCATCCACGAAGCTCTCTGCAGGCTTAATTGCGAAAGCAGAAGGTGGAATATTGCAGAAGCTTGGGATTCCTGTGCACTAGTTTTAGGATGCTGACTTTCAAAGCCATTGCTGACATTTCAGCTACGCACGTCAGACCGTGGTGTAGTTAATTAGGATGCCACTGTCACTGCTTCCGGCATGGCAGCGACACAGTCTAAGAAATGCATGGGATTACTGCGTAAGGAAACTTGCGGACTATTACATCAGTCGGCCTTGCTCAAAGGGCCTATATGTCACTTAGGCAAGATTTCCTTATGCCGATATATGTGATCCAATATTCATCATCGTCATGCTTGTACTTTTTGAAACTGTCAAAGAGTTTGACTCAGACCAGGATCCATCGATTATCCACCTACCAGGCTCCCCAATCGATCCGAGATTTACCCCATCCATTATCATTCTGATTTGTGACTACTCCTATTTAAAAAACTTGACATGCGGGGGGTAAGACGGCCCCCAGGCATTGCCTGATAGAGAAGATCTCTCACGTAGATCAAGAAAAACCCTCGAACCTCCATTCCTCCACCCTTACACGGCGGCCCCATGTGAGCGTGGGCGGGCCTTTTTAAGCCGTGTTTTGGCGCCGGACGAGGGGATTTTTTTACCCAGTCCACGTAAATTCGCTCCCATTGGGAGTCGAACCCGGGTTACTGGGATGCTACTCGAAAGCCTTAACCATTAAGCTACCTTAACTACTCCTATTTAGAATCCCTGAGCATTGTTTTCTTCCGGAATGCCTTCAAGAAATTGAACTGTTCGACACCAATTAATCTTGCGTATTACTCTTCAGATTTCCTGGCTCTAATGCTGGGTTGGTCTATGTACTCTTAGGATGTACTTTTTATCTCTCCTATTTTAATGAATGGCAGCGCTTCTGCCCTATTTTCCCAAAAAAAAAAAAAAAGAAACTGTTCAGATTTCCCTCTTTGGGGACAGGGCCTTGAAGCTGCAAATGAACGCATGCATGCTCTTCATATCTGACAAATGAACTTGTGCCGCACAGAATGGACACCCCTAATGTTGTTCAGCAGTGCCATTCTGAACACCAATTCTCACTGTAAGAATGAAAAGAAAACATTCGACTCAAATTCACATTTATGTTCTTTTTTTCTTGTACTAGGAAAAAAAATTATATCTACAGAGGTTTTTAGATTGCTGATGAAGCCATAAACTGAAACAGAAAAACCAGTAAGAAAGAAATGAGTTGCAAAGAACGAGTGACGGGTGATATTCTAACTTGGATAGTGCCTGATACATCAAAAATAATTATCGACCCTCTAATTTTGTAAGAGTCAAGGAATTCGTGGAATTCTCAATGCTATCTCTTATTTGCTCCATTTCATTGCTCCTTTGCCCATAGTACCCAGGGCTGCTGGGATTTGGAAGCGTGCTTAGCGTGGAGCTTCCATTCTCCAGGGCGAACACCACAGGTGACATAAGTGGCCTATCATCTGGATTTTCCTGAACGCACAAGAGTGCCATATGAGTGCAAAGCAAAATTTCATCCACCAAACAAGTCTCCGTAATAGATAGGTCTGCCAGATCTTTCGCCTTGCCTTCTTTCCACATCTTCCATGCCTGAAACAACCAAAGAATTATTCGCCAAAAAAAACCCCAACAACCAAAGAATCATTTGGACCGTGGTAACTGTAAGACCTGAATGTGTACTTTAATCTTATTTTGCAACTTCACAAAAAGGCATATACTTACATAGATTGCAAGATTTGGAAAAGCTGCTATGTCACTAAAGGAGCTTCTTCTTATGCCAGTTACAACCTCCAATATTAGCACACCCAAACTATAGACATCTGACTTGACAGAGAAGACGCCTTCCATTGCATACTCAGGAGCCATGTAGCCGCTGTTTGACAATATTCACATGCAAAAATTATTGCAAGAAATTTGAATCTAATCACATACTTGAAGTTGATTCAAACATGTACTCACTATGTTCCAACAACACGTTGGGTATTTGCCTTCTTTTGGGTATCACTGAAAATCCTTGCCATGCCAAAGTCAGCTATCTTGGGTCTCATGTCTGCATCTAGCAAAACATTGGCAGCTTTGAGATCCCTATGTACTATGGTCAACCTTGAATCTTGGTGGAGGTATAGAAGTCCTCTCGCAACACCTTTGATTATATTGAATCGAGTCGGCCAATCTAGCAACATTTTTCTTGAATTGTCTGCATAAAAACTCAAACGAAAGTAAAATATTTGTAGTGCTTTTCTGATGGTGTTATTTAGCTTATACTGTGTGCTACTGCAGGACTGCTTACTAGGACATACCGAAAAGGATCGCATCCAAGCTTCCATTAGTCAAGTATTCATAAATAAGGATTTTCTCATCACCCTCAGCACTGCAACCAAGAAGTCGAACCAAATTCCTGTGTTGCAATTTGGCAATTAGAATAACTTCGTTTCTGAATTCTTCTGTTCCTTGCTCAGAATCCTTACTTAGTCTTTTGATAGCAACTTCCTGACCACTTAGCATTGCCTAATATATGTGAGGGAGTAAAAAAAATTTAGACTGATTCGCAATGCAGATAACTTGATGCAATCACATATTAAAACAGCTCCGTGTAATTACATATTTAGAATTAATAAACGGATCAAACTACTACGTACCTTGTAGACTTTGCCAAAACCTCCCTGCCCAATCTTACATGATTCTGAGAAATTATTAGTTGCAAATACAATATCCTCAAATCTGACAAATAGGAATTCCAAATCTTGAGTCGGGTTTGCCTCCCCAAGTTCACTCATGCCATCAAAAAATAACTTCTTATGTCCCTTCCTCTTTCTTATTTGAGCTGAAGCTGGAAATTTTATTGACTGTCATTTAACGGATACAATTTAGATCTGTAAGGATGAAGTTATGCAGAGAGTTGTACCTTTGAACTTGCACCATGCAATGGAAATGCCTGCAATTATCAGAATGGTACTTATAGAACAGTAGGCAGCGCAATCTTCAGTACATTGGTCTTGGCTCTTACACCTGTTTCAAAAGTCAATAACGCACAGTTTATGAACGTTTATAAGTAATGAAATAGTAGGGGCCCATTTGGAACCCAGGAACCTGACATGGAAACAATTTCAGTCCATGAATTCCCGGCATGAAAGAGCCTTCAAATTTGTAGCCGACAGATGATGAAGGAAATAAAATCAGCCCCACCACACATACCAGCATCCAGACCTGCAATCCGGAGGTAGAGCGTCTCGCTGCCATCGCTCGCCGTGTCAATCAACTCACCGGCCCACACCAAGCACCTCGTCCTGTCCCCCTTCGTCCTGCTGGTGGTCAGATTGGCATACGCGTACGCCACGCACGAGCAGTTTCTTGTGCACTCCGCCGCGCACTCCTCGGAGGTTCGGTTCATGATGTGCACGAACTTGTCCGGCGCCATCACCCCCCGCACGGCCAAGAAACCGTCGCCGCACTGCAGCGCTTCCTTTCGCCGGCATCCCTGCGAGAAATTGCCGCCGTTCCAGTCTTCCGGGCTCGTCGGCTCGAAACCATCGAGGCACTTGCAAGTCGGGACAGCCTCCATGTCGTCGCAGTAACCGTACGGGCCGCAGTAGCCATAGCGGTTGCACTCCCTGGTTTTCCAAGCTCCGAGGACCATCCACGCCGACGAGTTGCCGTTCCAGCTCTGGACTTGGTACTCGCCGGAGTAAGTGAGCACGTACCTCGTGTGCGGGGCGCCGTCCGACAAGGTGTAGGACATGTAGATCTCCTCTTCATTGCTTGCCACCGTCATGTAGAAGATGGCACTGGTGTTCGCCTGGTACCAGCTGGACACCAAGTAGCCAGTCCATGGGCCGTCGCGCAGCATGGGACGCGTCCCGTTCCAGATGAAGATCTGCAGGAACGTGTCCGGGTCCCCGCCGATGGAGAAGTGCCCCGGCGAGGGGTCGTCGGGCGCCTTCCACGACACCAGCCGGTCGCCGGCGCGCGTCCTGTACTTGATCCGCATCTTCATGCCGGGAAGGAACGTGTCGGACGGGTGCTCGAAGCTCTGCCATAAGGCGGTGCCGTTTGGAGACCGGACGACGAGGTTGCCTGTGTTCAGAAGCACCGCGCCGGCAGAGCTCGTGGCGCCGGTGATGTTGGTCGTCCATAGAACACGGCCGTCGCCGTCGGAAAGGACGAGGTTGGAGGTGTTGGTCTGGGACTTGGTCAGGGACAGCGCGGGTGCAGAGGAGGTGCTGTTTATGGCCGGGGTTTCTCGGTTGGCGACCCACACCACGGTGAGCCCGGGGATGTCGTTGTGCCATATGCCCAGGTACAGCTTGTCTGGAGTGGAGTTGCCTGGGGAGAAGAAGCCCAAGGCGAAGCCTCCGCCGTCAGACACGATGGTTGAGCCAGGGGAGAGCAGCTTGCCGGGGAGGAGCCGGTCGTCGGATGCACACGGCGGCAGCAGGATGAGGAGGAGGAAAGTGGCGTACCAGACGAGAGCTGACCAAGCCATCAAAAACTAACACCTTTCCGTGCAATTCGATGAGCTGCTGAACTCTTACATTGTACTAACATGCTTGTCTGGAATGGATCAGCTGGGCAACTGAAGGTTCTACTCGATTAGGAGTTGACCATGTTGTCGTTGTTTTTTAACAAACAACGGCGGTTGCTTTATCACTGAAGCTAACAATAGTATATCACGACGACATCATGTTGCAAACGAGGGATGAGCGAGACATTATATATATATACACACACACTCGTTCCACCATATGCAGGCTTTAGCTCTCTGCAGGCTTTATTAGCGAAAGCAGAAGCTTGGAATTAAAAAAAAATGAGATCAAAGATCCGATGTCTCATTGAATTTTTATTAAGAAGAAGAGACCTACCGAAGCCTATTGGGCCAGGTCTCACCGGCGCATGCGCCCAGGAGCCACAACCCAAGCAGGGAGGTGAGCAGAAAATGCAACACTTGGTGTGAGTGGTGGGGATCGAACCCGAGTTGCCTCGGTGAGAGGCGAGCAAGCGACCACCCAGCTGAAGCCTCTTCGCAGAAGCTTGGAATTCAAGCGCACTAGCTTTAGGATTCATCGTTTGCGACATGATGCCGTCGCTGACTGTCGGTGTAATGGGGACCAGGGTCTCCACTCCCCCGGTCAAATCGCCGGCCCAAATCCTCCCTGTGCAGGGGAAGACAGCCACGAGTCAAATGGGCCGGGACGGCCCAACAGGGAGGAGCAGAACGCCAGTATCGTGGGCGGCACGCGCCAGCGGATCAGCCCCGTGTAGCCACGTGGCTACCCCCTGCCCGCTCCGCGGTCCGTCACGGAGCGGATGAGGATGGAGTCCCGCGAGCCAGTGGGAGTCAGACGCGCGGCGGCGGCCGTTTGCGCTGCCTTAAAGGAGCCGCGGCTCGACGAGACGCCTGGGATTACGTGCGGGGAACAGTACGCGCGGATCCAGGGTGAGGGGATCCCTCGCCGAGGGCTCCACCTGCCAGCAGGAGCCCGGGCACCCGCGCGCGGTGGTCGCTGGACTTCAATGCGCGTGCGGTCTGCGCGGCGTGACGGATTGACGTGACCCGACCGGTCGTAGCCCTGCGACAGCCGGTTTAGGCTGGCGACGGGGAATGGGCTGGCGGGCGCCGCCGGCCACAGCACGGTGCCTCGCACGGATCGAGGAGCAGTCCCGCGCGTCCGGTCCGCTTCCGCGCCCTGCTGCTGCCGCGAAGTCGCGCCCTGCGTACGAACGGATGAGACAGGACGACGGGAGCAGGCGGCGTCATGAAGGCAAGGCGAGCATTGTGCGCTGACAAGGAGATTATGCGTCCGGCATGCATCTCGGACGCATGAAGGGGGGGAGCCCATTTTCAAACTAACAGTCCATGAACGGGTCTGGCCTCCCCTTGCACTATAAAAGAGGAAGGCCTTGTACTATATGAAACAACACTTGAGCAATACCAGACAAGCAGGACGTAGGGTTTTACACCTCCGGGTGGCCTGAACCTGGGTAAAACACTTGTGTTCTTCCTCTTTCTAGATCGCGTTTCTAACACTTAGAACCGTTCGCTCCCCTCCGAATCTCGAAGGGAGGCCGTGCTAGGCCCCCATTTGCCGTGGTTTACACACTACGACACTGACATTTCAGCTGCGCACTTCACACAGCGGTGTAGTTAAGTAGGGATTTAGGATGCCATGTGGCTCTGTCAGGACAGTGGCATCCTAATCCTGTGCTATCTCTGGGTGTGAGTGGGACCTCCTATACGTAAGGCGTCCTATAAGATTCAACTTGTAGCTCAGCCCAATAGCCCACTAAATTTGGCTCACTTAAGGCAACCTAGCCTATCAAGTAACTGTCAACATTTTCAAACACCAGTTTCAACATTTTCGTAAGCCTATGTCAACATTTTCAAACAACTGAGTCAACATTTTCGCTAAAAATGTTGACATAGCACATCTAAAATGTTGACGTAGTGCAAAAAAATGTTGACACAGTACATTCAAAATGTTGACGAAAATTTAAAAATTTAAAAAATTCAAAAAATATTCAAATTGGATCTCATTTGGTAGAATTAATTGTAACAAACACGTAGGTTCAAACGGATTCGAAAACGGACTTATAGTTTAAGAGAAAAATGCGTTTAAAGTTTGCAAATCGTTTCTTTTTCTCCCACCTCCCATCTGCTCCAATCAGAATGCGCCACGTGTCGCCCATCTGTGCTCTCCCTTTCAACCAGCAACGTGTGTGAGCCGTTCGATGTCTGTTCGCACGAATCTCAAAGCGTTCTATCAAAAGGATTTTGTAGGGCGGGCTACGTATAGGATTGGCGGGTGTGAGGCTCAGATGGTTAAGAGAGAAAGGAGGCCCATCAAACGAACTGGAGAAGAAGGCCCACTTGTTCCTATGGATATTCTGCGTTGAAACTCGAGATCCCATATACCTGATCCAAACAAGGAAAAAGTCTGGTTTTGGTCCCTCAACTATCGTCAAAGTCCGGTTTTCGTCCCTCACCTACAAAACCGGGTGAAATAGGTCCCTCAACTCTTGAAACCGTTCGGTTTTCGTCCCTCGGCGGTTTCGACGGCGGTTTTCGCTGACGTGGCACGTGGGGCCCACCTGTCAGGGTGACACGTCATTTTTTCTTTTTTTTCCTTTTTTTCCCTCCCTCCCTCCCTCTCTCTCCTCTCTCTCTCTGCGAGCGGCCGGGCGACGGCCTCGTGGGTGTGCGGGCGGCCTCGCGTGGGCGAGTAGCCGGCGGCCAGGCGCGCGCGGTGGCAGGTGGCCTCGGCGAGCGGCCGGCGGGCGGCAGCCTCACACGGGTGAGCGACCGGCAGCTGGGAGCACGAGCGGGCGGCCTCGCGCGAGCGGCGGCTCCGAGCGGGAGGCGGGCGGCCTCGGCGGGCGAGCGAGCTACGGTGGCCTCGGCTGGCTGATGCGGCGGTGGCCTCGGCGCGTGAGGAAGCCTCGGCGGGCGGGTGCGGCGGCGGACGGTCTCGGCGGCGGCCTCGGCGAGCAGATGCACGGGCAACGGCAGGCGGAGGCGACGGCGAGCTCGAGCGGGCTGGCGACGGCCAGATGCGCGGGGGACGGCAGCGGGGGCCACGGCGAGCGCGATGGGCTCGAGCGGGCGTCGCTCCGGCAAGCGGCCGGCTGCGGCCTCGATGGGCGAGCGCGAGCGGCGGTGGCGGCGGCGGCTCGCAGAGAGAGAGAGAGAGAGGAGAGAGAGAGAGGGAGGGAGGAAAAAAAAGGCAAAAATGACGTGTCACCCTAACAGGTGGGCCCCACGTGCCACGTCAGCGAAAACCGCCGTCGAAACCGCCGAGGGACGAAAACCGAACGGTTTCAAGAGTTGAGGGACCTATTCCACCCGGTTTTGTAGGTGAGGGACGAAAACCGGACTTTGACGATAGTTGAGGGACCAAAACCAGACTTTTTCCTCCAAACAATCACGCCCAGTCGCCATCAGATACGGCCCAATCTAGTTCTCAGGCTTCCCCAATCGAATGGAGATTTACCCCCATCCATTGTCATTCTGACGTGTGACTACTCCTATTTAGAACTAGGTGATTCCCCGCGCGTTGCTGCAGGACATCTAATCGGATGGTAAGAAAAATCAAACGAATTTTTAGAGTGCACACAACAATGGATACAGAGAACCAACATAAAAAATAAGAATCAAAAGAGTAGAAAAGGTGGTATGGATTGAAAGGACGGCGAAAAAATTCACGCAAAAAGTTGCAATGCGCATCACCTTAACATGAAGATGTTTCAGTTTAGCCTTGTTATTTAATTTTTAGAAACATATATACATGGGTTCGATCAACAGACCCGTGTTATGATTGAACGTAAGCAAGTGGTTGTAAAGAAGCATAGCAAAGAGCTTGCAAGTTTTAATATTTGTTGGCAGCAGAAATTAGTGGAATTGAATACTACTGTGACCATGAGACATAGTTTAGTCAATATACCGATGCCTATATAGGGAGCTCTTATTCAGCAACGCGAAATACAAAAGAGCTCGATTAATAATAAGGATAAAATTGGTTGGACAAAGAAAAGTTCTGGGTCAAGAATGTCATATCAGAGGGGGAAAAACGATATAAAACTGAGTCGTACATTCAAACAGCAGTGAGTAAAAAAAAATATTCCTCCACTCTAAAAAAACAGAGTGGAAGTCACACAGGGACAAAGAAGGTGCAAGGTGCTCGCCAGGTGCTCGCCTGATCAAGCAGTTGATATAGGTACAATATAGTGTGGTACATCAACTGCGGGTCAGTTGTAGTATGAAATCTAGGAAAAAAAAATGTGAAACGAAGAATCATGCTACGACAACATGATAAAAGCAAGAGATCACCAGCCAGCCTCGTCATTTGTAACTAAAGTGATTATCTTTGCGTGTATGTAGCTATGTGGGGGTAGAAGGAGTATAATGTGACCGTGACATCCATGGCCTTATATATGTCAGGATTTAGGGAGATGAAAACGCTAAATGAGGATGGATCGAGATTAAGATCAATGCGCAAATGCCCATCAGTTACCCATATACCAGAGTTAAGATGTAATATTGTGGAAGACAAACAAAATCTAATCATGTAGGAAACCGTCCAAATGCAAAATAATTAAGACGAATACGGAGGAGCTTGCAGCGCTTGAAGAAATTAAATTCTGCCATATTGTGGCACGTCCAAATGAGTGGACATTTAAGAGAGAGACTAATTGAGCTTTTAGTGGTACAAAATCAATCTAGCAGTTAGGATGCCGACATAGCTACGTTAATTTGTATAAGAGAATGGGACCGACATGATTTAATAGAGGCTTAAGATCTGACGATGGTAGTTTTATAGGTGATGTGGCTCAATATGAGAGCTTCTTTATAGCAATTAATAACTTTTAGTGGGTTGCATCTATATAAGATACTAGTTGAATTCCCCGCGCGTTGCTGCGGGACTTGAGATTTACTTCAAATGAGGTTTTTTGAGATTGCTAGAATCATATATTCAATATCTTCAATGATCAGAATATAGTAAAACCAAATGCAGCTGTATGTATCACGCAATCCTAGAATGGAACATAAATACGTTGAACGGGTAAGCGTATCGCAGTGACAGGAACTCAATATTTTACAACTTCAAAGAAATGAACAAATCAGCCGATAGAATAAAAGAGAAAAGGAAAAATATGAATCATGCATACCTAACTATTTTTTCACGGATAAACATGTGTAGATAACATATAAAACCCTCTCGCAAAAAAAAAGATAACATCTAAAACCGGGCAATTTGAAGTTGCCATATCATTGGATCTCACTAGGTTAGATGTCAAAATTGCAGCTTTAGTGTGTGCGCTCGTCATCCGCATGAGTGTCAGCTGCCATATCATAGCCTGAATCTTGGAGTGAGACAATTTGAAGTTTTCCAGGTCCCAACTGAAGATGCCACCGCTTTAATGTAGAGTTCCAGCACCCGTTTCTCTGATCCGGCCAGCAAAATGTAGAGTCCAATCTTCAATCTTGACATCTAACCTAGTGACTGATAAGAATCTGATAACACCTATGTGGAGGAAAGAAATCAATCAGAAAGTATGATGCTAATCAGGCAACTGTTGCCATGTGTGGCGAACTCCACAAAAAGATCCATAAATAATCAATTTTCCCATTTGACAAAGCTGATCCATAAATTGTGTGAGCACGAATCCTCTCTGTGGAAGCAAACCACAATTCAGTTCATGTAATCCCGTCAATAGGAATGATAATATTTGATTTCTTATTGACTGGTCTAGCGGACAGAATGGTAGTCTGGCTGGCATTGGGTTGCTGTTGATTGATAAGCTGTACCAAAAGATAAAATGCTGTCATCGAAATGTATTGCATATAACCAAAGAAAGATGCAACATTTATCAACTAAGAAATAAAAACGAACCTCTGCTCTCCAGATTCTGCGTCATAGCAAGTGAACGGGTGAATCATGGATGCCCCAATCACCAAGGATGTTAGACAGCAAGCCAACGGGACAAAGCCTAACAGGGACGTTCTATGCTGAAACAACAGTCATGGCAGTGGAGGAATGGAAGGGTGGGCGAATTGTTTTTCCGTGGGGAGAAGGAAGCCCACGAGAATGTTCTTCTGTAGTAAAAAAGGGAATAAAAGACCTGAACACAAACGGATGAATGGAATAAAAGCCATCTCAATGGCTCAGCTAACGTTTCCAGTAACTGCTGAGAGCAAATGTAAAATGAATTAATTAACCATTGAAGCGGTAGTGGGTAAGAAACCACAGTATGTAATTTTAGTTACTGATGGTGACGTTAATGGCCAATGCACGTGTAGCTTGGACGGTGAGGATCGCTGACATAAGCGATGATCAAACGGACTCAATTTTTTAGGTGACTTGGCTTCATGAGGATATAGTGATGCCCTACGTAAAGAAGGGGCCTTGAATGTGCATCCGGTGGTGTGAAGATGATTAATAGGTAATTAGTGGTGCTAATCCTTCCACAAGTAAATAAGAGGGTGGCCGGGTAATTAGTGTGTGTGATTGCAGAGAGCATGAGTGGCCCATCGACTAAGCAAAGTGAAATGGATGGATAGGATGTGTTGCAAATTGTGATCGGATGGCTGAAGCTTTTTGGATGATGTGGACTCACGAGGAGGCAGCTTTATAGCAATAATGGCACTTAGTGGGTTGTGTCTATATAGTATCTATATACTTATAGAAGATGCAACCACAAAAAGTCATTGATTGCTATTTCTCTGCAACCACGTTACGCCACGTCATCCTCTAATATATGCACCGTCCGATCTCCAAACATCTTCATATCCTGACCGTCCTTCATCTTCTTTTTCTCCGATGAATTCCACCATCAATGGCGCTGCCCCATCCTAAATCAATGGCGCCTCACCAATGGCGCTGCCCGCCTGCCCCATCAATGATGCCTCCAATCAATTGTAGAAAATGCTGCCGCTGCCGCTGCCTCATCAATGACTTCATTTGCCCTCCCCACTAACACGCGCATCATCAATCCCAGTTCTTTCTCCTGTAATTCCCTTCCCCACTAACACACCACGTTAGTGCATCATCAAAATGTTGCTCCTGTAACTCCCTTCCCACTAACTGTCCTCTCGCTATGCCCTTCAGTTTGGTACCCTATAAATACCTTCTTCTGTATACACAATGCCTCCAGTTCGCACCGCTCTTCTTTTTTCTTACAGGCATATATATGTTGTGCTATCATCAACCGAAATTTTTGCAGCCTGCCATGACATCCTTGCTAGCTGGCTGGTAGTCACTTGATGATATGCTAGCTCCATTTCACACTCCAAATTACTCTTCGATCTGATTTCTTCTTATTTTTGTTGTTTGTATTTCTTCAGTCACCTAAACCCTTTACAGCACTGACATCATATTGTCTTTTCATGCAGATTGGTATGAATTTGAAACTAGCTCCCTATTCTTCGGATTCAGGATCGAGAACAATTTCTTCTTAATATGATCTGTGCTAGATGTTGTGTCATCATCAACTGACGACATCCTTTGCTGGTAGTCACTTGCTGATGCTAGCTCCTATTCACTCTCCAAATTACTCTTCTTATCTCTTCTTATTTTTGTTGTTTGTATTTCTTCAGTCATCTAGACATCATCTGATCTTTCCATACAGATTCAAAAGCAAGAACAATTTCCTCTTAACATGATCTGTGCAAGCTGACCGAAATATGAAATGATTCGCTTAATGGGAGGATGAACAATTTCTTCTTACACCAAGAGAATGAATTTAGTAGAAGTAATCCTATTCATCCTCCCGTTAGCTCTCCTCTGACTCTCATTCAGATCTCTTTCTCCCCTATTTAACAACCACATTCATGTCTAACATATTTAGTAGACAAAGTTGACAATATTTTCTTTTTTCCGACGCTGCTTTTCTTTATGTTTATGTACGTATTCAAGACAATGTACTCTTTTACCTGCTAAAGTTTTATGTGCACGTTAGTTTATTAGCTATCAACTATCCTTTAGAAAATAATTGGCTTCTCATGAGGTCATATCATGTGAAAAATTTCAGCCGGCAGATCACAGTCTACAAAGCATCACATGCTCCCGTGCACATCTTGAAGCCACGATTATTCCTTCCCTATTCTTTTACTTCTCTAGAATACACAGGAGAGCTGCGTATCTTAATATTAAAAAGAAGTAATTGATTAAAAGGAGAGAGGATGGAGAAACTCCCGCTACCATGGATGTTTACCTCTGCGCCAGTAACTCCCTCCATGATGTAATCAAGAGACCAATGCCATTGATGGCACTAACTCCCTCCATGATGTAATCAAGAGAGACTAATGAGATTGACGTCATTAATTCTCCACGAATCGGTCTCCACTCTGTAGCATTCCTACAAACTATCTAGCAATGCTCTAAATTTTGTATCTGTGTATATTTTCCACATATGAATGACTAAAATAGTATAAACTTTGAATGATTCAGTAGGGGTTTTTTAAAAAAAATCATGCGAATGTCTCATAAAGAGCTACAGACTACAAAGTAATCAATTTATTTCATAAAGATATGTTTGCTGCCATGCTTTCAAATTCCATTATAACGCTTGGGATTTATGCACTTTTTCAATCACTAATTTTACTATCACTCGACTTTGCATGTTACCTTAAGATATCATTCAACTGTATGAACTTTTTAAATCATCTCTATCATCAAACTAATATGTTTAAGGATATATATCCTCTCATAATAGGCATTTTTAAGACTCCCGCAGCAACGCGCGGGGTACGCACATACTCCTTCCAGCCGTTGCGTTGTCCATCGGAAACGGCAGGCGCTCTCCTTCCAGGCCGCCGAGCTCCATGCCTTGCCGCCTGCCTGTTGGTAGTACTAGCTAGGGAAGATGCAACGAATAAGAAAACTAACAGACGTTGAACTAATTAAGATGTTCATTTATGGCATTGACACTCATAAACCATAATCAGAGTGTTTGACTCTTACACCTTTGTTTCAAACACTCCGAACAGTCATACTTACATGTATGTACACTACACCAAGTCGAAACCCTCAACTCTCTGAAAAATCAAAATGCGGAAAAACAAGCAGTGGAGCACAGTCGACCGCAGCAAGGTTACACGTTGGCATGCCTTGAAAACCCCCAGTTCAGCCAAGTCGTCTATGAGTTTGCATGGTTCAGAGCATCCTGGCCTCGGAGAGAAAGCCCTTGAGATGCGTGATAAACCCTGGCAGATTGGTACTTGTTGCAAATCTGGTGTGACCGCCGCTGCAGCGCTGACTGTCGGCAAGAAAATCTTGATGCATCTTGTGTGACACACAACGTTTGCTGCTCTTCCAACCAAGAAACTTACCTCAGATTGTGCAGGCAAGCCCGCCTTTGCTTTGTTATCTAGGCAAGAATCTGTTACTGTACTCGAAGGATTTCCCTGATGCCACCCGTTCTCAAACTGAAACTGCACTCTATAGCAACTTGCTTGAACTGTACAAGCGGCTTCCTGCTTTGGGCATTTGTTTCTGTGAGCATGCTGTGGGCATTTCACTTCAGGGCCAAACCTAGCAAATATACTTTACAGAAAGTTTATTTTATAGTACACTTTTTAGGTGAAAAGCTGCCTGGGTGTAAATTGCCATTATGCATCGCCCAACAAACACAAGGAAATCATAAAGCTTATCTAGAAGGGCCTGTCTATCATTTGCAGGGACTGCATGCCATATCTCAGCATCTTCCGTGAAAGAACAACCTTTAAACGAGCAAGATTGGTAAGAAGATGGGTCACTGAAGGCATAATAACAAGGTCCCTAATAACAAACAGAGGAAGGCTGGGCACATCGGATAAAGCTGAACAATGTTTTGATGTGCTTGTTTCCCATGGATGTGTCAAGCCCATTGAAACTGATGTCGCTGGCAAGGTCAAAAACGTTGTCCTTGACAACCTTTCGCCTGGCATGGCACATGACCTTTCAATTCACAGTGCATTGCAACTACAACAAGGTGAACAGCAGCCATATGCACCCTCAAAAGCCAGCTAGAAGAATCTTAATCATTTCAAGAAAAGATGACAATGAGACAGTGATAAGTCCAATGCCATCAAAATGTTCTTGAAATCGCTTCCTTTATCGCCTCAGCTGCGGCTTCTGGAAGTGCTTGATTTAGAAGATTGCAAGGAAAGGAACAACTATGTAAAAAGTATCTGCAACTCTTATTCGAGCTCAAGTACTTGAGTATCTGGAAAACTGGCATTATACTGAGTTTAAGTTACCCAAGCAACTTGGCAAGCTTGTATTCCTAGTGACCATGGATAGATTAGAGAAACGGAGATAGAAACGTTAACCAAAGATGGTTCTGTTTTTATTCCACAATGAAAGCACCCACTTGCTACGTACTTGCCGTAATGACTGCATAAACCATGACAACAAGCAGTCAGAAGAAGCATTTGTCATTGTATACACGCCCAAAAATATTGCAGCCATGACTGAACCGCAAGTGGTACGATGACTGTATTATTTATTACTACTTTGACAATGCAATAGCTCTAGCCAGCAGCTACCGGAAAGCCAAACACAGCCTGGAGCCACTCTTAAGGTCCATCATAGGGAAGTTGGCCAAAGACTGAAACTGCATTAGGCTGTTCCTTGGTGCTCACTATCTTAGTCCTGATAGGACCCAAGAGGATTTTCAGAAACTCTTGAAAGAACTGGATTATTCATCAACCAACAACCGTAGGCAGGCGTTATTGTTCCTCTTCAATGCCCTGTCAAGCAATTGCAAGAACTGCTTACTATATATGAGCATTTTCCCTAAGAGGACCACATTCAGACGGATAAGATTGGTAAGAAGATGGGTTGTGGAAGGAATGATGACAAAAAAAGGCAGGCTGAGTGCACTGGATGAAGCTGACAGCTGTTTTGATGTGCTTGTTTCCCACAGATTTGTTATACCTGAGTACACTGATATTACCGGCAAGGTCAAAAGCTGTGTAATGGATGACCTTACCCTCGACATTGTTACTGAGATTGCAAGAGAACAAAAATTTGTCAAGAACATCCTTCCTCTTGACTTGGCTCATCGCCTTTCAGTTCGCAGTACATTCCAACTGCAACAAGCTGCCCAGCAACTACATGCCACCCGTTTACAATCCTGTTGGAACATTTGCAAATCATTTCAACTCAAATTACCATACAGAAGAAGATGAATCCAATGCTACTAAAATGTTCTTGGGATCACTTCCTTCATCAACCCACATGGGAATCCTAGAAGTACTGGATCTAGAAAACTGCAAGGAATTGAAGGACCACCATATGAGGAACATTTGTAACCATGTATTTCAGCTCAAGTACTTGAGCCTCCGCAATACTGACATTACTGAACTGCCCAAGCAGATTGACAAGCTGCGGTACCTAAAGACTCTGGACATTCATCGAACAAAGATACGATCGTTAGCCAGAAGTTCTGGTGTGCTTCCAAAGCTAAAGCATCTACTTGCTGGCCACAAGACCAACAGCAAAAGTCAGGACAGCGCCGACGAGTCATTTCTCACTGTTCTCAGATGCCCAAGAGTATTGGGACCATGACAGAATTGCAGGTGCTATCTCACATCACTTTTTTCAAAAGTGCCAGTGAGCTTATTGGAATCGGCAACCTGCTTCAGTTGAAGAAGTTGGGGGTGGTTCTCCCTCATGTACAAGGATTAAGGCATTTATACCATGCAATTGGGAGGCTCAGCATAAACCTTCGCATTCTGTCAATCCAGATCATAGCTAACAATGAGACTGCAGATATGACCAAAGGCACGGAACAGACATTATTCATAACCCCAAGGTATCTTCAAAAGCTAGAAATCAGTGGTTTGGCAAATGGGTTGCCCCCATGGGTTAAAGACCTCAAAGAACTTACCAAGATATCCCTGCACAAGACACCCTTGACAGCCGGTGACATTGAAATCCTTGGCAGGCTCAATAGCTTGTGCTATCTCTGGCTCAGGCAAGATGCATGGAACGAAGAAACACTAATATTCAGCTACGGTGGATAACAAAGTCTGAAGTTCCTTGTCATAGAGTGCTCAGTCATCGCCAATATCTGCTTTGATGATAAAGCCACTCCTAAGCTGGAGAAGATAGTTTGGTCTTCAAGTGGCTTGCAGTTTCTTTCTCTTTCTGGTATCGAAGGCCTTGAAAATGTGAAAGAGAGCAATCTGACGGGCGACTTTGAACGGGAAATGGTGACAAAAGCAGCTGCAGCAAACCCAAACGAGCCCATCTTGACAATAAATGATGCTTAGATACCTCCCATCTTTGCTCTGCTCCGTAATCTGCACGATTCAGCATTAGTATTCCGAGACAGAAAAGCTGCTGAAGAAAGGTAATTCTTTTATCACGACATCGAAGAATCGAGTTTGAGTTCCACTCCCATATGTTTGTATAAGTTTACAAGTACTTAACGGTGATGAGCTCTATATATCCTTTTATTCGGCATGCCATTATATTGTGTCTGTAGAAATGGATTCGTGTGTGGTATTGTGTTGGTACAGTCTACTGTAAAACTGAACTTGTGTGTGGTATTGTGTTGTAGAACTGGACTCTTGTGTTGTATTGTATATACGGTAAAACTGAAATTTCATAACAATCACGTAGAAATTTCGTAGCTGTAGCATTCATGGCCTAGACAGCTCTCTATCGACAGAGGGAGATGCTTCAACCGACAGAGAAAACTGAGGAGGTGCTGTGTGTGGATAAAACTAGACTCTTGTGTTGTATTTATGCTCTGAATAAGACTTGGGTGTCGTATTGTATTCTGTAACACAGGATTGTATGCTGTAAACTTGAAATTATGATGTTTTATTATTGTATCCTTTAAACTTCAGTTTGTGTGCTGTGCCGAAATAATGATTCAAATGCAACTTCAGGGAAGTCCACGTCGATTGGAAGCGAGACAAAACAGAATCGCAGAGACAGAATTTATTTCCTCCCCTTTTCCAGTTTTGTTTCAGACTTTAGAGTTATTGATCTAAATGAAAGTAGTTATAGATTCTGCCCAAATATGTTCCGCTTATCTGCTGTGCTGATCCACGAAGAGGTGTACGAGTGACCCCATCACCTCAGCCCAATGTCATCGCCACTGAACCCCGTGTTAGCCCCTGTACAGACTGGTATTGTACGCCCAACTTCGGCTGCACATGAGTGTATGCGGTGGCGTACATGAGATTCGGCCGCGCAATGCCGTGTCTGAGGCATGGACTAGGGAAACCAAAGGCAGGAGGGAAGTGGAGAGGAGGAGCTGTGCTGGACCTTCACGAAGCGCAGAGCAGGCCAGCGGCGGCGCGGCGCGGCGCACGCGAGAGGCCGGCATCCGACTGGGGCGGCGGCCGCAAGGGAGCACACGAGTAGGAGCGGCGTCGTCGGCGACGGATCGTACCGGATGGAGCGCGGCGGGTGGCGAGAGGGGCCGGCCGGGCTGGCCGGCTAGGCGGGGTCAGATCGCTGTGGACTTTGGGGGAGGCCGGCGACGACGAGGACGGCGAGAATAAAAGCGAGCGCGGAGGAGATGGGCCACATCTTGCTGTGGACCGGCCCAATAATAAGATGTGGAGCCCAGCCTCGTGGTAAGCCTGCCGCCCAACGACAGCAAAAACTGGCGCGCCCAAAAACATTTTAAAATCTAAGTTTTCGTTTATATAAGCACATATCATCGTGTAAAACGGACGTCCAGGATACGTTCTCATTGTGTAAATTACTTATCAAAAAGAAAAGCAGCACAGCCAAATTCGTTTAAACGAAAAAGATTGATGGTTTGCACCTGCACCCCGTTGAGTTTTCAGTCTTTGGTTGCGGGAGACGGATGCTTTAGATCCTGCAACATGATTCAAGGAAACGGAAATTTTCAGATGATCTTTTTTTAGCACCATCCGGTTTCTGAAAACAAAAAACACCATGTCCAGATTTAAAACAAAAGATCCTTTGTTTGTTCCAACTCCAAACTAACTGTTGCAATACAGAGTACTCGAAAAAAAAATGTCGCAATATAGTACTAAGGAAATCGAACCTGGCATCGATTTTTCAGCTCTAGCTCTTCTCACACTGTACCAACGCCTCTCTTTCCAGAAAATATGGAATAGTATGTTGACAGTTTTCTGGCTAAGAAATCTAATTGATTCTCAAGGATACAGAGAGCGACCAGAGCATGGTGTTTCTTTATACCACTTTATTTTAGTATGTGCATTTCTATTCGTGAGTAAGTAGGGACATGGTCTTTTCTTTGTTCCATATGTTAGCAAATAAAAATCGCTCGAAATGTATTTGGGAGTGATGGTAAAAGAACAACTGACCAGAAGTAAAGTCATACAATAAACAAAATTTCATCCACCTTAAGTGAGTATACATGATGTTCTTTTAAAATGGAGAAATACTGGAAATTACAGAAAGGATCCGAACAAAAGTGAGCTATGATCAGCCAGCTCTCATGGTGTTGCTGTGTTGCCACCAACGCCACTGTCTGAGGTGTTTCCTGGATCGTGGTGGCGTTTATCACCATCATGATCTGGCTCATCTGCTCTGCTGAAGTTTCCTTTACTCTTGTATGATCATCCATGGATCTTTCTGCTAAATCTCGTGGCCATCATTGTTCATGCACTCCATCTACAGGCTCCCTTTTTCTTTCCTGCACCTTCCGTGGACGATGGATGGTATGCCGGAACTTGGGATCATGAACTGGACGGCAGTCATGGTACTCTGACGGCGAAGAATGGAATATTGGAAGGAACATGAATCGATGGGAGCTCTCATGGTGCCAGCCTAGTTATCTGGAGTTGCCTCCAGTTGTCACTTGGTGTCGTCCATCGGTTGCATGCTCTGATGGTTCTGACTGTCATATGCATCATTGCCATTTCCTAAAATTCTGAAGCAGTGTTCATGTTGAAAGATCGCTGTTCTTTGATCTTTCTGCAAAAACTGATCGCTGTTCTTTGATCTTTCTGCAAAAACTAAGTATATTATATGATGGTCAGTTTTGCTAACTGTTTCAAAATCCAGTATATTTGACATCGCTACGAGTTCTTTCTTTCCCTTTTCACCCTACATGTCCAAGAATATTCAAGGTTGTAGCACTAGCAGCAAATTTACAGACGAACATACTACACACGCAGAGACACAGAGAGAGAGACGATTCTTTCAGCTTCTTTGAACACTTGCCAAAGCCTCGGATACAGAAGAAACAGAGACCAAAATCTTAAGAACACCGCGCTTATCGCAGCTTCAAACTGCCGTCAGCAGGAGGGGAATACATGAGACACATTCTTACAGTTACAGTAGAAACCCCCCTTGCTGAACGAAGCAGAAACTCCGTTCAGAGAATCAGAGTTGCATTGCATTGCAAATGATGCAGCTATTCATCATGAGAAGGTTTGAGGCAGAGGCTGGCCTTCAAGGAAGGCTCTGAAGAGCACGAGAGACCTTTCCGGCTGCGAGAATGGCGCCTCGTGGGACGCCCCTCTGATGGTGGCGAAGGACAGCATGCCACCACCATAAACCTGAGTCCATCCTCCAACCTGCAGAAACAGAATACGAATTAAGTAATGAACTGACATAAAATTCTTCATTTTACAACTACATGGATGATCAGACAGTTTGTGCTGTCACCTGCTGCCCTTCGAACCAAACACGGTACGGCGTGGTGGTCTTGAGGCCCATATTGTGCGCCAAGTTCTGCACCAGCGTCCTGCTCCCCGTTAGAGGGATCACCGAGTCCTGATCGCCGCTGCAATTTTTTAGGAAACAATGTAGCATGTCATAACATACTGCTGAGCTTTTAGTTTCCCAAAAAGTTCAGAGAACCCCATAAAATAAAAGATTCAGTCGTTCAGGTACAAAATGTAGTAGCACATTTTATTATTTGGAGGTAGCAAAATACCAAGTCCAAGTTAGCTTTTGCCATCCTTTTTCAGTTTATTCAGTTGTAAAGTGATGCACATCAAGTACTAGTCCAGTGGTGTTAGTACCCAGATTCTGGAGCTTTTTGTTCCCTCAAAGAAAATATTGGGAGGTCCCAGAAACAAAGCTCATACATTTTCCTACACTGTCAAAAAAAAGTACATAGGTCTAGTATTTAGCATTTCCGTACATCGTTAAAGAAGTGCATGGGTCTAGTATCTAGCATTTCCGTACATTGTTAAAGAAGTACATGGGTCTAGCACATATACAAAGCTCATGCAATTCATTTCGTACATTATCAAAGGTCCAAAAGTACTTTGTTTAGTATCTAGCACTTAGATTCAGTTTGTTTTCCTTTGAAGATTCTTTAACTTCATGATTATCAAAGAAAAGTTCAAAAGGAACCCCAAAAACAAAAAGAACTGAATCTTAATCTCTACATACCTGTAAACCAGCACCCGGATGCCGGACTTGACGAGCGATCCGACAACGTTGATGGTCGGTATCTGCAGGTTGAGGAGCTCGTACTCGAGAACACTGTATCAAAATCGAAACTTCAGTTAGCTAATAGCTAATAACTCCATAGGAAATCATGAATGAATCATCATCAGCACACATCACCTGCTGCACACCTCCCACTTGCCGACGCCGACGAGCCTCGCGTGCAGCGCCGCCTGCACGTCCTTCCGGTTGAGGTACCGCACCGTCTCGTCCTCCACGCAGACGTCGATGCTCTTCCCGACCTGCTGCTGCTCGAACGAACCAACACACCGAATTCAGTCAGACAGGCGAAAACAGACTGAACTCTGAACATTCTTCAGAGCGAGTTCAAAAAATGAAAACATACATGGACATGGGGCGTGAGGATCTTGGACTGGGAGAGCACGGAGGAGAGGCAGACGTCGAGCGTGACGTCGTACTTGTCGACGAAGCGGCTGGTCTCGCGGGTGACCTGGTTCATCACGCGCGCGCACAGCGGGGACAGCGCGCCGCCGTAGTACTCGGAGACGTAGCGGGAGTAGTTGCAGACGGAGGTGAAGACGCGGTAGGTGGCGTCGGAGATGAGGCCGTGCGACCAGAAGTACTCGGCCCGGGAGTTGAAGTCCGTCGTGAACTCCAGCACCGGGTTGCCCAGCTGATGATCCATCCATGAGGATGATTGGTTGTGACATTTGTCGTCAGAGTCAAGCAAGACACTTCTCTCTGAAATAATCTGATTCAAGAAATGATGCAGACAACATTTTCAGGCTCAGGTTGCTTACGGCGATGCCCTTGAGGTTGAAGATGCTGTCCTTCTTGTTGAACTCCACCATGACTTCGGCCAGCTGAGGGATGTAATGCCCTGATTTACGAGGCATCATTTGAGGACTTGGATTAATGAGATGGTGAATTTTAGTTAAAAAAAAAGAAATAATATGGTGAGTATATACCTGCGTAGCTTTCCCCCGCGATGTAGAGCTCCCTGCCCTTGTACTGTGGGAACTTTTCGAGCCACCTTTGCAGGAACACCATATTGTCCATGGCTTCAATCATCCAGCGAACAAGCAAAAAGTTAGAACCTCATCATCACTCCCAGTGACATGCACTGCTATCAGCCAAAGAAAACAGAGCATGCTTTCTTATACTAGATGCTAATTTCTCATATTTTCCTTCAGTTAAAAAAAAAACTAGTACTTTTCTGATGCTTGTTTATCAAAGAGACAAACACAACTGCTAATCCTGGACTAACAAAAGGAGTAGCTGCTAACTGTTTGTTCCCAATATAAGACGTAGTATGTGCAAAGGTTTCAGTCTGACATTCATGAACAGTAAAAACCAGTGAAGAGACAGAGCATTCCTCTGAAAAAATGGGAAACAGAAGCAGAGAAGCCAACAATATACGAAGTATACAGAAACAAAAAGAACATAAACCTTATAGGAAAACTCAGTACCTGTCATCTTGTCATCCACACCCTGATAGTAAGCAGCATCAGCAGAGTAGGAGTAGCCAACACCAGCCGGCGTCTCCAGGTAAATCACATTGGCCTCTGCAATTACATTCCATCCACATCCACAAAACACCATTACTTACACCACCCCACAAACCAAACCAGAGCAACATGTGCAACTTTCTTGGGCCATCAAAAAGGGTCAAGAAAATTGGAATGAGCGGCATGCAAAGCATCTGCGGTAAGGAAAAAGGCAGAGAGGATGCACTCATGGCCTCACCACGCACCTTTGTTCCAGCTGTACTCATTCCTCACCAGCACCTGCCCGCTCGGCCGGAAGGGGCCGTTCTCTGAGAAGGCCCCTACGCCAAGGGATGAACAGCCAGGCCCTACGGAACCAAAGGAATCTCAGAAAGGCAGCAAAGGAGAAGTAGATGACAAAAATTGGGATCAAGATACAGTAAAAAGCCAACTAATTCAGCAAGCAAAAATCAGCACGCCACTTTGAGCAAGTCTTTGGTGGTGACTCCAGTTCATAAGAGAAAACACCAAAAACTGCAAATTACCAGGAAGAAACAGAGTAACAGTGAACTTGAACACAAACATGAGTTACATGAGCAAGCTAAAACAAACACCAGGGAATCAACAGACAACATGAACAAACCAGCAAGAGACTTTGCTTCCAAGTTCCAAAATGAGCGAGCAAGCTCTGCACCCAGATTTCAGCGAAAAAAAAGAGAACTCACTCACCTCCATTGAGCCAGAGAACAAGAGGCTTTGTGGCAGGCTCAACCTCTGCCTCCACGAAGTAGTAGAAGAGAGCCCTCTTGCCCTTGTCGTCCACGCCAATGTAGCCGGAGTACTGCGCGAAGCTCACCTCCGGCTGGCCGGGGAGCCGCCTGATCCTGTCTCCGGCGCCGTCGCAAGAACCCAGACGGCACACCGCTGCAACGAGCACCAGCTGCAGCAGCAGCGCCAGGGCCGATGTCCTGGTGAAGCACACTGGAGATGGCATCATCGCCTTCAAGGCAGTGAGAGAAGGAGAAGAGCTCAAGGAGAATTGGAGAGAGAGATTGGATGGTGAGGAGTGTGGACTGCCGGGCAAGAGTCAAGAGAGCTCTTTTGCCTTGAGAGGAGAAAAATATGTCGAAAGGTGATGAAGGATTCAGTGGGAGAGAGTGGCACAGTGAGATGCAGCTCTTCTCTCTGCTTGGGGCACTGGGATATATAGCAGGGGAAAAGGGAATAAAAGGTACGTTTTGTTAGGACTGTTGGTGTGTTTGTCAGTCCTCATTAAATAAGCATACAAGTTATCAGGATCAGCACTGGGTGTTTAGTTGTTAACTAGGAATATTTCTGAAACTAAAGTCGTTTGAGCTCCAACTTTCAAGTGCTACTCATGAATGTTGTTGGCAAGGTTCAGGAACCATAGAACGATCTTTCAGACTTCAATTTGCACAGGTAGATTCTTGTGAAACTGGCATTAGGGTTAATTCTAGAAAAAGTTAGGCCTAGCACTTCTGATCACATTGTCCGTGATTCATGTGAGGCACGACTTACTAGCAAAGTCTCTCGTGAGAACTAGTCAGTGGTTTGGCTGTAAGATGCTGCCACTGCATGTGCATAATTTGACAAACGACACGCTGACAAAACATTAGGTAGAAGCAGAACAAAGCGAGTCCAAGTATCAAATTTAAACCGACATTTAAATATTTGGTGAACATAATAAACTTCACATTGGGGAAAAAAAACATGAGATGGATGGATTGTTTAGTGGGTCACATGACACGAGAGTGGAGAGAGGGACAAGATGGACCCAAGGGGGCAAAAGCCTTTGCTGCATTACAGAAAGTAGGCTTTTTAGCGGCCTTCCACAGTCAAGCTTTTGTTTATACTGCTGCCCGGTGCAGGAGCTGTGGGCCCTGCTCCCCGCATCTCTCAGTGTCATGACTCACAAGCAACAGCTCGAGGTGACAAGTTTGGTCCCTTCCATATGTTTGTTTCTTCAAGAATTTTTTATCATCCTAATATTCACAAGAAAATAGTATAAATGTAGTGGCAGCATATGCTCTATAGTTTTTCCCTCTGAAAAAGATGCAAAGAAAGAATGAATTTGGCTGTTATGAAAGAATGAATTTGGCTGTTATGGTCTGTAGCCTGCTTCCAATGCAGGTGTGTTGGTACTTGCAATGTGTCACTCCCTTGCCCTGCTGCAAAGCCTATCTGCAACACATTCTAACAATGTATATTAAATTTGAAGGCAGTACTAGCTGCCACCGAAAGATTAGCCTAAATCGTGGGATGAAGCAACCGTGTTCTGCTTTTTGTCCATGTCATGGCGCTGGTTTCGACATCGAGAGTGCTCATGCAGTCATGTGGGCGCTTCACGTTCAACATACAGTACAGTTCAAGGAGAAATATTATTCCCAAAAAAAAAATGAAATAGTGGCACGGTTATTAACATATTCATGCACCGTACTACGCGTAGGTAATGCCTGCTGCCGGTCTTAGGGCAGTAGACATGGAAACACGCGCTAATTACGGTTTGCATATGGACGCATGCGCCTGTTTTTTACCCAGGAGAGACATTCAGGGGAGCCGCGAGGAAAAAAATTCTATGCGAACCGTCCGCAGACTGCCACCGTGCGGCCCTGCCCCGATGACCGACGCGTGGATGAATCAAGGGAGAGCAGCGCGACGGCCTTCGCATCCGCACGAAGATCCCGCACATTCGGCTCCAGCCGTTTGACAGCCTCGGCTTGGCCCTTGCATCGACTTGCCTGCGGCTTCTTGGATTTCCATGAAGGGGCGGAGTTCGGGCGCTCATGATTCTGTCGACCCTTGCATGCCTGTGATGGTCAATCGATGTCGATTGAACTCGAAACTGATACCTGGTGTGGATTGGAATCGGAGCTTGCCCTTGAAACTCATGGCTGCTTGAGTATGTGCTAATCGCCGAGGACGATGAGGTAATTCGCGATGGGAGTAACCTGGAGCAGTTCACGTGCCGCGCCCTTCTGCAGCTAAGCTTGGTGCCGTTGTGCGCCGCAGCCTCCACCGGCCATGGAGCGATAACAACGTCCCTGATGCCAGTGCACGTGCTCGCCGAAATCGATGAAGTGGCCACGTACCGGCGAGCTCGATCCACCGGTGACCGGCCCAGGACAAAGCAATAGAGTGTCAAGGATCCCGATTCCCCGCCTCCACTTCAGGCATCATCATCGTTCTTTGGCATTCCAGATGGCGGCTCGCGACGCTGACGGTGGCGGTTGCAGATTGATCTCGCGCGGATCGAGCTGGCGCCGCTGGCGGCGTCGTTATTGGAGCTGACTACTTGTTTCGCTGGAGCCGATCGATCGGAGCCGCGCCACGCCGCCGCAAGAGCCAAGCCGTGTCCCGAAGCATTATGCGAATTCGGTAGTTGTTCCCTTGGATGCCTCCACCTGGTCCACGCGTCGACTATCGGAGGCAGGCCGCACGGTGACAGTCTGCGGACGGTTCGCACAGAATTTTTTTCCAGCCGCGAAGCTGCTGTCTGGAATATTAACCCCCACATCTTTGTTTCCTTGCAAGGGTCCAATTATGTCCAATATATTGTTAGAAAGATGAAGTATAATATTAGTTAATTGATTTATTAGGGTGTATCTAGTTTACCGTTTTTAGTTAGTGCTGTTTTTATGGTTGACGTCAAATAAAATGATCAAAGGAACTGTCCACTCATATATTTTTGATATATGTCAGAAACTAAGCACCAGCACATATGCGCTTTTTATGTGATTTTTGTATTGTTCGGAATTGATCTATCTTCAGTGGCTTGCAGTATTATTATATTACCCACAAAAAAATCACTGATAATGATAAAGTGGGCACATAAAGTAAATCTATGAGTTAGATGTGGTTAAATTAAATTCCAGAATTCGAGAGTGAGTAGTACTTCACTTGCACCCAATAAGAAGAATAGCGTACCACACAGGGTCATCATCTTCTCGAGAGACTATAGATTTGAATAACATAGCCTCGATAGTGTGCTAGAAAATTATGTATATGTGAAATTAGAAGAGAATATTATGTGAATACATAACTTATTAATATGTCCAATATTCTAACACACGTTTTTAATTCACTTGCCTAAATGGATGTACAATATCTTAGAAAAAGAAAAGTGAAGCTTGAGAAAGTACATTGTGAATATAGTTATTTGCAAAAATGTGATAATGTAACAAAACAATATATTAAAGTGTCAGGAGTTAGTGGTCTTGTCTATTGACATTGTAACATAAGAAGGTTAACCATGAGCCTTGAACAGAAGGAATTTTAGCAGGTAAAATCTGAGCAACCA
Source organism: Eragrostis nindensis (assembly GCA_012490785.1). Taxonomy (NCBI): domain Eukaryota; kingdom Viridiplantae; phylum Streptophyta; class Magnoliopsida; order Poales; family Poaceae; genus Eragrostis; species Eragrostis nindensis. The sequence goes on along the minus strand of JAAXCT010000379.1, from coordinate 475,354 downwards.
TTAAGTCTAGCTCTAGCAGGAAATATGCTCACCGGAAAGTGACGCATCTAAATAAAGCGTATTAGTATTGTTTGCACATGACAGTGATCGGTCCAATGGCCAGATGGACCTCTACTTCCCGCCAAACAGAGAAGAATTTGTACTTGATTGTCTACTGAGAGCAGGTAGTTAGAGGATAGATGAAATCCCATTCGAGTAAGTCAAGACTGCAGAAAAACAAAAGAATAATCAAATAAAAATAGATGAGGCAGAGGCAATGGAGGTATTGGGTGATGCTCAGCGTTGCATTGTCTGGATGGACCTGATCGCCTCTTGCTTGGCCTGATAATATTCTCTTGCTGCACGTATGCTCCTAGAATGTGGTGGCCACACTGATCGTATTTTAAAGGTGAGTGGGAGAGGAATTGCAAAAGAAAACGTATGTTATTAGTTTTCTGCTAGTGGTGACAGTTTTTTGCATCAATATATGGGTGGCAATTAAGACGGATCAATTGGCACATAGTAACGGCAGTTTCTTCATATGGCATTGTTATGACTCATGTTGCTAACACTGCTGGTACTCTATTATAGTGCTAAGTTAAGGCTGGGAGCAAATGGTCATTAATCCCATGAAATGGTCTGTTTGGGTTGGCAAGGATTGCCGCTTGAGGAGAGATGGGTGAGCTTGAACCTACGGCTAGATGCGATTCAAAGGTCACGATCTGATGGTGGAAACAAAAAAGATGATGTGGCTGTATGAGAGTTGAGAGAAATAGGAGTTAAGGACCTTTAGTTGGTTGCACTTATAAAGAATATATAGATAGATATAGATATAGATCCCGGAGCGTGGTGTCCACCCGGAGTATTGGTTCGGCACCAAATCTCGAGTATTACTGTTCAGATTTCCCTCTTTGGAGACAGGGCCTTGAAGCTGAAAATGAGCGCATGCTCTTCATATCTGACAAATTCCTCGTGTCGCACAGAATGGACACCCCTAATGCTGTTCAGCAGTGACATTCTGGAAACCAAAAGTTCGACGAATTGCCCACCGATTCTCACTGTAAGAACGAAAAGAAAGCATTGATATTTATTTAATTTAATTCGACTCAAATTCACCTTTAAGTTCTTTTTTCTTGTACTAGAAAATAAATTATATCTACAGTGGTTTTTAGATTGCTGATAAAGCCATAAATTTAAACAGAAAAACCAGTAAGAAAGAAATGAGTTGCAAACAACGAGTGACAGGTGATAGCTTAACTTGGACAGGGCTTGATACATAAAAAAATGATTATCGTCCCTCTAATTTTGTAAGAGTCAAGGAATTCGTGGAATTCTCAATGCTATCTCTTATTTGCTCCATTTCATTGCTCCTTTGCCCATAGTACCCAGGGCTGCTGGGATTTGGAAGCGTGCTTAGCGTGGAGCTTCCATTCTCCAGGGCGAACACCACAGGTGACATAAGTGGCCTATCATCTGGGTTTTCTTGAACGCACAAGAGTGCCATATGAGTGCAAAGCAAAATTTCATCCACCAAACAAGAATCCGTAATAGATAGGTCTGCCAGATCTTTCGCCTTGCCTTGTTTCCACATCTTCCATGCCTGAAACAACCAAAGAATTATTTGCAAAAAGAAAAAACAAAGAATTATTTGGATTGTGGTAATTGTAAGACCTGGAAACATGTGTACTTTAACCTTACTTTGCAACTTCACAAAAAGGCATATACTTACATAGATTGCAAGATTTGGAAAAGCTTCTATGTGACTAAAGGAGCTTCTTCTTATACCAGTTACAACCTCCAATATTAGCACACCCAAACTATAGACATCGGACTTGACAGAGAAGACGCCTTCCATTGCGTATTCAGGAGCCATGTAGCCACTATTTGACAATTCATATGCAAAAATTATTGCAAGAAACTTGAATCTAATCAGGTACTAATTTGAGAAGTAGATTCAAACATATACTTACTATGTTCCAACAACACGTTGGGTATTTGCCTTCTTTTGGGTGTCACTGAAAATCCTTGCCATGCCAAAGTCAGCTATCTTGGGTCTCATGTCTGCATCTAGCAAAACATTGGCGGCTTTGAGATCTCTATGTACTATGGTCAACCTTGAATCTTGGTGGAGGTAAAGAAGCCCTCTCGCAACACCTTTGATTATATTGAATCGAGTTGGCCAATCTAGCAACATTTTTCTTGAATTGTCTGCATAAAAATTCAAATGAAGGCAACATATTTTTAGTGCTTTTTTTACGAGCTTACACTACGTGCTACTGCAGTACTGCCTACTAGGACGTACCTAAAAGGATTGTGTCCAAGCTTCCATTAGTCAAGTATTCGTAAATCAGGATCTTCTCATCACCCTCAACACTGCAACCAAGAAGTCGAACCAAATTTCTGTGTTGCAATTTGGCAATCAGAATAACTTCATTTCTGAATGTTCCTTGCTCAGAATCCTTACTTAGCCTTTTGATAGCAACTTCCTGACCACTTAGCATTGCCTAAAATATGTGAGGGAGTAAAAAACCTTGTCATTCGCAATGCAGATAACTCGATGCAATTAAATATGAAAATAATAACAGCCCCGCGAAATTACAAATTTGGAGTTAATAAAGGGTCATGCTACTGTGTACCTTGTAGACTTTGCCAAAACCTCCCTGCCCAATCTTACATGATTCTGAGAAATTGTTAGTTGCAAACACAATATCCTCAAATCCGACAAATAGGAATTCCAAATCATGAGTCGGGTTTGCCTCCCCAAGTTCATCAGATGCACTCGTGCCATCAAAAAATAACTTTTTATGCCCCTTCCTCTTTCTTATTTGAGCTGAAGCTGAATTTTTTTTTTGAGTGTCATTTACGGAAACAATTTAGACCTGTAAGGATGAAGTTATGGAGAGTTATACCTTTGAACTTGCACCATGCAATGGAAATGCCTGCAATTATCAGAATGCTACCTATCAGAACAGTAGGCAGCGCAATCTTCAGTACATTGGTCTTGCCCCTTGCACCTGTTTCAAAAGTCAATAACACACAGTTTATGAATCTATATATGACGATAAGGAAATAGTAGGACCCATTTGGAACCCAGGAACCTGATATGGCAATATTCAGTTCATGAAAAATGAGCCTTCAAATTTGTAGCCAGCAGAGGATGAAGGAAATAAAATCAGCCACAACACACATACCAGTATCCAAACCTGCAATCCGGAGGTAGAGCGTCTCGCTGCCATCGTTCGCCGTGTCAATCAACTCACCAGCCCACACCAAGCACCTCGTCGTGTCCCCCTTCGTCCAGCTGGTGGTCAGATTGGCATACGCGTAAGCCACGCACGAGCAGTTTCTTGTGCACTCCGCCGCGCACTGATCGGAGGTTCGGTTCATGATGTGCACGAACTTGTCCGGCGCCTTCATCCCCAGCAGCGCCAAGAAACCGTCGCTGCATTGCAGCGCTTCCTTTCGCCGGCATCCCTGCGAGAAATTGCCGCCGTTCCATTCTTCCGGCCTCGTCGGCTGGAAACCATGGAGGCACTTGCACGTCGGGGATGCCACCATGTTGTTGCAGTAACCGTGCGGGCCGCAGAAGCGGTAGCGATTGCACTCCCTGGTTTCCCAACCGCCGAGGACCGTCCACGCCGACGAGTTGCCGTTCCAGCTTTGGAATTGGTACTCGCCGGAGTAAGTGAGCACGTACCTCATGTGGGGGGCGCCGTCCGACAAGCTGTAGGACATGTAGATCTCTTCTTCGGTGGCGGCGATCGTCATGTAGAAGATGGCGCTGGTGTTTGGCTGGTAGCCTGGTACCCGCCGGACACCATGTCGCCAGTCCACGGGCCGTCGCGGAGCATGGGACGCGTCCCGTTCCAGATGAAGACTTGTAGAAAAGTGTCGCGGTCCCCGCCGTAGGTGAAGGGCCCCAGCGAGGGGTCGTCGGGCGCCTTCCACGACTCCAGACGCTCACCGTCGCGCGTCCTGTACTTGACCCGGATCTTGATGCCGGGGAGGAACGTGTCGGACGGGTGCTCGAAGCTCTGCCATACGGCGGTGCCGTTCGGAGACCGGACGACGAGGTTGCCTGTGTTCAGAAGCACCGCTGCGGCGGAGCTCGTGGCGCCGGCGATGTCGGTCGTCCAAAGAACACGGCCGCCGCCGTCGGACAGGACGAGGTTGGAGGCGTTGGTTAGGGACAGCGCGGGTGCAGGGGACGTACTGTTCGTGGCCGGGGCTTCTCGGTTGGCGACCCACACCACGGTGAGCCCGGGGATGTCGTTGTACCATATGACGAGCTACAGCTTGGTCGGAGTGGTGTTGCTCAGGGAGAAGAAGCCCAAAGCGAAGCTGCCGCCGTCGGACACGATGGTGGAGCTAGGTGATAGCGGCTTGCCGGGGACTAGCCGGTCGTCTGACGCACAAGGCGGCAGCAGGATGAGGATGAGGATGAGGAGGAAAGTGGCGTACCAGACGAGAGCTGACCAAGCCATCAAAAACTAACACCTTTCCGTGCAATTCGGTGAGCTCAATTCTGAATGTAACAGGCAACTGAATGTTTTACTTGAGTAGAAATTGTTGTTTTTATCCTTGGTCTACAAGCAACGATGTCAAAGTTGTCCGGGTGTTTGTTTCTTTTTAACTAACAAAGCCGGTTGCTCTATGACTGAAGATAATAATGATATATATCACGGCGATGTCATGTTGCAAAGGAGGGATGATCGAGCTAGAAATATGATGATATATATACACAGACTCCGTCCAATATCCAATATTCAGCCTTTGTTACGAAAGCAGAAGGTAAAATACTGCAGAAGCTTGGAATTCTGGCGCGCTAGTTTTAGGATTCAATATGATGACATATATACACAAACTCCGTCCAATATCCAATATTTAGCCTTTGTTACGAAAGCAGAAGGTAAAGTACTGCACAAGCTTGGAATTCTGGCGCGCTAGTTTTAGGATTCAGACTTTCAGTGCCATCGTTGACATTTTCAGCTGTGCACGTCAGACTTTGGTGTAGTTAATTAAGGAGATGCCACTTTCACTGCTGGCATGCTAGCAACACACAACCTATAAGAAATGCATGGAATCCTGCGTAAAGAAATCTTGTGGACAACTTTTGATAGTTACTAGGTGACTACCCGCGCGTTGCTGTGGGGACTTTAAGTTTTTTGAGAAAACCGTTGAAGATGAGCCAAATATTTTCAAGTTCCAAATTTGTTTGTGATAATTTTTAGAAAAAAATAGTGTGATTAAGATGGTAAACGACATGGTTTGAAGAATCCCAATACTATGAAAGTAACTTAAAATTACACGTTTCTGTTTTCTGAAAATTTTTACAATATTAAGGAGCAAAAAAGGCATTTAGAAAATGACATGATTAAATGAATACATGAAAGACGTGTAATATGAAAAACTCTTGAATTAATGTGAAAAATATTTTGGAACCAACTAAAATCAGATGAATAGATAATAATCAAGTACATACATTCAAACATCGCTACAATTACTGTAAAAGTCATTTCCTATTTGCTGCCGCACATCACAAAAGGATGAGTTAGATGAACCCTCTAAACTGGGAAATGGAAAAAAAATTGTTAGCGTGAAATGGAAAATGAAAATGATAGTAGAGAAAATGGAATCACAATTGCTATCGTCTTATAGTATATGAAACTACAGCAAAGATGTCAATGGAAAAAGTGCACCTCAATCCAAAGCACATCTGTGGTTCTTAAGAACAGTACTAATTAGTGACCGCTACATCTGCCTTACAAAGCAGGCGCTCCGAAAGAAAAACATCATGCCTGAGCAAGCAAGGCATTTAGCCACAACGAATCAATCTACTAAAATTTAGAATGATAAAAAGAATCCTCGACCATGCCTGGGATGATTCAGCGGTTGGAGATAAGGCTAATGGCAAGACAGAAATCCGGGGAACGAAAAGGCACCTGCTACTGGTGATGCTTGCGAATAATGCCGGGTATGATTCGATGGTGGTTTATATAGGAGTTTTAGAGCTGGCCCAACGTGACGATTAATATGTTTGATGGTGGTGGCACGCGGCAGTTTTCAGTCTGAAAAAAAATTGTGGTGCATTATTGGCATGGTCTGGTGGGCAAGAGAAGTGGCGTGGGCTGATGCAAATTGAGGGGAGGAAATGCTTCGATTTGTTAATAGCTATATATTATAAGAAGTTTGCTACAGTGGGCGTTTGAAGCTGTGAGGTCTTAAGGATATCGATGGCTAGATGTGGTAAGCTGAAGTACATCCAACGGTCGTATTGTTTCGAGTGATGTGGCTCAATGTGGTGCAAGCTTTATAGCAATCAATGACATGTAGTGGGTTGCATCTATATAAGATATATAGATAGATGTGTTCAGTGGCAACTGTGTAACTATGTTGCTCTAGCTTCTCGTAACATAGCGCATGCCTTGCTCGGGATAAAGCTGCCCAAACTCTGAAAAGGAACACATTTCTTGCTCGGGCACAGGGCTATCTGCTCTCCCAAAGGGGTGGTTACAGTGCGACCGTACGCGATAAGCTAGCGCTTGAACCTCCTACCACCCCGCCACATGTCTGACCGTTCATTTTCTTCTCCACTAGATTCGTCACCGATTGCTGCCCCCGCCACGACGCGCCACCGTCGCTGTCCCGGTGACACGCCGCCCGACGCACGAACTCCTCCCCTGCTCGCCGCACGAACCTCAGCGAGCAGCGGCGCCAACTGCCGCCGCGTTTAATTCTGTGACGTGACGACCCACCTCCTATACCGCCCACCGCCCGCGACTGGTCGAGGCCGCCGCCTCCGAACCCCCCTTCTATGGCCGTCGGATATTGCATCTCCCTCCTCCCAACGCGACAAACCCAGAATCCTAACACCGCCGCCCTCCCCCACCTCCAAAGATGCGGCGGCACCTCGACGCCCGCCCCCGGTCGCTCTCTGTCGTGTGGATAACATTGCAATAGGCCAGGCCCACCATGACATAGGCAGGCTGGGCCGCGTCGCGCGCCGCGGTATAACGTAGGATTGGCCTGGAATACAGAACCCTGCTGCGCGGTGTCGCGCACGTCACCAGACAGAGTGCGGCCTAGATAGTTTAGAGCGAAAGGAGCCCATCACAAGAAAAAGGCCCTTTGTGTAAGGCATACTTATCATTATGGACATTCTGCATTGAAACTTGAAAGCCTGTATAAGTGATCCAAATGATTGTTCTAAAAAAAAGTGATCCAAATGATTCCGTTAAAAAAAGGTGATCCAAATGATGGCAAAACTGGCAGTGGTGTTCGTCGTCCAAACAATGCAGCCACCGGCAACACAAGACGAGATTTTGAGAAGTTGCTGGCCAGTGCAAGGATCGGCGCGGTGGAGGAATCACGGGAAGGCTCGTCGACGGTGACCGGTGTATCCCGATCGGCAACCCATACGGCATTGCGCATGGGGATTGGGGATGTGTTGGAGTTGATCTCGACTAACAGAGAGGTAAAACCGACATTGTAAATCACGTTAAGCCTAACCACCTGGGCCCACAGTTAATGACGTGATTAGCAAGTTACACTCTGATCGGTGGTGAATCGTAATCTACATGGATACGGCCCCGATCTCCACAACGTCAATATAAATAGAGAGGTACCCTCAGGGTTTCCTACACACATAATCACGAGTTTAGATTAATCCCTAAACTAAATCGGATCAATAAGGGTGCTGCAGGAGAGCGAAGGTCAGGTTTCCACCGTGCAGGTCAGAAGGTTGAAGGGCTAGAAGCTGTTCTGCATCTGCTACATCAACATCGACAACTACAGAGCCTAATTCCGCATAAGATGTGTTGTGATCATGTTCTAGCTAAGATCTTGTGGTTAAGTACTCTGATTAGTCATGTTGATTAGAACTAACAGGATGTTGTTGTACTACCATGTGCCGATGTACAGCCTGCCTGACCTGGCAGCACTGACTCGCCGCCGGCCATCTGGTTGCCGATCGGGAGCACAGGCGCGGCAAAAGGAGCACTCCGTCGTTGAGACTGGCCGGCAATAGATGGAGATAGATATTTTGAGCTACTTTGACTACTTATCTAATTTCATCATTCAGGCTTCAGACAGCGGTGGAGCTTGAGTCTGGGTATTTAGCGTGAGAGCAATACTTGGCATTGGTGACCGCATGGTGTTGTAGCGAGTAGCGACAGATGGATTTAGAAATGGATGCTTAAGACTGAAGGCTGGTCAGTCTTCTCTGAATTTGGCACGCACAATGAAATCATCACCGGCTCCACCAACCACTCTGAGTTTTCGCTTCAGGAAGAGGGCACGAAACGATGCCCTGACCTGAAACAGGGGTGGTGTGGAAGCAAGAATTTTTTTTTTCTTCTTTATGACTTACTTATGCCTTAGTCAAACTGCGTGTAAAGTTTTGTTTTTTCAATGATATCTTATGGAACAACAAGAATGGCCAACAACAAGTCAAAGTTCCTGAGGAAACCTAAATTTTTAAAGATTCGGTTAAGCTCCTTATATACTTTTGGAAATTGATGAGTGTGTGAATTGGACTGCCACCTTTTACTCTCTGTTGCCATTCTGACTGTCTGACAACTTCCTACTTAAAAGGAAAGATCCTTTTAGGGATTCGTTGATAATAGCACAGTACCTTTGACACTTCATAGAAGATTCGTACGTTCAAAGTACGGTCTTACATCACATACTCACAATTCACAAAGACAACCAAAATACGATTGCAGGGGAATCGGGATGGCTATCTGCAAGGTAGCTAGTCTTTCATATGCATATATCACATTTTTTTATTATCGGATCAGAGTCCAATCAAATAATAACATCCTGAACATTACAGATTAACCTGATGTACCCAACTTAAGAAAAAGAACCAATTAATTGATAAATAACAAATATGATAGAAGAAATCTAACAAAATGATTCCAATTGTGCAAGAGGCATGACTCTTTGTTGAGTACTTGAGTCTTTGCCTTCTAGTATTTGATACAAGAAAAATAGAATTATTCACCGCCCTTCTATAGCTGTCATAGTGAATGTATTCATGGAGTTCTGAATATTTTCTCTTAGTTGCACCATCTCATTGCACCTCTGTAGAAAGTAAGCTGGTTGATTTGGGACTGGGAGTGTGTTGCTTCCATTCTCCAGGGCAAACACAACAGAAGACATAAGTGGCCTATCATCTGGGTTTTCCTGAACACACAAGAGTGCTACATGATTGCAAAGCAAAACTTCATCTAACAAACAAGAATCCATAATTGATGAATCTGCCAAATCTTTTGCTTTCCCCTCCTTCCACATATTCCATACCTGAAATAATAAAGGCCATGATTTGGATTGTGGCAAATGAAAAACTATAGTATTTAATTTTATTCGGGGAAAAGTCTATGAATTTTGTTAAATTTAATTAGAGAAGGCATATACTCACATAGACTATTAGGTTTGGAAAACCCATTATGTTATTAATGGAGCTTCTCCTTACGCCAGTTATGACCTCCAAGAGTGTTACACCATAGCTATACACATCAGATTTGATGGAGAATGTGCCTTCCATTGCGTACTCGGGTGCCATATAGCCGCTGTTAGGTCATTAACTTACAAAATTATGCATGGAAGTCAAATTTAATCACAAAACAATTTGATAAGCTAATTTAGATACTCACTATGTTCCCACAACATGATGGGTGTTCGCCTTTTTCTGGCTATCATTGAAGATCCTAGCCATGCCAAAGTCTGCTATCTTGGGTCTCATCTCTACATCTAGCAAAACATTAGCGGCTTTGAGATCTCTATGAATTATGGTCAATCTTGAATCTTGATGGAGATAAAGAAGTCCTTTGGCAACTCCTTTGATTATATTGAACCGTGTCGGCCAATCAAGCAACTTTTTTCTTGAATTATCTGCATATATGTTCAAATTAATATATTTTTGAGATGTTATGAGCTATTTTGTTATAACTTATGGTTTCTTACATACCAAAAAGGGTTGCATCTAAGCTTCCATTGGCCAAGTATTCATAAATCAGGATTTTCTCATCACCCTCAATACTGTAACCAATAAGTTGAACCAAATTTCTATGCTGCAATTTGGCAATGAGAACAACTTCATTCCTGAATTCTTCCGTTCCTTGCCTAGAATCCTTACTTAGCCTTTTGATAGCAACCTCTTTACCACCTATCATTGCCTTCAGAGATGGATAGAGAAAACTTTATTGAGTTTGCCATCAGACAACTTGATGTAATTAATCATATAGCCAGAATAAATGGATATATTCTACTTCTTACACAGGATTTCTATTGGAGAACAACTAGGACATAACTATATAATTAATAAGATCAAACTAGGAATTACCTTGTAAACGTTGCCAAAACCTCCCTGTCCAATCTTACATGCTTCTGAGAAATCATGTGTCGCGGCCGCAATGTCCTCAAATCTGAAAAAGGGAAATTCAAAATCTTGTGCAGAATCTCCTTCCCCAAGTTCGTGAGATGTAGCAATGGCATCCAAAATTAGCTTCTTGTGCCTACTCCTCCTCATTTTACCTGTACCCAGAATTGTATGATTAACTTCTCATGTGATGAATACAATGTAGAATGTTGACGTTTAAGAATATAAAATTACGCAGATTTGTACCTCTCAACTTGCAGCATACAAGAAAAATGCTGGCGAGAATCAGAATGCTACCTATTAAAATTGTAGGCAGCACAATCTTCAGCGCAATGGTCCTCTCCTTTATACCTGAATTTTAGACGTCAGAAAGTCAATGCAAAGAATTTGATGGAATATCTCAATTCTACAAGAGCTTTAAAAATCTATTGTGCAGAGTAAAGGAGGTAAAATCAGTTGCACACCAGCATCCAACCCTGCAATTCGAAGGTACAGTGTGTCGGTGGGAACCAAATCACCCCACTTCTCTGTGTCAATCAGGTCGCCTGTCCACACCAAGCACCTCGTCCTGTCACCCTTCATCGTGCTAGAGCTCAAATTGGCATAGGCATATGCCACGCATGAACAGTTCATGGCACATTCGGCTGCGCACTCATTGAAGTTTCGATTCTTAACGAGAAGGAACTTATCCGGCGATTTCATTCCCGGCAAGGCCAAGAAACCGTCACCGCACCTGAGGGCCTCCTTTCGATGGCACCCTTGAGAGAACTTACCTGTGTTCCACTCTTCCAAGCTCGCCGGCTCAAAACCATTGAGACACTTGCACGTAGGGTCTGCCACCGTGTTGTCGCAATAACCGTATGGACCACAATAGCCGTAGGGGCTGCACTTGTTGGAAAACCACTTCATAACGACGCCCCAACCTGATGGGGTCCAGCTCTCCAGCTGGTATTCACCGGAGTAAGTCAGCACGAACCTTGTGGGCGCAGCGCCGTCCGAGAGGCTGTAGGTGATGTATGTCTCTTCCTCAGTGTCGACGACGGTCATGTAGAAGATGAAGCTGTTGTTCACCGTGAAACGGCCGGCGACCATGGAGCCCGTCCATGGGGGCGTGCGAGCTATCGGGCGTGTCCCATTCCAGAGGAATGTTTGAAGGAGCGTGGCTGGGTCTATGCCGTGGGAGAAGGGCCCCGGCGAGGGGTCGTCGGGGCTTGTCCACGACACCTGGTTATCGCCGGCGCGCGCCTTGTACCTCATCCGGATCTTCATACCGGGGAGCCACGTGTCGGCTAGGTGCTCGAAGCTCTGCCACAAGGCGGTGCCGTTCGGGTACCGGATGACAAGGTTGCCGGTGTTCAGAAGCACTGCGGCGACGCCAGTGGGAGCTGGCGAAGACTCGACGTCGGTCGTCCAAAGAACGCGGCCGTCGGCGTCGTGCAAGACGAGGTTGGAGGTGTTGGTCAGGGACAACGCTGGAGCAGAGGATGTGCCGTTTGTGGCAGGTGTTTCTCGGTTGGCGACCCACACCACGGTGAGCTGGGAGATGTTGTTGTACCATATGCCGAGGTAAAGCTTGGCCGGAGTGGAGTTGCTCGGGGAGAAGAAGCCAAAGGCGAAGCTGCCTCCATCGGATACGATGGTGGCGCCAGGGGTGAGCGGCTTGCCGGGGACAAGCCTGTCGTCGGCTGCACAGAGCGGCAGGAGGAGGAGGAGGAGAAGCAAAGTAGCGTAGCTGGTTATAGGTGGCCAAGCCATCAAGCACCTTTCCCTGCAACACGGGTGAGCTGAATCCTGGATAGAATATTGTGCTCATTATATACTGCTTGGTTGTTGGAATACTGGGCTTGGGTCAGCTTCGACGACTGAAGATTTTACTGGCCCTATAGAGCCTTGGTCTACAATCAACCATGTCAAAGGGTGCTTTCTTTTATCGGACAAGTTGAAATTTCGGCTGAAATCTGACTGGAACAAAGAAAATAATGCAGAATTTGCGAGTTGCCATGGTGTTCCAAAGAAGGGATAAGCGAGACGTACTTGTGGTGACATGTATTCTTCCAGCATCTAGAAGGTCTCTTTAAGCGTCATTACGGGGAAGCAGAACTGCAGAAGGTAAAATACTGCAGAAGTTTGGAAGTCCAGCACACTAGTTTTAAGAATTCAGGTCCAGCTTACCATTGACATTTCAGCTGGGCACACCCGACCGCGCGGTGGTTAGAACGGCACTGTCATTGCTTCCCTTTCTGTGGCGATTGTGTTGCTCAGCGCATGCGTTTCGTGAAACCAGGACGAGCTCGATCCACTGTCGCTCCAAACACGATGGCATCACCATCAAGGTGTTTGAGCTCTGAAAAATCCATGTCGAACACGACGGCCGGGTTGTAGATGTACCGGGCTAGCTGCGATGCGATCCCACAACACACCGGGACCTCCTATGCGCTACGGCGAGCTTGCTCCTAGAGTCCTCATATACACCCTGCGCTATATGGTGAGTTTGCTCGTAGCGTTACCCACGGCTCATCTGATGCGGCCTGGAATTAGCCCCGCTCACCATTGTCGTCAACCCCGACGCTAACCAGGCTTCACCGGGCCCATCGCCCCTCATCTCCGGTGACGCCCCCACCAATACACCGCTCATTGCCGGCGGCTGCCACTGCGACCAGCGGCAAAGTGACAGAGGTGCCGCTCGCACCGTACAACACCCTCACTGCCGGTCCGGCCTGCCTTAGCTTTCTATGTCCGGTGAAGGAAGGAACAGCTTCTGAGGTACAAAACCACACTAAAGGGTTCTACGGGCGCGCTAAGCGACCGCAATGGCACTAGGGGGAGGGTGCACCATTCTCGAGCTCAGGAGGCAGGAAGAGAGGAAGACGCACTCGTGACCATCAGATTTCGCTTACGCGCATATCTAAAGCATGCTACCCGAAGCTCCGGATAGAGCGCTACATAATGGGATTTCGCACAACACCATCATACACCCCGCACTGTTTGTAGTTTCCAAGTAGCATGGCTCATGAAGGCCCCAATAACGTCTAGGCTATAGTTCGATGCAACATCTCAGCTAGTTATTTTCCTTTTTCTTTTATTTTTTAATTTAGCAATTCACTACATTATTGATTTACTTACTTCTTTTTTTCTTTTTTATGCACTCAATATTTTGAACATGTTGATAATTTTTAAAGTGAAGTTCAACACTTCTGAAACACCAGTTCAACATTTTACAAAAGTGTTGAAATAGTACATAAAAAAGGTTGAAAAGTACCAAACACGTTCAAACATCAACATTTTACAATAACTAGGTAAACATTTTTCAATATAGAGTTTCACCATTTTTTTGTAAAATTTTTAAAACATATAAGAAAATTGCTGAAATAACAAATTGAAAAGGTTCAATTTTCCAAAGTGAAGTGCACAGCCGTTCCTTCAACTTGTTTGGTTGTGTCAGCTAGGTCACTTTACTTACAAAATGCTAATTTGACATCTTTAAACTTTTTTTGTTATGTCACTTAAGTCCAATTTACACCTCGGTTAAGCTCCTTATATATTTTTTTGGAAACTGACGAATGTGTAAATTGGACTTCCACCTTACTCTCCATTGCCATTCTGACAACTTCTTACTTGAAGGAAAGATCCTTTTGGGAACTCGGTGATACTAGCACCGTACCTTTGACACCATAGAAGATTAGTACGTTCAAAGTACGGCCTTAGATCACATCATCACAACAGACAACCAAAATATGATTGGAGGGGAATGGGGATGGCGACATCTGCAAGGTAACCTTTCTTTCATATGCATATCACAATTTTTTGATTTATCGGATCACAGTCCAATAAAATAATAACACCCTGACAATTGACAGAATAATTCTAACAAAATGACTTCCACTTGTACAATACGAATGATGTTGAGCCTTTTCTTTCAAGTATTGGATACATGAAAAATAAAAATTTTCACCGCCCTTCTATACCTGTCATAGTGAATGTATTCGTGGAGTTCTGAACATTTTCTCTTAGTTGCACCATTTCATTGCTCCTCCGTGCATAGTATGCAGGTTGATTTGGATTTGGAAGTGTATTGCTTCCATTCTCCAGGGCAAACACAACTGAAGACATAAGTGGCCTATCATCTGGGTTTTCCTAAACACACAAGAGTGCTATATGATTACAAAGGAAAACTTCATCTAGCAAACAAGAATCCATAATTGATGAATCTGCCAAATCTTTTGATTTCCCCTCCTTCCACTATATTCCATACCTGAAATAATAAAATCCATTATTTGGATTGTGGTAAGTAAAAAGATCTAGTATTTTATTTTATTTTCTTTGGAAAAAAGTCTATGGTTTTATTTAATTACAATTTAGAGAAGGCATATACTCACATAGACTATTAGGTTTGGAAAACCCATTATGTTATCAATAGAGCTTCTCCTTATGCCAGTTACGACCTCCAAGAGTATTACACCAAAGCTATACACATCAGATTTCACGGAGAATGTGCCTTCCATTGCGTACTCGGGTGCCATATAACCACTGTTTCATAATCAATTTACATAAATTATGCATGGAAGACAAATTTTTTCACAAGTTAATTTAGATACTCACTATGTTCCCACGACACGATGGGTATTCGCCTTTTTTTGGCTATCATTAAAGATCCTAGCCATGCCAAAGTCTGCTATCTTGGGACTCATCTCTACATCTAGCAACACATTGGCTGCTTTGAGATCTCTATGAATTATGGTCAATCTTGAATCTTGATGGAGATAAAGAAGTCCTTTGGCAACTCCTCTGATTATATTAAACCGTGTTGGCCAATCTAGCAATATTTTTCTTGAATTATCTGCATCATGTTCAAATTCAAACAATATGTATTGGTGGAGATGTTATGATTACACATTTGTAAGAGCTTATGGTGTATTACATACATACCAAAAAGGATAGCATCTAAGCTTCCATTAGCCAAGTATTCATAAATCAGGATTATCTCGTCACCCTCAACACTGCAACCAAGAAGTTGAACCAAATTTCTATGCTGCAATTTTGCTATGAGAACAGCTTCGTTCCTGAATTCTTCTATTCCTTGCCTAGAATCCTTACTTAGCCTTTTGATAGCAACATCTTTACCACCTAATATTGCCTTCAGAGATTGAAGGAGAAAACCTTTTAAAATTTGTCAAGCAGACACATTGATGTAATTACATAACAGAATAAATTGATTCGGTTATTGTTCAACAATATTTCTTTTGATGAACAATTATATAACTGGAATTAATTAGATGAAACTATTAGTAAACTGGGATATACCTTGTAAACGTTGCCAAAACCTCCCTGTCCAATCTTACATCCTTCTGAGAAATTGTGCGATGCGGCCACAACGTCCTCAAATCCAACGAAAGGACCGCCGAAATCCTGTGCAGAATTTCCTTCCCCAAGTTCGTCACATGTACCAATGCCATCAAAAATTTGTCTCTTGTGCTTACTCCTTTTACCTGTACCTAGAATGTTAGATATGACAAAGTCTTATGTGATGAGTAACAATGTAGTACAAATGTAAACATTTAAGTTATGTATATTTGTACCTTTGAACTTGTTACATGCAAGGAAAACGCCAGCCAGAATCAGAATGCTACTTATTATTAAAACTGTAGGCAGGACAATCTTCAGCACATTGGTCTTCTCCCTTATACCTGTGTTTTAGAAGACTGGAAGTCAGCACAGAGAATTTCATAAAACATCTCAATCCTCTCAGTTTCAAAACAAGCCCTAAAATTTCACTCGACGGATAAACAAACGAGATAAATCAGTTACGCACCATTATCCAAGCCTGCAATCCGAAGGTACAGCGTGTCGCTGCCAGCCCAATCACCATAGATCGCTGTGTCAATCAGGTCCCCTGTCCACACCAAGCACCTTGTCACGTCACTATCCATCCTGCTGGCGCTAAAGTTGGCATAGGCATATGCCACACATGAACAGTTCATGGCGCACTCCGCGCACTCCTGTTAAGTTTCGATTCCTGACGTGGACAAATTTATCTGGCGATTTCATCCCTGGCATGGCCAAAAAGCCGTCACCGCACTTCAGAACCTCCTTTCGACGGCACCCTTGAGAGAACCTACCTCTGTTCCACTCTTCCAAGCTCGCCGGCTGGAAACCTTCGAGGCACTTGCACGTCGGCTCTGCCGCTGTGTTGTCGCAATACCCGTTTGGGCCACAGTAGCCGTAGGGGCTGCACTTGTTGGGAAACCAATTCAAAACGAAAGCCCATCCTGACGACGGGGTCCAGCTCTCCAGCTGGAATTCACCGTTGTAATTCAGCACGAACCTGGTGGGCGCAACGCCATCGGAGAAACTGTAGGACACGGATATCTCTTCCTCAGTGTCGACGACGGTCAAGTAGAAGATGAAGCTGTTGTTCACCGGGAGCCGCCCGGCGACCATGTAGCCCGTCCATGGCGGGGTGCGAGCTATTGGGTGTGTCCCATTCTAGAAGAAGCTTTGAAGAAGCGTGCCTGGGTCTATGCCGTAGGAGAAGGGCCCAGGCGAGGGGTCACCGGGGCTCGTCCACGACACCAGGCGGTCGCCGACGTGCGTCTTGTGCTTCATCCTAATCTTCATTCCGGGCAAGAACGTGTCAGCAGGGTGCTCGAAGCTCTGCCATAAGGCGGTGCCGTTCGGAGAACGGATGACGAGGTTGCCGATGTTCAGAAGCACCGCAGCGTGACCGGTGGATGCTGCAGAGCTCGTGGCGCCAGTGATGTCGGTCGTCCAAAGAACACGACCATCACCGTCGGACAGCACGAGGTTTGAAGTGTTGGTCAGGGACAACGCCAGCGACGAGGACGTGCCGTTTGTGGCTGGGGTTTCTCGGTTGGCGACCCACACCACGGTGAGCTGGGAGATGTTGTTGTACCATATGCCGAGGTAAAGCGTGGCTGGGGTGGAGTTTTTTGGGAAGAAGAAGCCAAAGGCAAAGCTGCCACCATCGGATACCATGGTGGTGCCAGGGGAGAGCGGCTTGCCAAGGACAAGCCGGTCATCAGCTGCACACGGCAGCAACAGCAGGAGGAGGAGAAGGAGAAGCAAATAGGCGTGCCTGATGATACGTGACCAAGCCATCAAGCACCTTTCCTTGCAACATGGTGAGCTGAATCCTGGAAACATTGTTGGGCGCGGTTGAGCTTCGACAACTGAATATTGACTCTGAAAACGCCTCAAGTCTTGGTGGTGCAGAAGCAGGTATGAGGTATGTCAATGTGCGTTTTCATTTTTTTAATGAAGGACTTCAGGAAGAAACCATTTCTGACTGGGAGACTAACAAACTACTCACAGCGACGTCGTGTTGGGATGAGGTAGACTTGATCAAGTGTGACATATAATATACACTTCTTCCAGCATCCAGGAAGCTCTCTTTAAGCAATTCATTACGGAAGCAGAAGGTGAAATATTGCTTAAGTTTGGAAGTACATCGCGCTATTTTAATCATACATTCGTACCGTTGACATTTCGATTGGGCGGCCGGACCACGCGGAAGTTAGGATGGTATTGTCATACTCCCTCCGGTTTTAATTATATGACGTCGTTGACTTTTTCGTTGAAATTTGACCAACAATATAGATTTAAATAATTACTTTTTGAATGTGAAATGAATATCATTGGATTCATCATTAAAAGCACTTTAAGATTAACCTATACACTTAGCTATTTACACAAATATTTTGAATAAGACGAACGGTCAAACGATAACGAGAAAAGTCAACGGCGTCATATATTAAAAAACGGAGGGAGTATATAGCTTCCGGCAATGCTATACCTACAAATAATTTAAGCTATAGCAATGAATACTGCTTGATGAAATCTGACAGCCCCATTTCTTTTCTCTTTCTGAAGGTGAGAGGAGAAATACCACCTTTTTGGCACAGTTTCGACTGTACCATCCAAGCTGGCATTTTCTTTGTACTGTACCCAACAAGATTGAGCTTCCGGCGACCTAATCGAACTCGAGCTCTAGCTGTATCGATCTCTGCACTTCTTTGTTCCAGCAGCCGCGGATCGACCTTCTTCCAGCATCTAGAAGGTCTCTTTAGGCTTCATTACGGGAGCAGAACTGCAGAAGGTAAAATACTGCAGAGCTTTGGAAGTCCAGCAGACTAGTTTTAAGAATTCAGCTCCAGCACCATTAACATTTCAACTGGGCACGGCCGACCGCTCGGTAGTTAGAACGGCACTGTCATTTGCTTCCGCCATGCTAGCGACACAGTCTAAAAGTAACGCATGGATTCGACAGTTATGTCAGCATGATGTATTGCTGTATCATGTGTTCTATGGCGATTGTGTTGCTCAGCGCATGCCTTTCGTAGAAACCGGTGTGTTAAAATAGGCTAAAGGATGGAACTGATCAAGAAACTTCCATACAAAACATACTTAGAGGATCCGAAATATTCTGAAACAACTGGCGCACATAGTCGATGCAATCTTATGGTTTCACCTCCAAGCTCGACATCTTTTGTGAGATACAAAAATGTGAAATGTGGGATTTAGATGCACTAAAAGACAGTAAACTATTTTTGCCCTAGTGTATATTTGTGAAATATTTCACAATTTTAAATTTTGAAAATGGTCTTATGTTTTGGAGTTGCATTTTTGTGTGCAACCATAATATTACATAGACTTGTATGCTAATTTCTCTAGAATGTTTTAGACTTCTAAGTATGTTTTTTTTAGCGAAATTTTTCACGTCTCCGACTTTTAGCTCATTTTCATGATATGTACCTACAGAAACCTGGACGAGCTCGATGGCATCACCATCAAGGTGTTTGAGCTATGAAGTATCCATGTCAAAAACGACTGGTGTAGTTATACCGGGCTGCCATGCGATCCCACAACTCCATCATCAAGGACATCCTATGTGGCTACTGGGCGCTCATTAGCATGTGAGCACCCAACCCAATAGGTTCATAAACTATAATACAACCCAATAACGTAACTTTATTATTTCTAATTTTAACTTAAATTATTATCTTAATACCCTAACATTTGGATAATTTGTTTGACAACTTTTGTATGCACCCAACATCAAAAGATATATGATTCAACAATTATTTTTTATAGTTCAATAATTTTGTATGAAATATTGAATGTTTTTGACATAATCTTGAGATGTTGAAATAGATTATCATAAATATTGAAATAGTTCATAAAAAATGCTGAAATAATATATTTAAATTGTTCAACTAAAAATATATGTTATTATTTATATTTCTGAACGGGTTCAACAATTCATGTTTAGAAAGTTGAAACAGCTTTTCCAAAATGTTGAAACATTATGCTTAATTTTGAATTTAAGAATATAAAAAATATGATATCTTATTTTATTGCATTAATTTTAAATAACATCAAATGAATTTGAAACCCGGATTAACAGTTTAGGAACATAATATATTTTAGGATTTTAAATCAAATCTCAATATATGCCACAATATTGCATGCATCAGCTCATGGCTTTCCCTACTTCCCTCCACATCGCATCCTTCCCACCTAGTACGAATCCCAACATAAGTGCTTGAGGCTGAATAGCACCCCAAGTCTTGTATAGGAAATGCTCAAACATATTGTAGCGCAGCCCAAATGGTCAAGAGAGAAGGAGGTCCATCAAAACGAACTTGAGAAGGATCATTCGGGTGGCGTGCTTGGCCCACCCCCTTCCCCACTTGTCCCTACATTCTGCGTTGAAACTTGAAGCCAATACATGTCATCTAAATGATGAAGCCCGCGAACCTAGTCGAAATCTCAATTGTATCGATTACCTAGGAGGACACATCCGTAGAAACTAAAAAAAAACTTTAATTCCAATATATTGAGGCACATTCTCTTCAGATTTATTCAAGACGTTGTTACAACCATGCGTAACAGGCAAATAAAAAGTAGCGATAGTTTCCCTCAAAGAAAAGTAGGGATACCAGCGATGATGACCTTGGATGCACACAAAACAGTTCGTAGTATTGTGCCGTCTCATGTGACTGCTTACAACCTACTAGAGTAATTGTGTTGGCACGCAGACACCACAAAAACCGCCTCGTTCCGCAAAAGGCAGCGTTTCTGCCGGTTCCTCTCCGAAAGAGAGTTTCAGAAGCATTAAATCTATGCTACATCAGCAATTTTATGAGCAAAGAGGAGGGAGAGTTTCATCTCATGAAACCCAACTGGCTCGATTACCAAAATCTCAGTCTTGGTAACAGTGCAATTAAACGATGCACTGGGGTTGGCCTCAGATAGCCTTGAGCTTAATCTGCGCACCATGCATGGGATGCAAAGTCATCACAGTATGCGGCGCATGTGTGTACGAGGACGCGATCTCAAACTCAAACCGCCAAAGGATCATGCACAGCGCCATCTTGGCCTCAAGCAGCGCGAAATTCTGGCCGATGCAGATCCTCGGCCCCCAGCCGAACGGGAAGAAGGCAAGCGTACCATTGGACGCCTTGGATACGCCGTCGGCGAACCGATCCGGCCTGAACTCGTGCACGTCGCTTCCCCAAATGTCGGGGTCGTGGTGGAGGAGCAACACCGGAAGCTCGATCATCACGCCGGCGGGGTATGTGACGCCCCCGATCTCCATTTCCTTGTACGTTTTCCGGACCAACAAAGAGCCGGACGGGTACAGCCGGAGAACTTCGTAAAGGATCATGGTCAGCTACTCAGCTGCACAGTACATCAACAAGGATATACAAATTAAAATGAGAAACAAATGACTTATTGCTGGTCATATATAGGAAGGAAATGTAGTTAGAAGAAGCATGCTTACGATCTTGAGGCGGCTTAGGCCATCGTAACCGGGCTTGTCTTTGCCAAACAAACCCAGCACCTCCTCCCGCGCACGGTCCTGCCACTCCGGGTGCATGCCGAGCACGATCATGGTCCACGTGAGCAGCACCGACGTGGTCTCCATTCCTGCAAAGTACAACACCTTGCACTCATCGATGACGTCTTCGATTGTCATGCCCATGCGGGCTTGGCCACCCCCCTCTGTCTCTCTCATGTTTGACTCCAGCAGCAAGCCCAGCAGGTCGTCCTGGGCTCTCTCGCCTTGTTTCATTTCGTCAACTCTTTTCGTAACAATGTCCCGGAAAATCGACTCCATCTCTTTGTTGGCCTGGCGCATCTTTCGGTTATTTTCTGTGGGCAAGGATCTGACAATGGAGAACTCCATGTATAGATAAGTTCGGTTTAATTGGCAAACATGAATGACTATTCAGTAGTGCTACGGCTAACTCACATGTAACCAGGGATTACAAGCTTTGCCATGTTCGATATGACACGCTCAGCTTGCTCGGCTTGTACCTTGAAGATCCTTCTTCCCTCATGGTAGCTGCTGCTGAATAAGGTGCTAGAAATGACGTCTCCGGTGAGGTCCTGCAGCTCCGGCCAGACATCCAGCTCGCAGGAGCCGTCCGAGCCGAGGCGCTCTGCCCATCTGCTTACCAGATCCTCGCAGCACGACAAAACTGCGCTGCGGATCGATACATAGCAGAGTTACAGTCTTACAGATATCGAGGATAAATTATGCTTGAATAAATTTGTATCCGAAGTTCAAATATATAGTAAGTACCTTGCATTATCCAAAAAATAATAATAAGTACCTTGAGCTTCTCGAGATGGAACGCGGGGTTGAGGATCCTCCTGTGCTTGACCCACTTCTCGCCCTCATGGTTGGCCAGGCCGCCGCCGAGCAGCTTGGCGAGCTCGGGAAACTTGAGCTTCTCGAAGTGGCCGAACTTGTTGGCCATCACGTCCTTGGTCACCTCGGCGTCGACGATGGCCACCTTGGGCGTCGGCCCGAACCAGGAGACGCACGTCTTGGCGTGCTCCCGGACGTTGCCGTGGAGGAACGGCGCGACGCGGGCCGAGATGTTCAGCCGCGCGTAGTCGCCCAGGTCGCCGGCGGGGAACCGGTACGACGTGCCGCGGAGGCCCTGCGCGCGCAGCGCGCGCTCCACCCGCCGCGGCCGCCACCACAGCTGATTCAGCAGCCGCCCAGCCTGCCAGAGGAGGGCGAAGCCCACGACGCCGTACGCGGAAACGGTGATCCCGGAGCCATCTCTTGCTGATCAGTGATCAGATTGGGAAAGAAGAGTACACTGTATTGTCAAACGAGGCGATTGTGCAGGTGGTATTTGACTTCAGATGGTCGTGGTACGGCACTCTGAGGACAGATTAAATAGAGATCCGATTTGATTTGATTGGGTTAGTATCTAGTGGACATTTCTTTGATTAGTGGCCACTGTTCATCCACGCAGGCGTAATATTACCTTGCGCCTAAGGAACTTGACCGATAAGCTATACTATATTCCGATGCGAAAAAAAAAAGGGAATGGTGAAGAGGTAGTGGCACTAGGAATGCACACCAACCATGTGACGACGAGCTTGTTTGCGGCTTCGTTTTCTTAGATTCGGGCTCAGAGCATCTCCAGCAGAACACCTAAAATGGAGACCAAAACTTAAAAACTATCAAAATGACCAAAAAAACTGCTCCAGCTGAGTACCTAAATAGATAATAAAACCTAAATTTTTTTTGTGTCTACCTAAATTCCTCTCTCCTGACCTCATATTTGAGTTTCCACTTCATGAAAACCTAAAAACTGTGAACGCACGTAGGAAAGCCCAACCGCTCGCGCGGACATTTCACCAGGCGACGCGTCGCCGCAACCTCCACCCGCCGCTGCAAATCTGCCCACCGAATCCGCCGCCGCCCACCGGATCCTCCACACGCCACCACAAATCCGGCCCCTCCGCGTCGTGCCGCTCCATCCAGGACGCCACCGAGCTGCCGATGCGACGAGAGCAGCCCCAAGCGCCGACGAGCAGTGGTGGCGAGGCGGCTTCGTCGTGATTCCGCTGGGGCGCACGGGAGGGGTGCGGCACGACGGTTCGCGCAGGGAGGGCGGCGAGATTCCGCCTGGGGCGCGCGGGAGGCGGGCGGCGCGAAGGTGGGGCGGGCGGACATGCTGGTGGAGGAGGGGAGGAGGAGGGTGGCCGGCGGGAAGAAGGAGGCGAGGAGGTGGGCGGCCGACCTCGTCTGGCCATTGGCGCATGGGGACTGGCACCTTCCCTTGGCGGCCATGGAGGGCGAGCTCCAGCTCGTGCAGCCGTGCAGGCAATGGAGGCATGGTGCTGCGTGCGGAAAGCCAAGGGAAGAAGAAAACCGTGTGGTGTGGATAAGGCTGGTCATTTTGCAGAAAAGTCCTCGCAGAAAGCTGTAATTATTCGTCATTTTTCTGTGTCTTGACATTTTTGTGAATCTTTCCCTGAAGTGACGAGTATTCTTGAAATAGTTTATAAGTATCCAGTTTTAGGTATTCTGCTGGAGAAGAGCACAAATGTTTCTGAAAATTTTAAGTCTTCTGCTGGAGATGCTCTTACTGTTTTGCTCGAAAACAGGGCTCAGATTTCCTCGTTGTCACGAACACGATGATGACACTTCAAGAGTATAATACTATGCACAATCGTTTGATACAGCAGCACATAAAGGAACTCTTCACCGTCCTTCTAGATGTGTAACAGTGAGATTGTTCACGGAATTGTAAATAGTATTGTTTCTTATTTGATCCATGTCGTTGCTCCTCTGTGCAAAGTATGCAGGATGATTTGGGGTTGGAAGTGTGGCGCTTCCATTCTCCAGCGACAGCACAATAAAGGACATGGGAGGCCTATCGTCTGGGTTTTCTTGGACACATAAGAGCGCTAGATGAACACAAAGCAAAACTTCATCTAGCGAACAAGTATCCATGACAGATGAATCTGCCAAATCCTTTGCATTGCCCTGCTTCCACATATTCCATGCCTGAAAAGGCCAAAATGATTAATTTTATAATGTAATTCAAAATTTGAAATGATCTATAGTTTGGGTTACAATAATTTCGAAGAAGGCATATACTCACATAGACCATAAGGTTTGGAAAACCCATGATGTTATCAATGGCGCTTCTCCTTGAACCGGTTACGACCTCCAAAAGTAGCACACCGAAGCTATATACGTCGGACTTGATTGAGAAGACACCTTCCATAGCATACTCAGGAGCCATGTAGCCACTGTTGAACCATTTGAATTGCATGGATTGAATTAAATCATACGTGAGTTTGGCAAGTTAATTCAGCCAGCTACTTACTATGTTCCAACAACACGTTGTGTATTAGCATTTTTCTGGGTGTCACTGAAGATCCTAGCCATGCCAAAGTCTGCTATCTTGGGTCTCATCTCTAAATCTAGCAAAACATTAGCAGCTTTGAGATCTCTATGAATTATGGTCAATCTTGAATCTTGATGGAGATAAAGAAGTCCTTTGGCAACTCCTTTGATTATATCAAATCTCGTCGGCCAATCAAGCAACCGTTTTCTTGAATTATCTGCATCCATGTTAAAATTAATATTTTGAGATGTTATGAGCTATTTGTGAGAGCTTATGGTGTATTACATACCAAAAAGGGTAGCATCTAAGCTTCCATTTGCTAAGTATTCATAAATCAGGATCATCTCATCTCCCTCAACACTGCAACCAAGAAGTTGAACCAAATTTCTATGCTGCAATTTGGCAATGAGAACAACTTCATTCCTGAATTCTTCTGTTCCTTGCCTAGAATCCTTACTTAGCCTTTTGATAGCAACCTCTTTACCACCTATTATTGCCTTCAGAGATGGAAGGAGAACATTTTCTTTTTGAGTTTTTCATTCAAATAACTTGATGCAATTGCATACCATAAACTAATATGCTAATACTACTTACTGTAACAAGAATTCTCTTGAAGAAGAACTACATAACTAGAATGTTGTAAGATGAAACTACCTTGTAAACATTGCCAAAACCTCCCTGTCCAATCTTACATGCTTCTGAGAAATTGTGTGTTGCGGCCACAATATCCTCAAATTTGGCAAAGGGAAATTTGAAATCCCGAGCAGAATTTCCTTCCCCAAGTTCATAAGATGTATTCATGCCATCCAAAACTAGTTTCTTGTGCCTACTTCTCCTCGTTTTACCTGCATCCAGAAATTTTTTACCAACTTCTCATGCGATGAGTACGATGTACAATGTGGACATATAAGAATAAAGTTATGCAGATTTGTACCTTTGAATTTGTAGCGTGCAAGGAAAACGCCTGCGAGAATCAGAATGCTACTTATTAAAACTGTAGGCAGCACAACATTCAGTGCATTGGTCTTGTCCTTTATACCTGAATTTTAGACGTGAGGAAGTCAGTGCAAAGAATTTCATGGAAGATCTGGATTCTGTAAGAGCCTTAAAAATTTAATTGACGGCCGGGTAATAAAGGCGGTAAAGTAAATCAGTTACCCACCTGCATCCAAGCCTGCAATCCGAAGGTACAGCGTCTCACTGGCAATGGAATTACCCAGCTTCTCGGTGTCGATCAGGTCCCCTATCCATACCAAGCACCTCGTCCCGTCACCCTTGGTCCTGCTGGTGCTCAAGTTGGCATAAGCGTACGCCACGCAGGAGCAGTTCCTAGTGCACTCCGCCTCACATTCCTGGGAGGTTCGGTTCATGATGTGCACGAACTTGTCCGGCGCCTTCATCCCCGGCAAGGCCAAGAAACCGTGGCCGCACTGCAGCGCTTGCTTTCGGCGGCACCCTTGCGAGAAATTGCCGCTGTTCCAGTCTTCCAGGTCCATCGGCTCGAATGCGTCGAGGCACTTGCACGTCGGGACAGCCACCGTGTTGTCGCAGTAACCATGAGGGCCACAGTAGCCGTAGATGCTGCACTTGGTGGCCGGCCACTTCGTAACAACGGCCCACCCTGATGGTGCTCTCCAGCTCTTCAGCTGGTATTCACCGGAATAAGTCAGCACGAACCCTGTGGGCGCTGCGCCGTCGGAGAGGCTGTACATCACGTAGACCTCTTCCTCAGTATTGACGATGGTCATGTAGTAGATGAAGCTGGTGTTCACTGCGAATTGGCCGTTGACCATGTAGCCCGTCCATGGGCTGCGCGGGCCATCGGACGTGTCCCGTTCCAGATGAAGCTCTGCAGGAACGTGTCATGGTCCCCGCGTGTGGAGAAGGGCCCCGGCGAGGGGTCGTCGGGGCTCGTCCACGACACCAGGCTATCGCCGATGCGCGTCTTGAACCTGCTCCGCAGCTTCATGCCGGGCAGGTACGTGTCACCTGGGTGCTCGAAGCTCTGCCACAAGGCGGTGCCGTCCGGGTACCGGATGACAAGGTTGCCGGTGTTCAGAAGCACCGCGGCGATGCCGGTGGCGGCTGGCGATCCCGCGGCACCGGTGATGTTGGTTGTCCAAAGAACGCGGCCGTCGGTGTCGTGCAAGACGAGGTTGGAGGTGTCGGTTAGAGATAGCGCTGGAGCAGAGGACGTGCCGTTTGTGGCCGGGGTTTCTCGGTTGGCGACCCACACCACGGTAAGCTGGGAGATGTTGTTGTACCATATGCCGAGGTAAAGCTTAGCTGTGGTGGAGTTGCTCGGGGCGAAGAAGCCAAAGGAGAAGCTGCCTCCATCGGATACGATGGTGGCGCCAGGAGTGAGCGGCTTGCCGGGGACAAGCCTGTCGTCGGCTGAACAGAGCGGCAGCAGAATGAAGAATAGCAAAGTGGCGTAGTTGGTGATAGCTGACGAAGCCATCAAGCACCTTTCCTAGCAACACGGTGAGCTGAATTCTGGTGAGAATGTGCTCATTATATATGTACTGCTTGCTTGTTCGAATTTTGGACTCGGATCAGCTACGACGACTGAAGATTTTACTGGCTCTATAACGCCTTGAGCCTTGGTCTACCATCAACCATGTCAAAGGACAAAT
This sequence comes from Eragrostis nindensis, assembly GCA_012490785.1. Classification (NCBI taxonomy): domain Eukaryota; kingdom Viridiplantae; phylum Streptophyta; class Magnoliopsida; order Poales; family Poaceae; genus Eragrostis; species Eragrostis nindensis. The sequence goes on along the minus strand of JAAXCT010000379.1, from coordinate 448,175 downwards.
GGTGCTTTCTTTTTTTTTGGACAAGTTGAAATCTAGGCTGATTTCTGACCGGAAAAAACAAAACACTGCAGAAGGTAAAATACTGCAGAGCTTTGGAAGTCCAGCATACTAATTTTAAGAATTCGGGTCCAGCTTACCATTGACATTTCAACTGGGCACGGCCGACCGCTTGGTAGTTAGAACAGCACTGTCATTGCTTCCGCCATGCTAGCGACATAGTCTAAGTAATGCTTGGATTCGACAGTTATGTCAGCATGCTGTATTGCTGTACCCTGTGTTATGTGGCAATTCTCTTGCTCAGCCCATACTTTTCGTAGAAACCGGTGTGTGAAAATAGGCTCAAAGATGGAACTGAGAAACTTCCATAAAAAACATACTTAGAGGATCCAAAATATTCTGAAACAACTGCGTACAAAGTCGATGCAATCTTACGGTTGCACCTCCAAGCTCTACATCTTTTTCGAGATACAAAAATACAAAAAGTGGGATCTAGATGCACTAAAATACAGTAAACTATTTTTGTTATTTTGTGCATATTTGTGCAATATTTCACAATTTGGAATTTTGAAAATGGTGTTATGTTTGGAGGCGCATTTTTGTGTGCAATCATAAGAGAAACTCCAAGAGAATAGCTAAAAAGGATTTAAAATCAAATTTAGCTATTATTTAGTAAAAAGTATCTCCAACAAATTGTCTAACTCACTCTCTAAATTTGGTGGCTCTCCATTCCAGAATTCTCGCTAGCGTGTTGCGAGCTAGTCTTGTTAGCAATTTTACAGAGGCTGTTTGATCAGAGTAGTTTTTTTTTTGTCGATGTTTTATTTTAGAGAATAGCTCAATCAAAAAGTTTAGAATACATTTTTAGCTATTCTCTTGGAGTTGTTCATATTACATAGACTTGTATGCTAATTTGTCTAGAATTTTTGAGATTTCAGACATGCAATACAAAAGATTCCTATGTTCCAAGTACAACAAAAAAATCAGTAACACAACCAAAACGTGAGTAAATGGAGTGAAATGGCTTTCCGCATTGTGGTCTTTCTTTCATAAGCACAGATTAAACTGATCTGTCTATCCATCAAGGTCCAATGAAATAACACAATGATCATTGGGCATATTAAACTGATGTATATGAAAAAGAACCAAGAATGATAGAAGAAATTTAACGAAACGACTTCCAAATTGTGAAGATACATGACTCATTGTTGATCCTTGCTTTGTTGTATTTGATACATGAAAAATCGAATTATTTACCGCCCTTCTATTTCTGTCATGGTGAATGTATTCATGGAGTTCTGAATATTTTCTCTTATTTGCACCATTTCATTGCTCCTCCGTGCAAAGTATGCTGGTTGATTCGGGGCTGGAAGCGTGTTGCTTCCATTCTCCAGGGCAAACACAACAGAAGACATAAGTGGCCTATCATCTGGGTTTTCCTGAACACACAAGAGTGCTATATGATTACAAAGTAAAACTTCATCTAACAAACAAGTATCTATAATTGATGAATCAGCCAAATATTTTGTTCTCCCCTCCTTCCACATATTCCATACCTGAAATAATAAAAACCAATATTAGGATTGTAGTAATTGAAAAATTCTAGTATAGCATTTTTATTGTATTTGGAAAACATATATGAGTTTAGTTACAACTTCGTGAGACGCATATACTCACATAGACTATAAGGTTTGGGAAACCCATTATGTTACTAATAGAACTTCTCTTTATGCCAGTTACGACCTCCAAAAGTAGCACACCAAAGCTATATACATCCGATTTGATGGAGAATGTGCCTTCCATTGCATACTCAGGTGCCATATAGCCGCTGTTTGATCATTAACTTAGAAAATCATGCATGGAAGTCAAATTTGGTCACAAATTAATTTAAAAGTGAACTGAGATAGCTACTCACTATGTTCCCACAACACGATTTGTATTTGCATTTTTCTGGCTATCCTTGAAGATTCTAGCCATGCCAAAGTCTGCTATCTTGGGTCTCATTTCAACATCTAGCAATACATTAGCAGCTTTAAGATCTCTATGAATTATGGTCAATCTTGAATCTTGATGGAGATAAAGAAGTCCTTTGGCAACTCCTTTGATTATATTAAATCGTGTCGGCCAATCTAGCAACACTTTTCTTGAATTATCTGCATATATGCTAAAATTAATATATTTTTTAGATGGTATGATCTATTTATAAGAACTTACGGTCTATTACATACCAAAAAGGGTAGCATCTAAGCTTCCATTGGCCAAGTATTCATAAATCAAGATCTTCTCATCACCCTCAACACTGCAGCCAATAAGTTGAACCAAATTTCTATGCTGCAATTTGGCAATGAGAACAACTTCATTCCTGAATTCTTCCGTTCCTTGCCTTGAATCCTTACTTAGCCTTTTGATAGCAACCTCTTTACCACCTATTATTGCCTTCAGAGATGGAAGCAGAAAACTTTATTGAGTGACATAACCAATAAATGGATATATTCTACTTCTTACACAGGATTTTTTTTTTGGAGAACAACTACGACATAACTATAATTAATAAGATGAATTACCTTGTAAACGTTGCCAAAACCTCCCTGTCCAATCTTACACGTTTCTGAGAAATCGTGTGTTGCGGCCACAATGTCCTCAAATTTGAAAAAGGGAAATTCAAAATCTTGTGCAGAATCTCCTTCCCCAAGTTCGCCAGATGTGACAATGGCATCCAAAATTAGGTTCTTGTGCCTACTCCTCATTTTACCTATACCAAGAATTGTATGATTATGTTTCAAAAAAAAAAGAAGAATTGCATGATTAACTTTTCATGTGATGAGTACAATGTAGAATGTTTTTTTGAGAATATAAAATTATGCAGATTTGTACCTCTGAACTTGCAGCATGCAAGGAAAATGCTTCCGAAAATCAGAATGGTACTTATTAAAACTATAGGCAGCACAATATTCAGCAGATTGGTCTTCTTCTTTACACCTGAATATATTAGACATCAGGAAAGTCAGTGAGAAGGATTTCTTGGAACATCTCGATTCTGTAAGAGCCTTAAAAGTTCATTTGACGGGTGAAGGAGGTAAAATCAGACACATACCAGCATCCAAGCCTGCAACCCGAAGGTACAGCGTCTCGGACGCAATAGAATCACCCCGCTTCTGGGTGTCAATCAAATCCCCTATCCATACCAAGCACCTCATCCCGTCACCCTTGGTTCCATTGGTGGTCAAGTTGGTATAGGCGTAAGCCACGCACGAACAGTTCATTGCGCACTCCGTTGCACACTCTTTGAAGTTTCGATTCTTGATGAGCACGAACTTATCCGGCGATATCATCCCCGGCATGGCCAAGAAGCCGTCACTGCACCGCACTGCCTCCTTTCGCCGGCACCCCTGCGAGAAATTACCACTATTCCACTCTTCCAGCTTGGCCGGCTGGAAACCGTCGAGGCATTTGCATGTCGGGACAGACGCCGTGTTGTCGCAATAACCATATGGGCCACAGTAGCCGTAGAGGTTGCACTTGTTGGCCACCAATTTCCAGAAGCTGGTCCACCCCTGTGGTCTCCAGCTCTCCAGCTGGATTTCACCGGCGTAAGTCAAGACTATCCTAGTAGGCGCAGCGCCCTCTGAGAGGCCAAAGGTTATGTAGAGTTCTTCCTCGGTGTTGAAGAACGTCATGTAGAAGATGAAGCCGGTGCCCATCTGGCCGTCGACCATGTAGCCCGTCCAGGGGCCGCTGCGGGCCATCAGATGTGTCCCATTCCGGAGGAGGGCTTGAAGAAACGTGGCTGGGTCCGGGCCGAAGGAGAAGGGTCCCGGCGAAGGATTGTTGGGGCTCGTCCACGACACTAGGCTCTCGCCGACGCGCGTCTTGTACCTCATCCGGATCTTCATGCCGGGGAGGTACGTGTCGCCTGGGTGCTCAAAGCTCTGCCATAAGATGGTGCCGTTCGGGTACCGGATGACAAGATTGCCGGTGTTCAAAAGCACCGTGGCGAGACCAGTGGCGGCTGGAGAGCCAGCGACACCGGAGACATCGGTCGTCCAAAGAACACGACCGTCGGCGTCCGACAGGGCGAGGTTGGAGGTGTTGGTCAAAGACAGCACGGGAGCAGAAGACGTGCCGTTGTTGGCCGGGGCTTCTCGGTTGGCGACCCACACCACGGTGAGTTGGGGAAGATTGTTGTACCATATGCCGAGGTAAAGCTTGGCTGGGGTGGAATTGTTCGGGGAGAAGAAGCCAAAGGCGAAGCTGCCACCATCGGATACGATGGTGGCGCCAGGGGTGAGAGGTTTGCCGGGGACAAGCCTGTCGTCGGATGCACAGAGCGGCAGGAGGAGGAGAAGCAAAGTGGAGTAGCTGATGGCAGCTGACCAAGCCATCAAGCAACTTTCCTTGCAACACGGGTGAGCTGAATCCTGGAGAGAATGTGCTCGTTATGTACTGCTTGGTTGTTGGAATGTTGGGCGCGGATCAGCTTCGACGACTGAAAGATTTTACTGGCTCTGTAATGCCTTGAGCCGCGGTCTACAATCAACCATGTCAAAGGGTGCTTTCTTTTTTTGGACAAGTTGAAATCTCGGCTGAATTCTGACTGGAACAAACAAAATACTGCAGTATTTGCGACGTCGTATTCCTAAGAAGGGATAAGCGAGACATACATGTGGTGACATGTAATCTTCTTCCAGCATCTAGAAGGTCTCTTTAAGCTTCATTACGGAAGCAGAACTGCAGAAGGTAAAATACTGCAGAGCATTGGAAGTCCAGCATACTAGTTTTAAGAATTCAGGTCCAGCTTACCATTGACATTTCAACTGGGCACACCCGACCGCGCGGTGGTTAGAACGGCACTGTCATTGCTTCCGGCATGCAAGCGACACACAGTCTAAGGAGGTGCAAGGATTTGATAGTTTTTTTTTTTTTGAACTGGTGCAAGGATTTGATAGTTATGTGAGCATGCTGTACCATGCGTAGCGATTGTGTTGCTCAACGCAGCATTTCGTAGAAACCGGTGCGTGAAAGACAGGCTAAAAGATGGACATGAGAAACTTCAATTAAAACATACTTAGTGGATCTGAAAAATTCTGAAACAACTGGTGTACATGCATAGTCGATGCAATAGTGGTTGCACCTCCAAGCTCTACATCGTTCGCGAGATACAAAAATGTAAAATGTGGGATATATTAAATTTTAAACGTTGTCATGTTTGGAGTTGCATTTTTTGGTGCAATCATAATATTACGTCAACTTTAATTTTTCTTTTTCTTTTTTTTTGAGATTTCTAAGTATGTTTTGTGATGAATTTTTTACATTCTCAGCTTTTAGCTCATTTTCATTATATGTGCCCATAGAACCATGGATGAGCTCGATCGGGAACATGGCATCACCATCAAGGTGTTTGAGCTAATCCATGTCGAACACAATTGGTGTAGTTATACCAGGTTGCCATGCGATTCCACAACACCATCATCAAGGACCTATGTGGCTACTGGGTGCTCATTAGCATGTTAGCACCTAGCCAGGCAAATAGGTCCATAAACTATAATACAACCCAATGGCCTTGTTCGCTTCGCTGCTGCTGCGGCTGTTTACTGTAGCTGCTGCTGGAGAAATAACTGCGAACACTGTAGCTGCTGCAGGAGAAATAACTACGCACACTGTAGCTGCTGCTGCAGCCGGCTGCAAAGCAGCCAGCCGAACAGGCTGAATATCATAATTTGATTTTTTTTAATTTTAACTTTGATTATTTTTAAATCCTTGCTGTTAAATCACTAACATTCGGATAAATTGTTTCATAACTTCTGCATCCACCCAACATCACAATATATATGATTCAACAATTATTTATTCTAATTCAATATTTTTGTATGACATATGAATTTTTTACCTAATTTAACATTTCATGTCTAAAATGTTGAAACTGATCATAAAAAATGTTGAAACAGTTTACCACAAATTTAAAATAATTCATACAAATGAAGAAATAATATCTTTCAATTGTTGAATTTAAAAATATATGTGATTATTTATTTTTCGGAACACTTCAACAATTCATATTTAGAAAGTTGAAACATTTTTTTCCAAATTATTGAAACATTATACTTCATTTTAAATTTAAAATGTCAAAAAAAAGCTTATGGTGTCTTATTTGTTCATTAATTCTAAATAACATCACTATTCAAATGGATTTGAAACCTAATTATCAGTTTTGGAGGATAATATATTTTAAGTTTTAAAATCAAATCTCAAATTCTCAATACGTGCAACCAATCACAGATTCACAATATGACATGTGTTAGCTCATGGCTCTCCCTCCTTCCCTCCAGATCGCATCCTAGCCATCCGTTCCCACCTAAAACGAATCCCCACGCGAGTGCTTGAGGGTAAATAGCAGGCAAGTGATGCATAGGAAATGTTTAAGCTGCCCAAACGGTCAAGAAAGAAGGAGGTCCATCATAATGAACTTGAAGAGGACCGTTTAGCCCACCTCTGTCCCTACATTCTGCGTTGAAGCCCATACATGTCATCCAAATGAAGAGGCCCACAGACGCAACAAATCTCTATCGAGGCACATTCTCTTCGGACTTATTCAAAACACTGTTACAACCATGCATAAACAGGCTAATACAAAGTAGCGATAACTGCGATGATGACCTTGGATGCGCACAAAGCAGTTCGTAGTGTTGTGCCGTCTCATGTAATTGCTTACCACCTAACAGAGTAATTGTGTTGCACACAGACACCACAAAAACTGCCTCGTTCTACAAAGGTAAGGCACCTGCCGTTTCCCGTCAAGAAAAAAAAAGATCTTGTATAGTATGATCAGATCGCCCTGACCTTGATCTGCGCACCGACATGGTCTCCATGCCTGCAAAGTAAAACACCTTGCCCTCATCGATGACGTCTTCGATTGTCATCCCCATGCCGGGTGGTCCATCCTCCTCTGTTTCTCTCATGTTTGACTCCAGCAGCATGCCCAGTAAGGCATCCTTGCCGCTTTCGCCTTGCTTCATTGCTTCAACCCTTTTCCCAACAATGTCTCGTAGAATCGACTCCATCTCTTTGTTGGCCTGCCGCATCTTCCGGTTATTTTCAGTGGGCAATGATCTGACAATGGCGAAGTTCATATATAAAGTTCGGTTTAGTTGGTAAACATGAATGAATATTCAGTACTGCTAACTCACATGTAACAAGGGATGACAAGCTTTCCCATGTTCGAAATGACACGCTCAGCTTGCTCAGCTTGGATCTTGAAGATCCTCCTTCCCTCATCGTAGCTGCTGCTGAATGCGGTGCGAGAAATGACGTCGCCGCCTCGCCGGTGAGGTCCTGCAGCTCCGGCCAAACATCCAGCTCGCAAGATCCATCCGAGCCCAGGAGCTCTGTCCACCTGCTGACCAGATCGTCACCGCACGACGAAAACGCTGGTAGCATTCGCTATGGATATATATATATAGCAGAATTACATATACCAAGGATAAATTATGCTTGAATCTATTATTAAGTTGTATCAGAAGAAGTTGTAAGTACCTTGAGCTTCTCGAGATGGAATGCGGGGTTTAGGATCCTCCTGTGCTTGACCCACTTCTCGCCCTCATGGTTGGCCAGGCCGCCGCCGAGCAGCTTGGCGAGCTCGGGAAACTTGAGCTTCTCGAAGTGGCCGAACTTGTTGGCCATCACGTCCTTGGCCACCTCGGCGTCGACGATGGTCACCTTGGGCATCGGCCCGAACCAAGAGACGCACGTCTTTGCCGTGCTCCCGGACGTTGCCGTGGAGGAACGGCGCGACGCGGGCCGATGTCGTGGCACCGCAGCGGCAGCGGCCTCGACCAGGCCTCCTTGTTCAGCCGCGCGTAGTCGCCCAGGTCGCCGGCGGGGAACCGGTACGACGTGCCGCGGAGGCCCTGCACGCGCAGCGCGCGCTCCAGCCACCGCGGCCGCCACCACAGCTGGTTCAGCAGCCGCCCGGCCTGCCAAAGGAGGGCCAGCCCCACGGCGCCGTACGCCAGGAAGCTCCATGGCAGCACTGAGGCCGCAGCTGGAAATGGTAATCCCGGAACCATCTCTTGCTGATCAGTGATCAGATTGGGAAAGAAGAGTACTGTATTGTCAAACGAGGCGATTGAGCAGGTGGTATTTGACTTCAAATGGTCGTGGTACGGCACTCTGGGGACAGGTTAAATAGAGATTCAATTTGATTGGGTCAGTATCTAGTGGACATTTCTTTGATTAGCGGTCACTGTTCATCCACGCAGGCGCGTAATGTTACCTGCGCCTAAGGAACTTGACCGAGAAGCTATACTATATTCCGACGCGAAAAAAGGGGAATGGTGAAGAGGTAGTGCCGCTAGGGATGCCGCACACCAGCCATGTGACGACGTGCTTGTTTGCGGCTTCGTTTTCTTGAATTTGGGCTCAGAGTTCCTGGTTTGTTCGAAAACAGAGATCCGAGCTCCTCGTTGTCATAAACACGACGATGACACTTCAAGAGTATAATATTATGCGCAATCGTTTGATACATCAGCACATAAAGGAACTCTTTACCGTCCTTCTAGATGTGTAACAGTGAGATTGTTCACGGAATTGTAAATATTGTTTCTTATTTGATTCGTGTCGTTGCTCCTCTGCGCAAAGTATGCAGGATGATTTGGGGTTGGAAGTGCGGCGCTTTCATTCTCCAGCGACAGCACAACAAAGGACATGGGTGGCCTATCATCTGGGTTTTCTTGTACACATAAGATATCTGGGTTTTCTTGTACACATAAGAGTGCTAGATGAATACAAAGCAAAACTTCATCTAGCAAACAAGTATCCATAATAGACGAATATGCCAAATCCTTTGCATTGCCCTGCTTCCACATATTCCATGCCTGAAAAGGCCAAAATAATTAATTTTGTAATGGTAGTTCAAAATTTAAAATGATCTATAGTTTGGGTTACAATAATTTCGAAGAAGGCATATACTTACATAGACTATAAGGTTTGAAAAACCCATGATGTTATCAATGGCGCTTCTCCTTGAACCAGTTACTACCTCCAAAAGTAGCACACCAAAGCTATTGTGATATCCCGGCCCAGCCTAACAGAGAATGAGGCCCAAATGAGCTTAATGTGCAGCAGGCCACTGGCTCATGAGGATAGTCCTATATTGCTTAGCAAGGTAGAGCATGACCAACTTAAATAGTCAAGGGCTGGAATGCAACAATGATCGGGTTAACCTTTTACGCGAAGCGAGGACGAAAGCGTAAGAGTTGTTGTTGTGAGGTGGGATCCGCACGACGTGCGAGCGGGGTCTGGAGCCGCATTTCGGGCCTGGGATGTTACAGTGGTATCAGAGGCGACTCTCGCGGTTTCACGGGCGCGTATGGGCACAGTTGCGCAAGCATGGTGCGCATGGCTAGTGTGGGCCCAGAGTGATCACACAGCATGGCACATGCGCTGGCACTGGACACACGGACGTGCCCAAGAGGGAACGTTCCTGGACTGGGGTTGACCAACGAGGACGTCAGTCTTCTAAAGGGGTGAGTATGTGACATCCTGGCCCAGAGTTTAATAGGATTGATAGAATACTCGTACCAACAAGTTGTAACTTCTTTTCTGGAGCAATTTCGAGATGGGTGACCGATCGGTCGGGAAGTTCTTCCTAGGTGCGCACGAGTGATGACAAAGTGCGCAGAAAAGACTTGTGTTAGTCTGTGAGGGCAGTTTTGAGATCACAGAGAGCTGCCAGGTGTATGCGGGCCTAGCTCGGGAAGAGGGATGTTACAGCTATAGACATCGGACTTGATAGAGAAAACGCCCTCCATGGCATACTCAGGAGCCATGTAGCCACTGTTGAACCATTTGAATTACATGGATTGAATTAAATCATACATTAGTACGGCAGGTTAGTCCACTCAGCTAATTACTATGTAGGTTAGTTCATTCAGCTACTTACTATGTTTCGAGAACACGTGTATTAGAGCAAGGATAAAGGATTCGCCCGCTTCCGGCTGTGAGAACTGCCAACTCACTCGAGCCTAGGAGACCTGTGATGGCGGGGCCCGTCAAGATTTAATGCCTTTATGCTCCGGTAGCAACAAGCGATGAATGAGTGACTAGACAGCTGTGGTGACGGCCCCACAATTGCATATCCGCCCGCTTTTTGCTGATGTTTCCCAAATCGCTCGCTCCTGTTTTCTCTCTCTCCACGTCGGATGAAAATTGCAAGTCGCCCGCTCAATCAGCCTCATTATACTTGCTCTTAGCATTTTTCTGGGTGTCGCTGAAGATTCTTGCCATGCTGAAGTCTGCTATCTTAGGTCTCATTTCTGCATCTAGTAAAACATTGGCGGCTTTGAGATCTTCATGAATTATAGTCCATCTTGAATCTTGATGGAGATAGAGGAGTCCTCTTGCGATCCCTTTTTTATATTATATCGCATTGGCCAATGTAGCAACATTTTTCTTGAATTGTCTGCATGCAAACTCAAATGAAAGCTTTTGAGTTGTTTGAGTTACTTTTAAGAGCTTATAATGTTGCTGAAACTGTAAAAAAAAATACCAAACAGGGAAGCATCTAAGCTTATATTAGGTAAATACTCATAAATCAAGATCTTTTCATCACCTTCAACACTGCAACCAAGGAGTCGAACCAAATTTCTATGTTGCAATTTGGCAATTAGAATAACTTTATTCCTGAATTCCTTATTTCCTTGATCAGAATCCTTACTTAACCTTTTGCTTGCAACTTCTTGACCACTTAAAATGGCCTTCAGAAATGTACGGAAAAGGATTATCATAAATGCATATGTAATTACTGATTCAGAATTTGGCAGGAGCTACCAAACGAAGGAATCAACTTATAAACTTTGTCAAAACCTCCCTGTCCAATCTTACATGCTTCCGAGAAATTGTTTGTTGCAGCCACAATGTCCTCAAATCTGACAAAAGGAAGTTCAGAATCTTGGGCTGTGTTTCCATCCCTAAGTTCATCAGATGTGCTCGTACCTCTATTCCTTTTTCTAGCTGCTCACAAAAAACTTATCACCCATTCTTTTCTAGCGTGTCCAACACAGACATCTATTTATTAATAAAAGGAGATGACATTTTCACCACGGTGGCTCCAAAAAAAGAGAAAAACTCTGTAAATTCTCACAATAAAACAAAACATCTGGCCATTGATCATCTCGCTGTGTAATCTAAGAAACAAATCCAACCCTTAACTCTCCCCACGTGATTCCCTATCTCTGCTTTGATCTTTCGCAATCTGTGTGCAGCCGCGCGCGGCATGCATATGCTTACGTCCGGGAGCAGCACCGTGCCGAGAAGGACAAGATGACACCGGCGATGGCGCCGCCGTGTTTCTTCAAGCTCAACTGGGACCAGTCCATGGACGCGGCCGAGCCCGACCACCTCAACCCGACCTCAGCTCGATGGTCTCGTCCCTGGCATCAAACTCGACGGCCGCCACGGGTTCCAACGGCCTCGGTCTCCACGGGATCTCGCCGCAGGGTAATGACTGGCGGTGCGGTGTCGTCATCTGTTAGGATTCGATCCGGTCAGCAGTAATACGTTTTGTGCATGTTTTACAACCTCGTGATGTCACATCTCTACAGCAGCAAATTCGGAAGGCAACACCGTTACCAGCAACAAATCTCTAGGCGCATGCGTGACTCCGGCCGATAATGTTCCTCCGGCAAGAAGCAGTATGTGTTTCTTTTTTTCCCCACGAGGAATCTATGTAGGGGTTTTCGTTTCTAATCTACTAATACTCTGTGTTAATCATCTTTCTATAGGTAACAGGCAAAAGAATCAAGATTTATTTTTAGAGCTAACAAGCCAGAGGCGTATGCTGAATGAATGACCGAGGTCCTTAGTGATGTCCCGGAGCACAGATGTTGGAAATTTAATCACTGATGAAGCGATTAGAACCACCAGGACCAGGTATGTTCTAATTCTTAAGTGTGTTGGTCTATTTATTTTTGTACAGTCAGTTTAAAGAGAGCAGTTGCTCAGTAAATAACTCAAAAGTAATATAATTAACTGATCAATGTAAACTTGTACATCTTAAGTAAAAGATTAGACAAACTCAATAGTCTCTGGAATAGGAGCAAAATATGCCAGAATTTTTTTAGATGAAAAGATACCACATTCTGACAACACAGCATGCCATAAGGTTTAAAACAGTGGCGGACGCAAAGCTAAAACATGGGGGGGGGGGGGGGGGGGGGGGGGGGGGGGGGGGCGCTGGCTGAGTTGCCATGTCGTTCTTCTTCCTCCCTCTTTCTCCCCTTATTTTCTTCTTCCTCCCTTCAAAACTCCATGGTTCTATGCTTTTTCTACCTAGAAAATGTAATGGGGTTTTTTTTTTGCGAATTACACAGTACAACTCAGACACTCACAACGCACGCACACTCACCCCTATGAACGTAAATACGCAAACCCTACCCCTATGAGCATCTTCGAAGACTGAGCCGGCAAATCCTCGAGATTGACGAAGTCACCACTGGCGCCTCGCTGTCGACGGCCACGTCGCCTAGCACTGAAAGCACAACGCCGTTAAATCCTAGAAAATTCGCTCCCACCAGGAGTCGAACCTGGGACCTAAGGTGCTACTGAGGCTCTTGTAACCACTAGGCTACAGGCCTTTTCGCAAATGTAAAGGGGACTTGGAGGGGCTCTAAGGGGTTGCCAGCTGGTAGGGGGGGCTGGGGGCCCCTGGTTTAAAACATTTGTCGTATTGTACATCGATCAGTTATGCTGTTTTTGTATCTCACAACCAATTAAAACTGTTTTATATTATTTTCAAGAAAACTTAATAGTAAATTTGTTAACATAAGTATACAATCTGGAAGTGAAAGAACATAGGTCAGAATTGGTATCTATATATCTTATATAGATGCAACCCACCTAGTGTAGTTATTGCTATAAAGCTGCTCTCACGTTAAGCCACGTCATCCCAAATAATATAGCCGTCAGATTATTGATCACTAGCATATCACAGCCATCGAGTGTTCAATTTGGTGGTTGAAAGATCACGTTTCAGTAAATACAGACTTTTGTGCTCACGAGCCCTCATCTTCACGCTTTTATCATTAGCCACAATTAAGTCTCGGGATTTAATTTGGAAGCCAGCCCGCATCCAAATTATGGCGCAGTTAATCCTCCTAATTGTGGCATTGTAATTCTTCTTTATTTATATCCTCTTTGATACGTGTTCCCACACCTCCTTGCTGCTTGCATTGTCTTCCATCTCCATCCATATCATCTCTGCTGCATGCGGTGCTCCAGTCCACCACTCTAACAAGAGTCACAGGCACAGAGGCACTCGAGGTACAAGGGCAACCAGGCAACCAGCATGGGATTTGAGATGCATGCCGTTGGCAATTGATCTTGCTTCTTAAGTTCATAATCTTCTTCCGAAATCCCACACCATTTAATTTTCCTTTTTTTGTCTGTTTTAGTATAAACAACTAAAAACATATGGTTGCAGAAAGGATTGGCTATCTTCACGCAACCGTTCATCTTCTTACTGTATATTTCCTTCTTTTCTTTCTTTTTCTTTTCTTAGGAGTATTTGGCACATTTGGCATCTACTTTGATAAGCTTGCACAACAAATTGTAACTCATCAAAATTCTAAATAGTGGGATAGATAATTTGAATGCACTTGGGATATTTGATCAATTCTCTGTTGTATATTTGTTGTCTTGATACTTCCAGTGCCTCATATTTTTTTATTAATTTTTATTAATCAATTATAGTTTATTATCATCTCCTCTAAATAAAACTTTAGGTCCCCACGGCAACGCGTGGAGTTTCACCTAGTTAAAGGAATAGCAGACTTCGTACCTTTGGAACATGCGAGGAAAGTGCCTGCGAGTATCACAATGATGCTTATGAAAACTGTAGGCAGTACAATCCTCAATGCACCGGTCTTCTTCCCACTCCCTGTGTAAATTCGGTGCAGTGTTTTCACTACCAATTCAAATTTACTATACAGACACAAGATATAATAAACTCGTCAACAAACCAGCACGATCCAAGCCGGCGACCCGGAGGTAGAGCGTGTTGCTGCCAGCAAGCGTGTCAATTGCCAATGTCCTCCGTGTCAATCAACTCCCCGGCCCAAACCAAGCACCTAGTCGCGTCCCCCGTCCATCTGCTGATCCTCAGGTTGGCATACGCGTACGCCACGCACGAGCAGTTTCTGGAGCACTCTGCTGCGCACTCCTCAGAGGTTCGGTTCTCTACTAGCACGAACTTGTCTTGCGCCTTCATCCCCGGCAAGGCCAAGAAACCGTCGCCGCATTGCAGCGCTTCTCTTCGCCGGCCGCACCCCTGAGAGAACCTGCCATTGCTCCAGTCTTCCAGGTTCGTCGGCTCAAAGCCGTTGAGGCACTTGCACGTCGGGACAGCCACCGTGTTGTCGCAGTAACCGCACGGGCCACAATGGCCGTAGCGGTTGCACTCGCCGGCCGGCCACTTGCCGATGATGGCCCATCCCGACTAGGGATGGCAATGGGTACCCGTTATCTAATACCCGATGGGTAAATACCCCATTTTGGGGGCGGATATGGGACATATTTGAACCCATAGGTATAGAAATGGGTAAAAAGTTGCACCTGTGGGTATGGCGGGTATGGGTATGGGTAGCCATATCCCGTATCCGTTGCACCCGCAAACCCGAATATATGATCATTTGGTTATGTTTGTATCTTGAACTTAATCAACTTATGCTTAATTTGTTGTCATGTAGGTTCAACGGTCTATTTGTACTATGGATGAGAGACTTAAAATATACTACTATATGCTTATGATATCTATTGTAATCATGTTTATTTGTTAAGGTCCTAGATGACGATTGTTCTAATTTGGCGGGTATGGGATACCCGTGGGTATCCGTTACCCGCGCGGGTGTGGGTATGGGAGCAACTTCCCACCCGAGCGCGGATGTGGGTATGGGGTCGGGTATGAGTTTCTCCTGTCGGGTAAGGGTTTGGGCAAGCAAAACCCGTAGGTAATCTACCCGTTGCCATCCCTAATCCCGACGACGACCTCCAGATTTCGAGATGGTACTCCCCGGAGTAGGTGAGCACATACCTGGTGGTGCGCGCGGAGCCGTCCGAGAGGCTGTAGGTTATGTAGCTAGATTCCGTCCTCGTTGTTGACAACCGCCAGGTAGAGGATGACGCTGGTGTTCACCTGGAACTGCCCGCTGTTGACCATGTAGCCGTCCATGGCGCCGTGCGGGCGATCGGAAGCGTCCCGTTCCAGACGAAGGTTTGCAGGAACATGGCTGGGTCCATGCCGAGTGTCGGACGGGTGCTCGAAGCTCTGCCATAAGGTCGTGCCGTTCGGTAACCGGACGACGAGGTTGCCAGTGTTCAGGAGCACCGCGGCGAGGCCGGTGGCTGCTGGCGTGGAGCTTGGATCGCCGCCGGTGATGTTGGTTGTCCAAATAACACGGCCGCCGGCGTCCGACACGACGAGGTCAGAGGTGTTGGTCAGGGACAGCGCTGGTGTAGAGGATGTGCTGTTTGTGGCCGGGGTTTCTCTGTTTGCGACCCACACCACCGGAAGCTGTGGGGGATGTCATTGTACCATATGCCGAGGTACAGCTTGGCCGGAGTGGAGTCGTCTGGGGAGAAGAAGCCCAAGGCGAAGCCACCGCCGTCGGACACGATGGTTGAGCCAGGGGAGAGCAGCTTGCCGGGAACGAGCCGATCGTCCGATGCACACGGAGAGGCACCGGCAGGACAAGGAGAAGGATAATCGCGTACCGGATGGCTGAGCATGCCATCGAGCACCTTTTTTTTTTTCTTTTTTTGCAATTGATTTGAGCCGAATTCTGAGACTAACGCGCTCAGACAGTCGTGGTCGTAGCTTGTTGGAACGTTGGGCGGTGATCAGTGGCTAACATTTTGCTCGACTATGGACTGCAGTGCCTTGATCTTGAAGCAACGATGATATGCACCAAGGATCACCTCGGCCCACTTTTCACTGAAACCAACAAAAAAAAATGGAACGGTTTGAAAGTCCAATGCACTAGCTTATTGATTCAGACTCTTCTTGGTTTGACATTCATATGTCCACGTCCAGCGGTTGTTAGGGCAGCTTTGTCATTTGCTGCCAGAGCATGACTTCTTTAGTGTCAGAACATGTGTACCAGCTAGTTTTTTCTTTAATGATATATGAAAATCCCGGCCTTGACTTTCAAGAGGCTACGGTCGCCTTATTACAAAATTTCGCAGCTCCGTCTGAATTCTTAAAATAAATATAATTCTTAAAATATATCGACTGTGCTTCTCATTGCATTATTTTAAGCTGAAATGATAACCATAAGCTTCATGGATGCTGTAAGCATGGAAGGATTAGGCGGGATCATTTCTTCTTTCGAGACCGTACATTATTGCTGTACGTTAACAAAAGGGACAGGACACAAAATGATGATTGTATTTGTTACTTTGAATCAGAAAACGGGGCTTTCTTTTTCCCGTTAGTCATCATCAAATAAAAAATATACTTTGACATCGTCGCTTGTAGACCAAGGAAGGATCAAAGGCAACAATCAAGTTAAATCTTCAGTTGTGCAACTGATACCTGCCCAATAGCTTTGCAAAGGTAATGCTCGTAATGGCTCGGTCAGCTGTCATCAGGTACGCCATCACTTTCTCTCTCCTGGTGCCGCGGCTGCTGCCGCTGTGTGCATCCGATGACCGTCTCCTCCCCGGCAAGCTGCTCTCCCCTGGCGCCACCATCGTATCCGACAGCGGCAGCTTCGCTCTCGGCTTCTTCTCCCCGAGCAGCTCCACTCCGGCCAAGCTGTACCTCGGCATATGGTACAACGACATCCCGGGGCTCACCGTGGTGTGGGTCGCCAACAGAGAAACCCCGGCCACAAACAGTACGTCCCCTGCACCCGCACTGTCCCTGACCAACACGTCCAACCTCATCTTGTCCGACGGCGACGGCCGTGTTCTTTGGACGACCGACATCACCGGCGCCACGAGCTCTGCCGGCGCCCCAGCCGTGGTGCTTCTGAACACGGGCAACCTCGTCATCCGGTCTCCAAACGGCACCGCCTTATGGCAGAGCTTCGAGCACCCGTCCGACACGTACCTCCCCGGCATGAAGATCCGGATTAGCTACCAAACGCGCGCCGGCGACCGTCTGGTGTCGTGGAGGGGCCCCGACGACCCCGCGCCGGGTCCCTTCTCCTACGGCGGGGACCCCGACACGCTCCTGCAGGTCTTCGTGTGGAACGGGACCCACCCGGTGACGCGCAGCGCGCCGTACACGGGCTTCATGGTCGACAGCGAGTACCAGACGAACGCCAGCACCTTCACCTACAAGGCGGTCGTCGCCACCGAGGACGGTATCTACATGACCTACACCTTGTCGGACGGCGCCCCGCACACCAGGTACGTGCTCGCCTACTCCGGCGAGGTCATGCTTCTAATGTGGAGCAGCAACTCGTCGGCATGGGTCGTTGTCAGGAAGTGTCCCAACAGCAAGTGCAACCACTATGGTTACTGCGGCCCGCATGGTTACTGCGACAACACGGTGGCATCCCCGACGTGCAAGTGCCTCGATGGTTTCGAGCCGACGAGGCCGGAAGAATGGAACGGCGGCAATTTCTCGCAGGGGTGCCGGCGAAAGGAAGCTCTGCAGTGCAGCGACGGTTTCTTGGCCCTGCCGGGGATGAAGGCGCCGGACAAGTTCGTGCACATCATGAACCGAACCTCCCAGCAGTGCGCGGCGGAGTGCTCAAGAAACTGCTCGTGCGTGGCGTACGCTTATGCTGATCTGGGGCAGAACATCAGCGGATCAACGATGGACGGGACGAGGTGCTTGGTCTGGGCCGGGGACCTGATTGACACGGAGAAGATGAGTGACACAGCTGGCAGAGACACGCTGTACATCCGGATGGCAGGCTTGGATGCTGGTGAGCTACCGATTCCATCTCCTATATCTATATCGACTAAACTTTGATTCGTTTGTGTTATGCATAAAACTCTGCATCTTCAATGACTCTGCATAGGAGCAAGGCCGAAGACTAACGCAACAAGAATCGTGCTGCCTACGGTCTTAATAAGTGGCATTCTGATACTCGCCGGAATTTACCTGGCATGGCTCAAGTTCAAGGGTACTACCTCTACTGTGTTCTACATGTCCATATTGTATGCTCTCACAGATGAAAATCGGTTACAGAGTTTTTGGTGCAGGTAAAAAAAGAGGTAGAGAAGGTCACAAGAAACCCTTTCTGGGTGCTTCATCTGATAAACTCGGGGAAAGAAACATTTCCCAAGATTTTGAACTCCCCTTTGTCAAATTTGAGGATATTGTGGTTGCGACACAGAAGTTCTCAGAATCATGTAAGATTGGACAGGGAGGTTTTGGCAAAGTTTATAAGGTAATTCCTTCATCTGGTACTTGTTTCCTCGGATTGGTAATATTTCAGTATGCAAATTCACTGAATGTCTCGGTGGTGAAACATAACATCTATGTTCTATCTTATTCTCAAGGGGATGCTTGGTGGCCAAGAAGTTGCTATCAAAAGACTAAGTAAGGACTCTCAGCAAGGAACAAAGGAATTCAGAAATGAAGTTATTCTAATTGCCAAACTGCAACATAGAAATTTGGTTCGACTTCTTGGTTGTAGCGTTGAGGATGATGAGAAAATCCTAATATATGAGTATTTGCCTAACAAAAGCTTAGATGCAACTCTTTTTGGTAAGATCTATTGCTATAACATCTAATAAACTTCTCATACTATTCCAAGTATGTTGCTAATATATTGTACACAGATAGTTCAAGAAAAATGCTATTGGGTTGGCCGATACGATTTAATATAATCAAAGGGATTGCGAGAGGACTTCTTTATCTCCACCAAGATTCAAGGCTAACCATAATTCATAGAGATCTCAAAGCCGCTAATGTATTGTTGGATGACGAGATGAGACCCAAAATAGCTGACTTTGGCATGGCACGAATCTTCAATGACAGCCAGAAAAATGCAAATACACAGCGTGTTGTCGGAACATAGTGAGTAGCCATCTGAATCAAATGCTCGAATTAATTTGAAATTAATTTTAGCTTCCATGAAATGATTTTTGCATTTAAAATGGTCAAACATAGTGGCTACATGGCTCCTGAGTATGCGATGGAAGGTGTCTTCTCCGTCAAATCTGATGTGTATAGCTTTGGTGTGCTAATCTTGGAGGTTGTGACTGGTATAAGAAGAAACTCCATCAATAACATCATGGGTTTTCCAAACCTTATGGTTTATGTGAGTATATACCTTTTTCTTATGTTGAAAACTAAAAATCATGTCTAGATATTTAGTTTCCATGGTTCTAGTGACAACCCAAATAACATTTTTTGTTTGGTTCAGGCATGGAATATGTGGAAGGAGGGGAAGACAAGAGACTTGGCACTGGCTGATCCATCCATTATTGATACTTGTTTGCAAGATGAAGTTTTGCTTTGTAGTCATCTAGCGCTCCAGTGTACCCAGGAAAACCCAGATGACAGGCCACTTATGTCCTCAATTGTGCTTGCCCTAGAGAATGGAAGCACCACACTACCAATGCCTAATCGGCCTGCATACTCTGCACATGCGGACGGTGAAATGGAGCGAATAAGAGGCAATATTATAGAGGACTCTATAAATTCTTGCACTCTTACAAATATAGAGGGTCGATAAATATCCCCATTCTTTTTCCAATGTATAACAAACTTTCTACGAAAAAGAAGGATCAGCAGAGAGTCATGTATCATGCAAGGTTCAAAAGCCATGCATTTTGCTAATATATTCTACATTTATTTGCTATCTGTGTTAAGAAATTAGGCATTTTTCTACTTAATTTAATCCATAAATTCCTCAATAAGGTGATAAAAACGATGAACAAATTGATCAGAAAGACAAGAACGTACCCAGCGGAAGATCCTGCGCCGGAGGCGCTGGAAGATCCATTCCCAAGAACCATTGTTCTTGAGTTGTTCGATGTAGTCGATCTAAGTTGATGCAGGACGTTGTACGCAGTGCAGAACGCGCACGAGTCGATCGAGCAGTCGCGATGTCGCTCCCCAAAAACCTGATCGCCCGCACACCCGGCAGATGTCGCTTACGGAACGGGGTTTCGGAGGCCTGCTCTCCCAGATTCTGTGCGCGCAGAAGTCCGGGACGGAGATGTCTTTGACAGCAACGGCGAGCGGAAGATAGAACGAGTAGTGAGCGTATGATCGAGAGTAATCGATCGATCCCGGGAAGGCGCTATATATAGAAACGGAACAGACGCGACCCCTCGAATGAACAGACGTGACCCCTTCGAACGAACAGACGTGACGCCTCCGTAAGGACGAACAGGCGTGACTCCTTCGTAGCGAAAAGGCGTCGATTCATATAGGACGCACCGTTTCAAATTCCATGACGGACGGACGCGACGCACGCGCCCGCCCGCCCCGCCACGCCCGCACGCACCGCCAGCCAGCCACGCCACGCCACGCCTCGGCTCGGCTCGGCGGCGGCGCGCGCGCGCTCGTGTGGTTCACCACTAGCCTCTCTCAACTTCTCTAGGGGATCAACCGGAAATCCACCTAATAAGTCGAGTCTATCTATGGTAGGAATCCCATGTGGGACTAAACCATTAATGCACTAATTATGGGCCTAGACTAAATAGAATTATTGCTCCATTATGGGCTTAATAAAAGGCCCAATAATTCAACAATCTGGAGAATTTTCTTAAATTTTCTACCACAGGACTTTCATATTTTATTTCTATAAGATTTGTATAAGAATCCATGCCGAAGGAGAAGCGCCCCGGCGAGGGGTCGTCGGGCGCCTTCCATGACGTCAGGCGCGCGCCGGCGCGCGTCTTGTACATGACCCGGATCTTCATGCCGGGGAGGAACGTGTTGGACGGGTGCTCGAAGCTATGCCATAAGATGGTGCCGTTCGGTGACCGGACGACGAGGTTGCCAGTGTTTAGAAGCACCGCGGCGAGGCCGGTGGTGGCTGGCGTGGAGCATGGGTCGCCGCCGGTGACGTTGGTCGTCCAAATAACACGGCCGCGGGCGTCCAACAGGACGAGGTCAGAGGTGTTGGTCAGGGACAGCACAGGTGCAGAGGAGGTGCTGTTTGTGGCCGGGGTCTCTCGGTTAGCGACCCACACCACGGTGAGCTGGGAGATGTCGTTGTATCATATGCCGAGGTACAGCTTGGCCGGAGTGGAGTTGGCTGGGGAGAAGAAGCCCAAGGCGAAGCCACCGCCGTCGGACACGATGGTTGAGCCAGGGGAGAGCGGCTTGCCGGGGACGAGCCGATCGTCCGATGCACATGGCGGCACCGGCAGGACAACGAGAAGGACAGTCGCGTACCGGATAGCTATTAGCTGACCACGCCATATCGAGCACATTTCGTTGCAATTTTGTGGAGTTGAATTCTGAGAAGAACGCGCTCATACAGTCGTGGTCGTAGCTTGTTGGAATGTTGGGCAGTGATCAGAGGCGAACATTTTGCTTGACTCACCGCCGTGCCTTCCCTGAAGCAACGATGATATATGCAACAGCGTGGGAAGAAAACCTCGGCCGAGTTTTGACTGAAACCAACAAAAATAATGGAACGGTTTGAAACTCCAATGCACTAGCTTATGGATTCAGACTTCTTGGTTTCACATTCAGATGTCCACGTCCAGCGGTTGTTAGGGTAGCCTTGTCATTTGCTGCCAGAGGAAGACTTCTTTAGTTAGTGACAAAGTATTGTATACCTGGTAGTACTACAGACGAATTTGGATGGAGAGAACTGTTTGATGCGGTAATTTTATTGTTGTGAAAAATGGTATGCTTTTCATATACCTCCGTTCACAAATATAAAGACTGATAAATTCTGAAGAGAAAAACTTAGAATACGAACGTCTGGAGTTGTCCATGTGCCAGAGGGTGCCTCAATTTGTTAAGTACTACTCCAAACAGAAAACCGCATAATTCTTATATGAAATCCTAAAGAATAAAACATGACACTAATATATTAGAAAATTTTACAGAGAGAAAATAAATATAAAAATTATTAGCAAAATGGCTTCTGAACCTTGCATGACACATGACTCTTTTTTGAGTCTTCGTTTGCATAGAATTTGATGCATTGGAAAAAGAATGGGGCTATTTATCGACCCTCTATATTTGTAAGGGTGCATGAATTTATGGAGTCCTCAATAATATTGCCTCTTATTTGCTCCACTTCACCGTTCGCATGTGCAGAAAATGCAGGCCGATTAGGCATTGGGAGTGTTGTGCTTCCATTCTCTAGGGCAGACACAATTGAGGACATAAGTGGCCTATCATCTGGATTTTCCTGGGTACACAAGAGAGCTACTTGACTACAAAGCAAAACTTCATCTAGCAAACAAGTATCGATAATGGATGGATCTGCCAGTGCCAGGTCTCTTGGCTTCCCCTCCTTCCACATATTCCATGCCTGAACCGAACAAAAAATATTATCTAGGCTGTCACTAGAACCATGGAAACTAAATATCTAGACATGATTTTTAGGTTTCAACATAAGAAAAAGGTATATACTCACATAAACCATAAGGTTTGGAAAACCCATGATGTTATTGATGGAGTTTCTTCTTATACCAGTCACAACCTCCAAGATTAGCACACCAAAGCTATACACATCGGATTTGACGGAGAAGACACCTTCCATTGCATACTCAGGAGCCATGTAGCCACTATGTTTGACCATTTTAAATGCAAAAATCATTTCATGGAAGCTAAAATTGATTGCAAATTAGTTTGAACATTTGATTCAGATGGCTACTCACTATGTTCCGACAACGCGTTGCGTATTTGCATTTTTCTGGCTATCATTGAAGATCTGTGCCATGCCAAAGTCAGCTATTTTGGGTCTCATCTCACCATCCAACAATACATTAGCAGCTTTGAGATCTCTATGAATTATGGTTAGCCTTGAATCTTGGTGGAGGTAAAGAAGTCCTCTTGCAATCCCTTTGATTATATCAAATCGTATCGGCCAACTCAATATCATTTTTCTTGAACTATCTGTGAACATAAACATATATATAATAAGCAACATATTTAGAGTAGTCTGAGAAGTTTTATAAGAGGTTATGCCAATAGAGCTTACCGAAAAGAGTTGCATCTAAGCTTTTGTTAGGTAAATATTCATATATTAGAATCTTCTCATCACCCTCAACGCTACAACAAAGAAGTCGAACCAAATTTCTATGTTGCAGTTTGGCAATTGGAATAGCTTCATTTCTGAATTCCTCTGTCCCTTGCTGAGAGTCCTTAGTCTTTTGATAGCAACTTCTTGACCACCAAGCACCCCCTTGAGAATAAGTTAGAACACAGAATTTATGTTTCATCACGGAGACAGTCACTGTATCTGCATACTGAACTAGAATCGATCCGGGGAAACAAGTACCAGATGAAGGAACTACCTTATAAACTTTGACAAAGCCTCCCTGTCCAATCTTATTTGATTCTGAGAAATTTTGTTTTGCAGCCACAATATCCTCAAATTTGACAAAGGGGAGTTCACAATCTTGGGAAAGGCTTCTTTCCCCGAGTTGATCAGATGAACCACCCAAAAATGGTTCTTGTGACCTTCTCCACTTCTTTTTTTACCTGTGCCAAAAACTCTGTAACAGGTTTTCATCTGTATAAGAGTACTACAATATGGACATATCGAAGACAGTAGAGTTAGTACCTTTGAACTTGAGCCAAGCAAGGGAAATTCCTGCCAGTATCAGAATGCCACTTATAAAAATTGTTGGCAGCACAATTCTTTAGTGGGTTGGTCTTCGGTCTTGCTCCCACGCGAAGTCATGAAGATGCAGGGTTTTATGCATAACACAAACGATCGACGATCAAAGTTTAGTTAATAGATGCCCCGAAAAAGAAAAGGTTTAGTCAATAGATAGATGCAGGGGTGGAATGGGTAGCACACCGGCATCCAAGCCTGCCATTCGGATGGACAGCGTGTCTCTGCCAGTTGTGTCACTCATCTTCTCCGTGTCGATCAGCTCCCTCGCCCACACCAAGCACCTCGTGCCGTCCATCGTCGCGTTGCTTATGTTCTGCCCCAGATCAGCATAAGCGTACGCCACGCACGAGCAGTTTCTCGTGCACTCCGCCGCGCACTCCTCGGAGGTTCGGTTCATGATGTGCAGGAACTTGTCCGGCGCCTTCATCCCCGGCACACGGCCAAGAAACCGTCGCCGCATTGCAGCGCTTCCTTTCGCCGGCACCCCTGCGAGAAATTGCCGCCGTTCGATTCTTCCTGGCTCGTCGGCTCGAACCCGTCGAGGCACCTGCACGTCCGGACAGCCACCGTGTCGTCGCAGTAACCGTATTGGCCACAGTAACCGTAGTGGTTGCACTTGCTGTTGGGCCACTTCCTGACGACGACCCACGCCGACGAGTTGCTGCTCCACATTTGGAGCAGGTACTCGCCGGAGTAAGTCAGCACGTACCTGATGTGCGGCGCGCCGTAGGACATGTAGATGCCCTCCTGGGTGGCGACGATGGCCATGTAGGTGAAGGAGCTGGCGTTGGCCTGGTACTCGTTGTCGACCATGAAGCCTGTGTACGGCGCGCTACGCATCACCGGGCGCGTCCTGTTCCAGAGGAAAGCCTGCAGGAACGTGCCCGGGTCGCAGCCGCAGGAGAAGGGCCCCGGCGAGGGGTCGTCGGGCGCCTTCCACGACACCAGACGGTCCCCGGCGCGCGTTTTGTACCCGATCCGGATCTTCATTCCGGACAGGAATGTGTCGCCCGGGTAGTCGAAGCTCTGCCATAAGGTTGTGCCGTTCGGAGATCGGACGACGAGGACACGAGGTTGCCGGTGTTCAGAAGCACCGCGGCGAGGCCGATGGATGGTGCAGAGCTCGCGGCGCCGGTGATGTTGGTTGTCCAAAGAACACGGCCGTCGCCGTCAAACAGGACGAGGGTGGAAGTGTTGGTCAGGGACAGCACGGGTGCAGAGGATGTGCTGTTTGTGGCCGGGGTTTCTCGGTTGGCGACCCACACCACGGTGAGCCCGGGGATGTCGTTGTACCATATGCCCAGGTACAGCTTGGCCGGAGTGGAGTTGCTCAGGGAGAAGAAGCCCAAGGCGAAGCTGCCGCCGTCGGAAACGATGGTGGCGCCAGGGGAGAGCAGCTTGCCGGGGACAAGCCGGTCGTCGGATATGCACACGGCGGCAGAAGCAGCACCAGGAGAAGGAAACTGATGGCGTACCTGATGATAGCTGACCAGCCTGACCAAGCCATTACGAGCATCTTTCTTGCAAATGCTATTGGGCAGGGATCAGTTTGACAACTGAAGATTTTACCTGATTAGGCACTGTTGCCTGTGACACTTCCGACCTTCCTTGGTCTACAAGCAATTATGTCAAAGTATTTTTTATTTGTTGAGGACGGACGGGGAAAAGAAGGCCCCATTGATTTCTGATTCAAACTGATAAAAACAATCACCATTTGTGTCCTGTCTCTTTGCTTAATGTACTTACTCAGAAGAAAAATTAAACTCTCTTTTTCTTAACGCTCGATCACTAAAGAAGAAATGATTCCGGATAACCCTTCCTGGCTTGCAGCATCCAGAAAACTTATGGTTGACATTTCAGCCTAAAATAAAATAATGCAAATGGGAGCGCAATAGGGTTGACGTTTCAACTTATGGCGTGGCATTGTCGTTGTTGCGAGCCATGGTAGCGACATTTCAACTTCGTATGGTTCTTTTTTTTTTTTTTTGGAGGGCGGCTACTTTGTATGGTTATGTGCCAGCTTGATCGGTCTTCTTCTGGTTTCGAAAGGGCGCAAGTGGCCGTATCTCTGACTTCGCGCAATAGTGAGTACGTTTTATGCGGGGCGCCATGCACATGAGCACTCTTCTTCAGGGAGGCAATTTTACGGCGAGTTCAATAACCAGATGCCATCGTACTGTCGTATTTGGAATGCCAGAGGATCGAGCTCACGCTTGCTTTGATAAAACGTACTCACTATTAGGTTCAAAAAAAAAACGTACTCACTATTGCGCCCCGCATATTACTGTCGAGTCGCGTTGCAATCATGGTCACGGCATGGCAGAACATAGCGAAGGGAAAAAGGCGGCAGTCAGGTGGTTCACTTGGGCCACCTGACCAAATTCCACCAGTTTTGAGAAGAGAAAAAGGCTGCAGTTGCCAAGCTCAATTCCAAACTGGAGAGGCCCACGGACGAACGGCCCATACGATTACTTGTTTCGTCCAGTCCAGCCACCCACAGATTTTGCTCCAAAAAAAAGGGCCACCCACAGATGGCGGCTGCGACGGCGGGGCTTCGCCGCCGGCCGTCGCCGCGTCCGCGTGGCAGCCATACATCACGCAGTCTTCAGAAATCAGAACCCTACTCTCATCGTGATCCCGTAGCATGACATTTTTCCAACCTCGGTAGCTCCAAATAAAGCCAAATCGTCCTGGCGCTCGGCTGCCAATGAGGTGGTTTTGGTCGCGATTTGTGATGGGTTTCAAGTGCAGTGGAGTTCGTGGAGGCGGCGGCGGATGCCGGGATGATGCCAAGGTGAATGAGGAATTCCTCTTTTTCTTTTTTCTTTTTTTCTTTTTTTGAAACTCTGACAGCAACTAGCCTGTAGCTTTCTATTTATGTGACCTGACGAGATATCATTGATTCTTGAATTCTGATCTACAGCTGCTCTTTGCTTCTGCCCTATTGGGCTCCCATGAAGGTAGAAGAATAGTTGGACACTTGAGTTTGATGCACAATGTCTCAAGGGTAGCCATTATAGTGTAATCTACCTTTCTATAATGTTCCCTAATAAGTATGTCCAATCATGGTGGAATTGGATTCTGTGTAGGCTTCTTGGCATAATTTTTCGAGTAGTATTCCCTGTCATACTTCAAAGAAATAAAAGGGAAATGCTCTTCCACCACCATAAACTCATCATATGTATTTTATTAACTTACACATATTACATTTGTTACAAATTGCAAATAGCTGCTTAAGAATGTGAAAAATGGTTCTTCAAAATCATTTACCACCGTAACCACACACTACCATTATCCATATCTTGCATCTTGTGTTCCTTTAATAAATGACTGTCATATCTGTACATGAAACATTGGCCTACCTTCCCTCAAGAGCTGAAAGAGTAACACTGTTCTTTGAGCTTTGAGTATGGCCTCTTATCTGTTCTACTTCATTATTTTTATGGGCAAAATATACAGGTTTGTTCGGGACGGGAAGTGCGGTGCTTCCATTCTCCAAGATGAACACCGCAGATGACATGAATGGCCTGTCACCGGGGTTGTCCTGCACACACGAAAGGCCTAAGTGGATGCAAAGCAAAGCTTCATCTGCTACACAGGTATCCACAATGCTTGAATCTACCAAATCCTTTGCCTTCCCGTCGTTCCACAGATTCCATGCCTGAAATGATCAAATCAATGTTTTAGGCTGTGGGACTCTAAAATTTTCAGTACCTATTGGAAATTCAGATAAATTATACTCACATAGTCTAGAAGATTTTCAAACTCCATTATGTGGTTAGTAGAGCTTATCTTCACCCCACTTACAACCTCCAAAGCCAACACACCAAAGCTATACACATCGGACTTGACAGAGAATATGCCTCTCAATGCATATTCTGGAGCCATGTAGCCACTGTCGACATTTTACCAGGAATGTTATTTTCTGCTACCTCGGTAGCTTTTACACAAATATCAGGTAAAAAAGTATTACTCACTATGTTCCGACGACCCGCTTTGTGTTTGCGTTCTGTTGGTTGTCATTAAACATCCTCGCCATCCCAAAGTCTGCTATCTTCGGTCTCATCTCTTCATCTAACAATATGTTGCTTGCTTTGAGATCTCTGTGAATTATCTTCATTCTTGAATCTTCATGGAGGTATAGAAGACCTTTAGCAACACCTTTGATTATGTTAAACCGTATTGGCCAATCTAGTATTGTTTTTCTGGTGCTGCCTACAAAGGACGACGGCCGTATGATTAATAATCAATTTTGAAGGGCAATGTGCTAGTGTTAGATCATACTAAAAAGGAGGGCATCCAAGCTTTTGTTTGGCATGTACTCAAAGATCAGTAGCTTTTCATCTCCCTCTATGCAGCAACCAAGAAATCTAACTAAATTTCTGTGTTGTAGTTTTGCGATCAGAATTACTTCATTTCTGAATTCCGCTATTCCTTGCTCAGAATCCCTGCTGAGCCTTTTGATGGCAACTTCTCGGCCATCTAATTTTGCCTTGTAAATTTAAATGAAAAATGAATGGGAAGTTAGATTTCCAATGAAGCAGCCATAACTGAAAGAATAGAATCCAAAGAGGACAGTAGTGGATGACTTACCTTATACACTTTGCCAAAACCTCCTTGTCCTATCAGAAATGATTTGTCGAAGTTATTTGTCACAGTTGTTATATGACTGAAGCTTACAACTGAAAATTCGAAGCCTTCAGAAGGACTTCCTTCTCCAAAGCCATCAGGAGTAATGAAATCTCCCAGGACTAACGTCTTGTGTTTTTCCTGCTTCCGTTTCTTACCTGCTTTCCAAATTCTTCTCTCATGAGGATAATGTGTAATTGAGTACTGGTACAGATTGTCATATATGCATGACCTTGCATGGGAAAAATTAACTGTACCTTTGCGCTTGAAAGTCCATAGCAAGATGCATATGAATATCACCAGAGCACTTGCTAAAACTGGCAATGCTATTTTAATTGTCTTCCTGCCTATTTTTCTACCTTAACAAAAGCAATGTAACATTTATGAACCGCACGTATAATCATGACAATAAGTAACATAACATATCTGTAACAACTGATGTATTCAAAAAAGTCAACATTCAATGGTTGTGTTAATTGGAATTCTGAATCTGCCGGCTTTTTTGTTTACAGGAAACATAGCAATTTTGGGGGAAAAAAATTCACAACTGGCAACTCTGTTGCAATTCCTGCATCTGTTTTATTTTGATGAAGCCAGTGTGACACTGGGTTTGCTTGTTGGAAGACTATTACTTTTTTTTTCATTATCCCTGTACATATTAATATATTAGTAGCACACTGGTAAAATATATTAGGATTTATATCACATCAACATAGGCACGCAGCTAGTTTTGCTTCTACAATTTATAACCATGTTTCACAACAGCTATACATTTTGACGGTATATGTAGCTCTACAGTGATGCCATGGAAGCTGACCGAGACGTTTCAGAGTATACATCTTTAAACTCCTAGAGTGAAACAAAATGTGCAGCCCGTGAGCTTTGTACAACTGGCGAAGCAAATTAAACTGTTTTGTGCCGTTTGTAGTCTCCAGATTGTGTCGAGCAATGCATAGAGTTCATGTGGCATTTGATAGGTGTAGCTATTCTGAAGTTTCGTTGTGAATCTTGATGGTTCTATCAATTATAAAATCTTGCTGATTTGATCCTTTTTTTTTCTTGGCTGGAAAAAGTCCTTATTAGCTTGGGGTGATATTAACAGTTCTCCTGCGTGTTTCTCGCTTTCTGATGAATATTTTGGTTAATTGTGCTGAAGATTGATACAAACTAACTGCAGGAACGGACGGTACCTGTGGGCAGACCAGCAAGACGGAGATACAGCGTCTCGCTTCCGGCGGCAGCAGCACCAAGCTTCTCTGTGTCGATGAGCTCCCCCATGTAAACCAGACACCTCGTGGGGTCTCCCATGGGGCTGCTGCTCAGGTTGGCATAAGCATACGCCACGCAGGAGCAGTTGCGGCTGCACTCCGCCGCGCACTCGTCGAAGCTCCTGTTGTCGACGAGTACGAACCTGTCCGGCGCCTTCATCTCCGGCAACGCCAAGAAGCCGTCACCGTGGCCGCCACACCTGAGCGGCTCCCTCCTCCGGCACCCCTGCGAGAAGCTGCCGTTGCTCCAGTCCTCGCTGCTCGTCGGCTCGAAGCCGTCGAGGCACTTGCACATCGGGACAACGCCCTCGGTGTGGTCGCAGTAGCCGAAGGGACCGCAGTAGCCATAGCTGCTGCACTCGGTGCGCGGCATCGTGCCGAGCAGGTCCCACCGGAGGGAGGCGTTGTTCCAGCTCTGGAGCTCCATCTTGCCGGCGTAGCTCATCACGTACCGCGTGCGGGAGGCCCCGTTGGAGAGGCGGAAGGACACGTAGGCGTCGTCCTCGACGTCCACGACCGTGAAGTACACGATGGCGCTGATGTTTGCCACGTACTCGCTGGTCACCCTGTAACCTGTCCACACGCCGCTGCGCCAGAGCGGGCGCGACCCGTTCCAGACGAAGGTCTGGAGGAACGTGGCCGGGTCACCGCCATAGGAGAAGCTCCCAGGGGAGGGGTCGCTGGGACTCCTCCAAGAGACGAGGCGATCACCGGGACGCTCACCGTAGTTCATCCGGAGCTTCATTTCTGGGAGAAGCGTGTCCGTCGGGTAGTCAAAGCTCTGCCACAACAGGGTGCCATTCGGTGACCGGAGAACGAGGTTCCCATCGTTCGTGAGCGTGGCTGCTGTACCAGCCGCGCCCGATGCCGACGACGAACTATTGGCTCCAATGGCGACGATGGTCGCCCAAACAAGGCGACTGTCGGCATCCAACAGAACGAGGTTGGAGGTGTTGGTTATCTCAAGCCTTGGAGCTGGAGAGGAACCACGGCCGGTGGTGATGCTGATCGGAGCTTCCCGGTTGGCGACCCACACGACGGTGCGCTCGGGGATGCCGTTGTACCATATCCCGAGGTACAGCCTGGCCGGAGTGGATTTGGATGGGGAGAAGAAGCCCAACGCGAAGGTGCCGGCGTCAGAGACGATGACATCGCCTGGAGTGAGCGGCTTTCCCGGGACAAGCCTGTCGTCGGCTTTGCACGACGGCAGCAAGAGGAAGAGGAGTGACAGCACGGTGCAAGCCGACAACTTCATCGTCTTGCCTGCGTTCCTAGCTAGAGAGTATTTGCCACGGCATTGGGCGCCTTCACTTGAGCCCTTTCGTTGTCTGCACACACAGCAATCTGGGACTTCGGCAGTTGAATATGGTTCCGTACAGTCCAGAGTTCGTTGAATTTGACATTTCTGGTCGAAACCGTGTTCAAATACAATGATATCATTATGTGAGGCCAGAAGAGACTAGAGACGGATAAAAATATGGCCGGAACATAAGACTTTTTGCAAGTCCTGTTTAGATTGAAGTGGTTGACTGCAACTTTTTTCATCTGCGAATATCCCTCATTGAAACACCCCTTGGACTTAGGGGGCTTTGGAATGGAGAAATGACACAGGATTTTTGGAGGATCGGTTCCTATGGAATTTTAGGTGTAGCTGTTTAGGTATAGCTGTTCTGAAGTTTGCTTATCAATTTTGATGGTTATATAAATTGCGAGATTTTGCTTATTTCATCTTCTTTTTTCCCTTGTGCTGGAAAACACGTTTTGCTTAAGATGGATCTGGTCGATACAGTTTCCCTGCTGTTTGGCTTTCTGATGAATGTTTTGCTTTGTTTTACTGAAAGCTGATACCCAGAAACTTAACTGCAGAAAAAAAATGTTATGTACCTGTGGGCAGGCCAGCAAGTCGGAGATAGAGCGTCTCGCTTCCCTCTGCTTTGGCACCGATCTTCTCCGTGTCGATGAGCTCCCCCATCCACAGCAGACACCTCGTGGAATCCCCCATGTGGCTGCTTCTTAGACTAGCGTAGGCGTACGCCACGCAGGAGCAATTGCGGCGGCACTCCGCCGCGCACTCGTCGAAGCCGTGGTTCGCGACGCGCACGAACCGGTCTGGCGCTTTCATGTCTGGTAACGGCAGGAAGCCATCATCATCACCACCGCCCGTGCCGCACCTCAGCACTTCCTTCCTCCGGCACCCCCGTGAGAACGACCTGCCGTTGCTCCAGTCCTCGCCGCTCATAGGCTCGAAGCCGTCGAGGCACTTGCACGTAGGGACGACGACCCCGCCGTCGGTGTGGTCGCAGTACCCGAAGGGCCCGCAGTAGCCGTAGCGGCTGCACTCGGTGCGCGGCATCGTGCCGAGCACGTCCCACCGGAGCGAGGCGTTGTTCCAGCTCTGCAGCTCCAGCTTGCCGGCGTAGGCTCGTAGCTCATCATGTACCGCGTGCGCGACGCGCCGTTGGAGAGGCGGAAGGACACATACGCGTCGTCCTCGACGTCCACGACGGCGAAGTAGACGATGGCGCCGATGTCGGCAACGTACTCGGTGGTCACCCTGTAGCCCGTCCACACGCCGCTGCGCCAGAGCGGGCGCGACCCGTTCCAGAGGATGATCTGCAGGAACGTGCCGTCGGCGCCGTAACTGAAGCCCCCAGGCGCGGGGTCCCCGGGGCTCTTCCATGACATTCACGGGGAGCTTCATTTCCGGGAGGAGCGTGTCCGTCGGCTGGTCGAAGCTCTGCCACAGCACGGTGCCGGTCGGGGACCGGAGGACGAGGTTCCCGTTGTTTGTCAGCGTGGCTGCTGCGCCCGATGCCGACGACGAGTTTGTCGCGGCGTCGGCGACGCTGTTGGCCGCCCAGACAACGCCACCGTCGGCATCGTACAGAAGGAGGTTGGAGGCGTTGGTCACCGCAAGCGTCGGAGCTGATGAGGCAGCACCACGGCCGTTGACGATGATCGGTGTTTCCCGGTTGGCGACCCACACGACGGTGCGCTCGGGGATGCCGTTGTACCATATCCCGAGGTACAACCTGGCCGGAGTGGAGTTGGACGGGGAGAAGAAGCCCAACGCGAAGGCGCCGGCGTCGGAGACGATGACATCGTCCCCTGGACTGAGCGGCTTGCCCGGGACAAGCCGGTCGTCAGCTCTGCACGACGGGAGCAAGAGGAAGAGGAGTGAGAGCACGGTGCAAGCCGACAACTTCATGTCAAGCCTGTCTTGCCTGCGTTCCTAGGACGGAGTACATGCCATGCCAGGGCATTTGAGCGCCTTGACTTGAGCATTTCTTTGTCTGCAAGCAGCAATCAGGGAGTTCTGTCGTACAGTTCAGAGTTCGTTGAATTTGACATTTCTGATCGCAACCGTGTTCAGATAACAATGATATCGTTATGTCATGAGAGCGTTTAGATCGAGGTGTTTGACTGCAAGTTTTTCACGCGCGCGTGTGATGGGAAGATGTCCTTCTTTTTTCAGAAACGCGCACATACGCCGGCGATACATACACACCCACTTAGTTTTGTACTTATCTCTACCTCAAAGAGGACATAACCATAATTTGGAAACAAAACAAACATCACCATATTTTGGATTACAAAAGTTTATTAAGGCCCTGTTTAGATCCACCTTCTAAATTTTTAGCCGGCTAATTTTAGTCATTTTGAATCCAAACATGACCTCCTAAAAGTGACTAAACTTTTAGCTCCTAGTCACCTCAACCCTCCTAAAAATGACTAAACACATAAAAAGGCAAAAAAAAAAAATCGAAAAACGAGATTCAAACAGATACCTCATAAACATTAGATGACTAATTTTAGTTGGCTAGAGGATCCATAAATATCCATCCATAGTTAAGGAAAATTTGCATGATCATACTCTAAAAGAGCGTGACAAGTGGTCTTTGTCGTTCTTTGTCCTTATCAATTTTTGCAAATATGTCAAACTTCGAAAAAAAAGCTATGCCAAAAATCAACTTCTCTCCTCGGATAGAAATGTTAAAGAAATATTTTGGCATTATTCTTTTTAGGCTGTATGTGTCATTTGAAGGACCCCCCAATTTGTCCATATATTACGCTCACCTTTTTGCCCTCATATTCCAAGGGGGATTTCTTCACATGTCATCGTAGGAAACTCTCAATCCTTTTTTATTCTATTCCAAGACAAATATACCAAAATCATCTCCAACTGTTCAAAAACATGCTTGAAAATGTGGTGACGTTCATCATATACCAACGCATATCCGAACGCAGCAGCATGGGAGATGTAAGTTGAAAACGAAATACATTTCTGGGCTGAAATGTGAAGAAAAAAGGCCATATAGATGCAAGTGAACCAGTGACCGTCCGTGGGCCGTACTGCTTAGATCCATGTCAGCTTACACGGCCCATGTACATTGTATGGCCAACAATCCTGTACAGCAGAAAAGAAGATACGGTCACGTGTACTGTTTCTGAGGACATCACATACGGATAACTACCAGAAAGTAGTAAAAGGCACAGACTGCACAGTGCCCACCTCCACGACACGTGGGCCCCGAGACTTCCACACAGCGCGCGAGAAGCCGAATGCCCAAACTGACCCCCGAAGAAACACAGGGAGGGAAAGGAAAAGCACACCGCGAAAACTCCCGCCTCCACCCCAAAGTGACCGGAACCTGACCCACTTACTCACTGACAAGTGGGTCTAGCATGCTCCGACCGCTTGGTCATGGATACAGCACCCGCAGGCTGGGCAAACATTTCGTAGAGGAAGGCAAGTAGTAGTACTATACTACCCAGCGGCGCGCCGCGCGGCCAATGGGAGGCGAGCGCCCGGATCGGTGACGTGGCCAAAATTTTCAGATCCCGCGCAAACGATCACCGCCCGCCGCCCCGCGCCCTTAAAAGCCGCCCTCTTCTGCCCCCCAACCCTCTCCATCCCCGCATCACGCAACACACACCCGCGCAACTGCACACGGCTCCCGCGCCCACACACCCCAAACCCTCGTCGCGATCCCGTCCCAAGGTACTGTGAGTTCGAAATCTAGATCAATTCGTTGCGAATTCGTCGGTGTTGGTGTGCGTTGTTGCTTATCGTTTCGTTTTCTGGGTTGAATCTGTGTTGGTAGGTTTCGAGATGAAGGCCAAGGCGAGGTCCAGCAACGGCGACTCCAGGTACGATTCGATCCGGTCGCCTCCTTCCTCCATTCTCGTGCTGTTTTCGCGGTGATTTGGATTCGTTTTGGTCCGTTTTGATCGGGATTTGATTTGCTTTTCGTGGTTGTGGTGAAGGCTCTCGGTGAGGAAGAGCAAGGCCGAGAAGGACCCCAACAAGCCCAAGAGGCCCCCGAGCGCGTTCTTCGTCTTCATGTGAGTACTAGATTTCATGCGGGTTTATCTGGTATCGCGTTTCCGCGTTTGTTGCGAGTTCGTTCTGATCGATTTGGTCTGTTCGGTTTGTGCAGGGAGGGGTTCAGGAAGGAGTACAAGGAGAAGCACCCCAATGTGAAGCAAGTCTCCGTGGTAAGCATCGATTCGCTTCGAATTTTCGCGTTGATTCCATGCGAATTTTTGCGTTCTTATTCGCGTGCCTTTTGGGTTGCAGATTGGCAAGGCAGGTGGTGACAGGTGGAAGTCCATGTCTGATGCTGTAAGTTTCTACCGCCGCATCCCTGCAGAAATGTTCGATTGGTAGTCTGTTCGACCTGTTGATACATGTTTCGTTTTGAATTCGTCCATGTTGGTTACTTGCGCTGTGCATTGATCTCGCGGTCACTTGTTCATGTATTAGATCTGTGAAATTTGTGATGCCTAGTCCTAGTCCTCAGGTTGTTTGGTCATTGTTTATTTTCAATTGTTCATGCGAACCGTTCGAAATGGTTGGGCTCAAATTGCTTAGTTATGAGACCCTGTTGTGGAGTGCAAGTTGGAGTCAGATTTTTGGTTGAGACCCTGTTGTGGAGTGCAAGTTGGAGTCAGATTTTTGGTTCACATTGTTTAATGCCCTAGCACATTCAGTATACTGCAGTTTAATTTTGTATCTTAAATTGATCATCCAATTAACCTTCTGCATTTAGTTATCTGCGTCACATGGAAATGTTTCCTTAACAGATTTGCTGCAGTTTAATTTGTATCTTAAATTGAGCAGCCAATTCACCTTCTGCATTTAGTTATCTGCGTCACATGGAAATGTGTCATTAACAGATTTGCTTAGACCCCATTTAGTTTCTGAATGTCATTTTTGACTGAAATATGGACTCTGCATGTGTAACACTGCTGTTTTCTCACGTGCAGGATAAGGCTCCTTTTGTGGCCAAGGCCGAGAAGCTCAAGGCTGAGTACACCAAGAAGATGGACTCCTACAACAACAAGCAGGTATGCGCCGCCCATATGACCCGACACGCCTGCAAATTCTGTTGTTCTGTTGACTGTTGTGGATGAGAGTCGAATGATTTTGATTTGTGCAATGCAGTCTGGAGGCCCCGCTGCGTCTGGTGACTCTGACAAGTCCAAGTCCGAGGTCAACGATGAGGATGAGGGCAGCGTGGAGGTGAGAGCCGCCGCCTCTTGCTGTCCATTTCCGTTGCTGTTTGACAGACTCTGAATTGCAACCTCCTGATGCCGTGTCTGAAACTTGTTTTGCAGGGAGACGAGTGATGGATGGAACTCTTCCTCACCAAGTTACCGCAGTCAGTAGGGAAGTCTTCGTTGGCCTAACTTGGCGTTGCAGTCGCTGCTCCTTAGCCTTTGGATGCTGTCTGTCAGTCTCTAGATCTCGTAGTCTCTGTCGTTGGTAGGATGCAGTAACTTAGTTGCAAGTGTTGTCCTTGAAGTGATGCAGTTTAGTTGGTAGTGTTCGCTTCTTCGGCACTTGACCGTCGGAATGTCAGCCAGTCAGCAGTCTGTACTTACTCAAAGTTATGTGCCTGTTTAAAATCCCAGATCTCAATAGATTATGGCATCAACTGTTGAATAGAATCTCCTGTGTTAATCTTGCATCTGGATGTCTTGATGTTAACTGTTCTTGATTTGGGTCGACCATGCTTTGTGAAATTCCAATTTGTGTTGTCTGTCTGAACCATTTTTGGGGAAGGTAACAGCCTGATGCTATTGTTGCTATGAAGCAGAGATGCCTCTTGTGATCTTACAGTTCTATAATGACACGAATCGCTGTGTTGTGATGTGAGATCTTCAGTTCGAGTAGTCAGGTCAGCCTGAATCTTTGAGCCAACAGTCTGATTAACTGTTGCTCTCTCTACATCGTGAAGTCCTTTCGGTGAAACTCAGTTTCCTCCTTTTTCTGTTGGTAGGGTTATATAATTTCTTTGCTTCATTTACCTTCAACTTGAATTGCTGGAAGAACTTTACTAGATCTTCATGTCAGCAAGTGAAGTATGGAAGTTAGCCTGAATTACTAGTTTCCTGTCTGCAACTTGAATTGTTGGAAGAACCTGAAGTGTCCTACCATTGACAAATTCTGATCTGTATCTTCTGAACTTGATAGTTCCTACAGTCTATGTTTTTAAGGCGTCGCCTAGGCGTCGCTTTGGCGTCAGGGCGCAAAAATATTCAGGGCGTCCCGGTCGCCTTACCAGGAAAGCGGCAAACGCAAGGGAGGGAGGGAGAAGAGAGCAAAAATGGGACGGGAACTGGTTAGGGAGGCCAAGAAGCTGCCCCTCCTGCTCTTCCTGCTGGCTCCCGCGGCTCTGGATGGCTCAGAGCTCCCTCCGATTACTTGGTTGCAGCAGATCTTGGACGAGGTGCGGGAGTCGATCTGAAAGGGCAGAAGGAGGGGCCGGCGGGGAGGAGTTGCAGGTTTGGGGAGCCGCTGGAGCATCTCGCACGAGGTAGATGGGAGCTAGCACGGGCGACGGCGCGAGGGAGAGAGAGAGAGAGAGAGAGAGAGAGCGAGAGGCGCACGGCGCTGGCGGCTGGCTGGGAGAGCCATCGGGAGAAGAAGATGGCTGTGTAGGTCAACTTGTGGGCTGTTGAAGGGTTATTGGACTGGTGGGCTGGGCCTTCTTTCCCTTGTAGCTCTTTTCTTTTTCCTTTTTCTTTTCTTTTTCTCCAGAATGAACGTATAGGCTGTTTATGGCTTATTATCAAATGGGTATGGCGTCGCCTCACCTCGCCTTATGCTCGCCTAGGCGTCGCCTAGGCGACTGGAGGGGGATGAAACGCCACGCCTCGCCTTACCGCCTTAAAAACATAGCCTACAGTACTCCGTACTTGGTCTGTGCAGTTCATTCCCAAAACCGGAAAACTTCTGGTCTCGGTAAACTTTTGGGTAAAAGTCAAGTTGATTTGTGTGCCGTCTTCTGCGATGACTGATGAAATAGCAGCAGCACGGGAACGGTCAGTACTCTACTGTAGCAGCAGCAGCCGCCGGCACGCGTTTTTTTTTTAAGGATAAACGCCCGCAGAGGGCTAGAAGCTTCATTGCTGCTCAAGAGGTACAACTATTTTGCAAAAAGGCCCTTACAAATATTCTAACTAAGTTATAGGCCTTGTGCAAACCAAAATGGACACAGAAAGAAATAGAAAATAAAAACAGGTCCTTAGGAGAAGAATCATGCCGACGGCGAAGATGAGCAGGCCGCCGCCGTAGATCCTCCTCATACTCTGGCACGAGGAGCACTATAGCCACCATCAACTTGGCCACCAACGCAGATGCCTCCAACTGCAACGGGACCAGACGATGGAGCAGCCGACGACCGCAAGACCACCGCGAGGCAGTTGGGAAGAAGGCCTTTCTTATGCAAGCCGATTGGCACGCTGGCGGTCCACCCGGCGGCCGCTTCGGCCTACGCACTTGAAGGGTAGGAGGTCGATGCCGTAGATCAAGGATGAGCAACACCGGGCATGACCATGAATCGAATCCTCCACCCAAATCGGGGATCAGCAACCGATGGCGATCAACCCAAATGAAGGAATCGAAGCGTCTGTGTGGAGGCATTGCCATGGATGAGCCAAAGCAAAGGCCTCGACGCCACTGTACCTGCAACATAGCAGCGAAGCAGAAGAACAGGGGAAGAGGACACCCATCGGGGAGGACACCGAAGGGGACAACGGCCATCACGGCAAACACCAACAAGGAAAACAAGAGCTAAAACGCTGGCGTTGCACCAAGAACAAATCACCAGATGGTGAATGCAAAGACCAGAGCGAGCTCAACTTTATTCCTACCGAAACTAAAATCTACAACTACAACTGTACACAGGAGGTCCCCTCACCCAGATCCACACCGGCAGGAAGCCGGAGCAGCCGGGGAGGGGCCGAATCGGCCCTCCGGGGAAGAAGAAAAACTGTAGAAGCGGTGGGGGAGAGAGAGGGTTCGAGAGAGCTGTGACGCCCTCGCTTTGCACGCGTTGTGTTGAGAGAAACGGTTTGACGCGGGGAATTTTTTGACACGTCCAGCACCCGCACTTTCGCAGCTCGACATCGGAAGGGCAAACGATCGCTGAAAGGTGTGACATCATCTCATCCGCCTTTCTCCAGCTGCCGCGTCTCGTGGCATGACTTGCGAGCAAGATCACTGAAAAGTGTGATATCATCCTCCTTTTTCCAGCTGCGCGGATTCTCATGGTATATGTGCTGCGAGCGTGTTCGCTGAATGCCTGCGTCACGTGGTGTCCCTTGTCGAGCAGGTTCTCTTCGTCGGAACAATATTCCTGATTAACGGTTCCTCCAGTTGCTGGATCAAAGCTTGAGTTGTGCGCCGGAATGTCTGTCTACCAGTTTTGGTATCAAGTGTATGGAATGACCTGGATCGTGCTTGGCGGATTTAATTCAGTTGGCAAAGTTTTAGTTCATGTTAAACACTTTCCGTAAAAGCATTCAAATATCTAAGATAACTGAAACTCGAAGCATATCAGGTAAAAAAAATGTAATCGACGTGCCACAAAAACTTTGAGTTGTGCATCGTACTAGTTTTTTTGAAAATAAGGCAGGAGCACTGCCATTCATTAAGGTAGAAGAAGAAAAATTACAACCTAAGGTTACATAGACTAACCCGACAGAACTGTCAGGCCCGAGCCATGGTCATCACCAAGCTCAAGAAAACGAAACAAAAAGAAGAAACAACTGAAGAAACCCTGAACAAGCAGCCACAAGCTCGCAAAGCCAAAGCTTCTGGAGCTAACAACGACGAGGGAGGTAACTCAGGTAATCCTCCAAGAAGCCAGCCACTTCGGATAAAACACTCAACTGTTTATCCTTCTTTTTGACAAAGAACCATTTCTTAGTCAACAAATCCCGAACCACCTTGAAACCTGGTTTTCGAGATTTACCTTTAGTCTTCCGATAAAGATTGTGTCTTCGAGTGCTATCTGAACCCACGACAATTGCATCCCTCACAGGTGAAGAATTTTCTTGAGGGAGGGAAGGCATATGAGGCACCGTCAACTGCTTGAAGTCACTCAAGGCCTTTATCAGTTCCTGCCCAACCAATTTTTCTGCCTCACTTCGGAGCAAGACTGGAGTCTGGACTTCTTCAGCCGGGAGGTGATGGTTGATAGCACACGGGGTCGT
Organism: Eragrostis nindensis; assembly: GCA_012490785.1. Lineage (NCBI taxonomy): Eukaryota > Viridiplantae > Streptophyta > Magnoliopsida > Poales > Poaceae > Eragrostis > Eragrostis nindensis. Next base: position 408,004 of record JAAXCT010000379.1, on the reverse strand, counting down.
AGTAGTCGATGGTGGTGTGGAGATGAGATGGGCCTCAAGCAACATCGGGTCCCACAACCTCTCACAGGCTGGCAATGTGTTGATCCGAAAATCACACACAAACGGCCTGGGAGATCTGCTTAACTCCAGTGCAGGACCGAATCTCGTACGCCGTGAGAATCCCGAAGCGTGCCAGTCAGTTTTTCCTGAAAACTAACAAAAGGATAAAAAGGTCAAATTCACCTGGTCACCGGCCCGAGAAACAGGCCGATGTATAGCCGACAACTGAATGTCGTGGAAACAGTCGATGATGCAAATAAAGACAAATAGAACAATCGACCGTTGCTATCGGCTACGCCCTATCGGCTCCCTATCATCGGCTATTGAACAGTAAAGGAACAGATCTAACAAACCACAGTAAACTATCGGCTAGATTTAGATAATTAAATAAATACTTCGTAACCAGCCAAACAGTGCAATAGAGAATATAAAGGTTTCAGGAAGGAAAGATCTGTGTGATAACTAATCGGCTAAACACTCCGATCAAACTCCAGATCGGCCTATCGGCTAACCACGTCACGGAATTACTCCAGCAAAAACCCGTAGGATCGGACCTAACCGAGACAGCAATAAGGTTTTTGCTAAAGCAATTAAGTGGAAGATCAACCAATAAACAAATCCAAAGTGATTATGGTAACTAATCGGCTAAACGTCCCGATCGAACCCTAAATCAATCTATCAGCCAGACACGTCACAGAACTATTCCAATAAAACCGGTAGGATCGGACTTAACCGAGACAGCAATAAGGTTCTATCGGAGATAATTAGGTGGAAGACCAACTAATAGATCGATCTAAGATGACTCGAATATATTTAATCTATCTATACTATGTTCATCAGACAAACGTCGCGTAGGATCGGACCTAACCGAGACAGCAATAACGACGCCGATCTTGCTAACAGTTCTAGATAGATCTCATATACCGGATAACTGATAATTAAACCAACACCACTAGCAGATTCGATCAACTCAATGCAGTGAGATAATTCGATCAAAGCACGAGACGAGAAGGTTACTAGATAGTCGAGATAATTACCGTGGGGTGACGAATTCCCTGCCCTAGCGGAGATCGTGCCGATGCAGCCCGCTCGAACAAGAAACCCGTCGAGAAAAACAGGTTGGCGATGCGCCGAGAGTTGTATTGAATTGTGTATTATCCTGATTACAAGCACCTGGGTTTATATTTATACACCCGAGGCAACCGACTTCGAAACAAACACGACTCCTCCTAACTTTCGTTACAAGAAAATATTTTATTCCTATCTTAACTAATCCTCTGATCGTAACAATCAAAATCTTCCTTTTGTTCCGGTCAACGCGGCGTCTTCTCCAGATACTATCTCCCCTTGCCTTATCTCTTCGCCGCGTGTCAGAGGACTTCCAAAATCCGGTGTCAACACATGCCCCCCAAGTTCGGAGTACAAAATCTTTGTGCGCCGAATTTGTCTCCTAGTGCCTTGTGCACATTTATAGCAAGCACCACTCACGACCCTCATAAATACGGAACCGACTCCTCATCTTCTTCCTCCTCCACTTTCTTCTCAAGGAAGCCGCTCTTCATCGGTTCTCTCTCTTCCGCGCCGTCGCTGTCGCCGACCAAGAAATGGCGCGTCAGTCTTCTTCCGATTCCGACGCCGAGGCTCGGACGAAGCGCCCGCCGGTACTCACCGCATCTATCCCTGAGGTAATCCATCGCCTTCAAATCTGATTTCCCTTTTACTTTTCTCAACCCTAGGCTTAACTGTTTCCGCCATTAGTTTCTCACCATTTTTATTCTCCTTTTCTTTTTCGCATTATTTCCAGAACCTTAGGGCGCAGCTCGTGATTCCCTCCTCTGCTTCGAGATTCTATTTCTTAGGGCCGATGGGCGATGAGGACCCCACTCACTTTATTAGATCTGAAACTTTTAGGATCCCCTTCAAAAACACCTTGCTCAACCCTTCTCATTGGAGCGCTAGTTTCAGATCTTGGCCGAGCACCCTTCCTGGCTGGAAAAATTGGTATTGCCGAGTTCGTCAGGCCAAACTCGCTCACTGGACTGCTTTAGGCATAGATCATTGCATCAATTTGTCTATTGCCGAAACAACCAGAAATGACCCTTTGCTGATTTCTTCATCTTATTTCTGGTCTGATGCCCTCAACGCATATACATTCGGTCATGGCCCTATGTCCCCTTCACTTATGGATGTGACCATGCTCACAGATCTTGATGTCGCAACTTCCTTTGCTCCTGACAATTTGCAAGTCACACTGACTCATGGTTTCCAAACCAAAGGCATTGGGGGCTGGAAGGGCTTTATTACCAAATATAGCCACCCCTCAGGACCAGTGACTGATAAGGAACATGCAGCCTTTTTGATGATGTGGCTAGATAGATACCTTTTCTGCGGATCAGCCTGTGGCCCTACACAAAATATGCAAAACCTTGCAGAGCTTCTTGCAGGAGGTACAAAACTCCCATTAGGGCAATATTTACTCGGCGCCACTTATCAGCTTCTTCATCAAGTAGCCAGAAAATTATCCACCAATCAACCTGTAGAGAATTTTGGTGGCCCTTGGTGGTTTATTCAGCTCTGGCTTGTCCTATATTCCTCAAAGGCTGCTACTCTCCCTCCCCTTGAAAACAGAACATTTCCTAATGTTCAGCCAGAGTCAGAGGAACAAACTCGACGCCGATGCCTTTCTTTCGGCGAAGCAGTAGCCGTTGTTCCTGGAGAAAGATCATCGCCTGAATCACTACGCCTTTGGTTTAGGCTTTTCTATTATGGCTTCCGCTCCAAAGTGACCATCTGGTTCCCATACCAAAACATGATGGAATTTGATACACCATCCTCTTTCCGTCCTGACAACCCCTTGCAAGACGAAGAATCACAAGCTCAATTCCTTGCATACATCAAACCTTGCATCCTTCCAACTCAGATTCATTCAGGCCGCAACAAAAGACCCTCTTATGAGCTGTATCACCCTTCTGTCTGTGCCAGACAGCTCGGCCTAGGTCAACTTCCCATCGGCCTATTTTTCATCGGCAAACTGAAGATCAGAGCCCCCATCGCCGATAGGACAGATTACTTGAGGCTGTCTCGCTTAGCCGACGTCATCCCCATCGGCAACTATGCCGACATCATTCTGAAGCCCTTCAGTTCAAGCTCTTTCAACTCCTGGTGGGCAGAATGGCGACAACATCTCTTCCACCTCAAGTGCTCTACATACTTGACTCCTCTGGATCTTCCTGCCGACGAAGAGGTAATAATCTCAAGTATTTCATATGCATTCATTATATATGAGCCTGCAATAATCATGCTACTCATTTCCTCTTCTTGATTCAGTCTGCAGATGAAGCAACCCCCGTCGGCCGTGATGGCAACCCTGTGCAATATCTCCGGGAATCGGCTACTCCAAACATCATCTTGCCAGCGCCGAGGAAAAGAAAAACAGCAGCAGCTCCAAACCAGCCACCAGTTCCAAAGCGCACAGCTCCTCAAGCACCAAGGCGGCCCGCACCTGCCCCACGACGACAGCCTGCACGCCAAACTACTCGCAAGGTCCGCCAAAGCTCAATGTCGGCCTTCACATCTCCATCCGCCGATGAGACTCCTCAGGTCTCTTTCTTAATGATGTACTTTGAATAATTCACATTTCCATCAAATAACACTTACTCTTTTTTTTGCAGGACCTTAATGTCAATGTTCCTCCGAACACAGATACCCAGGCGTCGCCAGCTCGGGACCATGCCGCCATCGGCTCTGAAGTACCACATGCATCGGCCGAAGATACTTCTACCCCTCAGGGAGAAAGCGGACAGGATTTCAACCTCCCAACCGGTCCAGTAGGCACGCAGATCCAAACATCTCCTGACGCCGATACAGAGAAGACGGTAAAATCAAGATAGCCCTTCTTTTCTTATCATTTCATCTTGAATGCATCATCACTCTATTCTCATTTCAGCTATCGGACCCTCAACCATCGGCCATCAATTTGGACTCATCGGCTTCCTCAAAACCCTATCTTCCTGACGATGTGAAGACAACCCTGAGGGAAATTTCAGAAAGACTGTCGGAGCCAACTCTTGACGTGCTGACATCCAACATCGGCCCAGTTTCAAGCCGATTCAATGAGATCCGTCGTTTGATCCCATATGATCTCTTAGAAGCTCTGCATCCCGCTGCACACATCGACTATCATGAGCTGGAGATCATCAAGATCCAAAGACGTATGACCGAAAGGGCTGCTAGATCAGATCGTCTGATAGCCTTGGTCAATGCCGATTCCCAGGTCCAGACTGAGCAAGCCAAACTTGACGAGCTAAGGACCAAGCCCGCAGAAATTCGAACTGAACTAGATCGGCTGAAGAAAGAGCTTGAGGATCTCCAAGCCGCAGTAAGAGCCAAAGAACAAGAGATCAAGGCTGAAGAAGACAAGCTAGCCCTTCTCCCCGATGAAATATCAACTCAAGAAAGCATACTATCATCGGCCAAGGATCTAGCACGTCAGCAGCTCTTGGTGCTTCATCCGGACATCGGCTCAATGGAACAAGACCTCAAGTTCATAAACAGCATCGAGCAGATCCGCAAAAACGCCATCGACAAGATCCAGGAGTACCTGTAGGCTTAGTCTTGTAGCAAAAACTTCTTTTGAACTCTAAAGTATTTGTATAAACACTTTAAATTCAAGGGCGACGTAAAGACATCGGCCTTTTGCCTCTTGCACGAATCTTCTGCCGCATATTCTTGCCATACTTCTTTATTTTAATGTAAGCTTCTAGATGGCGTTTCACGTGAGAACAGTATACCTGACATAATGAGCTGTACCCTTGTCTTCATATGGCGTGCACCAGACAATCCGTACCAATTACTTTAATTGCAGCAGGTCTTTCACTGTTCCACGATCTTATCTCCTTTCGCATCTTGGCCTATAAAAGGAATGCCTCCCTTCATCAAAATCACAACACCATGGCCGGCAAGAAGAATCCCTTTCACAAGACCTCAGCAATATATCCCAAACAGCGAGATAACAACCATGAGCTTCTTTTCCCTTTACACACCCATGCTTTGGCCTCTTGCCTTCCGTTTGCTTCTCTCCAATCTCTTTCATCCCGACGCTATCCCTCTTGAGCTAATCCCTGAAGACAGCGGCTCCTCTTCAGACCTCGAGGAAGAACTCATGTTCTTCGTCAGACAAGGTTCCTTCTCAGGGATAACATCTTCTTCGACGTGATGGTGTCCATGCATTTGCTCCTCTCCTCGCACACTGGAGCAACGACCCATCCTACCCTGTGTCAGCACTTGGTTGACACTTGACAGCAGCCGCAGTGTGTATTCTTGGTGTAAGAACTTGTACTTTGATTTGGGCTTCTTTGTATTTTTCTTCTAGAGGCGATGTGCCTAGCCGTTGCATCGGCTTAGCAGTCATCGGCTTTCTGTAGGCGACGTGCTGTCGGCTCTTGTATGTTATTTCTTCAAGAATTAACCCAGACGCTTGGATGATATTTCTTCAAATACTTTCCATTAAGGGCTCGCTCCATTTCTTTTCCATCCAAACTCTGCAACTTGTAAGCATTACCAACTAAACATTGGCTAATCTTGAACGGACCTTCCCAATTTGGGGACCATTTACCGAAGCGGTTACTCTTAGAACCTATCGGCAAAATAAGCTTCCACACTAAATCCCCTTCGGAAAATTGCTTGGAAACAACTTTCTTATTATAATGCTTCGCAACTCGAGCTTTGTTCTGAGCAATCTTCTCCATAGCTCGCAACCGAAGTTGTACTATGTCCTCAGATTCATCATTCATTAAGTTTTTGTACTCATCGGCTGTAAGCTCATCTTGCAATGAAATTCGGCGAGACCCAATATTTACCTCCCAAGGAAGAACTGCTTCATGTCCATATACCAGCTGATAAGGCGTGACTTGTGTAGCCCCATGACACGACATCCGATAGGCCCAAAGCGAATCGGCTAATGTCGTGTGCCACTTCCTTGGTTGTTCATCGATTTTACGTTTAATCAACTTGATCAAACTCTTGTTGGACGCCTCAGCCTGACCATTTGCTTGAGCATAATACGGAGAAGAATTTAATATTTTAATTCCCAAACTTGCAGCAAACTCCAGAAACTCCTCCGATATGAAAATGGACCCTTGGTCAGTGGTAATCGTCTGAGGAATTCCAAACCGATAAATAATGTGCTCCTTCACAAAATTGATCACATCTTTCGAAGTCACATTCTTGAATGGCACAGCTTCCACCCACTTTGTGAAATAATCAGTCACAGCTAAAATGTATTTATGCCCTTTGCTTGACGGAGGATTAATTTGACCAATCATATCCATACCCCACCCCCGAAACGGCCATGGCTTAATGATAGGGTTCATGGCCGAAGCAGGAGCCCTCTGAACTGGACCAAATTTCTGACAATCCTGACAACCTTTATAATATTCAAAACAATCCTCCAACATGGTCGGCCAGAAATAACCAGTCCTCCTCAGCAACCACTTCATCTTGTAAGCTGACTGATGGGTTCCACAAATTCCTTCATGCACCTCTGCCATTGCTAATTTTGCTTCTTCCAGATCCAAGCACTTCAACAGCACACCTTCCAAGGTTCGGTAATATAACTCTCCATCCAACAATACATATTTAAGAGCCTGGTACCTAACCTTTTTGGATACGGATTGAGATGGATTCTTCAAATACGAAACGATTTCCGCCCTCCAATCTTCAACCTCAACATCAGGAACATCCAACACAATGCATCTATGATCAGGCCGATACCCTGACGCATTTTGTGCCAACCTATTAGCTTCCATATTCTGCTCTCTGGGAACATGCTTGAATTTCACATCCCCGAATTTCTGCAGCTGCAATACGCATTCTTCATAATAAAACCGCAGATTTTCGTCCCTGCATTCAAATTCTCCAGAGAGTTGTCCAAGCACCAATAATGAATCTCCAATTACTTCAATATGAGTGGCTCCAGCATCACCAAGCAATTGTAAACCCCTTAACACAGCTTGATACTCAACTTGATTGTTAGTACCAACATCAACAGAATAAGAAAACTCGAATGATGCCCCCCGAGGCGAAATGAGAACCAAGCCTATACCACATCCCATTTTGCAAACGGATCCATCAAAGAATAATATCCATGGCAAGGGCTCAACATGATTATGCTCAACTATTAAATCTGCCAAAATCTGACCTTTAACAGCTTTAAGAGGCTCATACCTCAAATCGAATTCAGCTAGAGCAAGCATCCACTTTCCGAGTCTTCCCTTCAAAATAGGAGCCGATAGGACATGTTTGACTACATCGGCTCCGCACACCACAGTACATTCGCTCGAAAGAAGATAATGCCTTAATTTGGCGCAAGAGAAATAAAGGCAAAGACATAATCTTTCCAAATCAGAATACCTGGTTTCAGCGTCAAGCAACTTTCTGCTTAAATAAAATACCACCCTTTCTTTTCCTTCTTGTTCTTGCACCAACGTAGAGCCGATGGACTTCTTATCGGCTGACAAATACAACTTGAAAGGAACGCCCGCCTTAGGAGGAACCAATACTGGAGGAGATTTTAAATATTCTTTGATCTCATCTAACACTTTCTGGTGATCAGGGCCCCACTTGAACTCTTGACCAGCCTTCAACTGTAGCAATGGTGTAAACGGCTCAATTCTTCCTGATAGATTAGCAATAAACCTCCTCACGAAATTTATCTTCCCAACAAGAGATTGCAACTCTGTCTTGTTTGTTGGAGGCTTCAACTTGTTGATGGCTTCAAAACTCCTTGGGCCAATCTCTATACCTCGTTCATGCACAATGAACCCTAAAAATTGCCCAGCCGATACCCCAAAGGCGCATTTATTGGGATTCATCCTGACACCATACTTTCTGGTCCTCTCCAGTACTTCCTTCAAATCAGCTATGTGATCATCGATGGCCTTTGACTTAACAATGACATCATCAATGTATATCTCCACCAATCGGCCAATCAAATCATGATATATGTAATTCATAGCCCTTTGATAAGTAGCACCAGCATTTTTCAAGCCGAAAGTCATCACAACCCATTCATATAAACCAATCGCACCTGGGCATCTGAAGGCAGTCTTTGGAATATCTTCTTCGGCCATGAAAATCTGATTATAACCGGCATTGCCATCCATGAAGCTGACAATCTTGTGTCCTGCCGCAGCATCAATCAACGTATCGGCCACCGGCATCGGATAGCTGTCTTTGGGCGTTGCTCTGTTCAGATCCCTAAAGTCAATGCACACCCGTAACTTGCCATTCTTCTTCTCCACCGGGACGATATTTGATATCCAATCAGCATACCGGCATGGACGTATGAATTTTGCCTCATACAATCTAGCAATCTCCTGTTTAATCGCTTCATCAACCTTAGCCTCAAATTTCCTTGGAGCTTGCTTGTGTGCCCGAAATCCAGGTTTGATAGGTAGCCGATGTTCAACAATTGATCGGCTAAGACCCGGCATCTCATGATATTCCCATGCAAAACAATCTCGGTAATCCTTTAACAACTCTATTAATTTATCTTTAAATTCCTTACATAATCCTTTACTGACGAAAGTCGGCCTAGGCTTGCTACCATCACCTATATCTACCTCCTCTAGCTCATCGGCCGAAGTAAATCCTTGCCCCAACTTGCCCTCCTCCTTGGCGTCCTCTGTGGCGCCTGTCAGAGTAACTTTTTAGGATTCAAGTCATCCACCAATTCAACGCTATCATCGGTGAACTCCAAGAACTCTCCATCCCAGACCTTGCCAGAGAAACAATCCATGCACTCCAAACGCATGGGACCCAAATCGGCCGAAGCGACGTACACCGCGGTATCGGCCGGAACCACCTCGATCACATCATCCACCCATTGAATAAGGAACTGATGTAAAGTGGACGGGATGCAACAGTTGGCATGAATCCAATCTCTCCCAAGCAACATGGTATAAGATCCCTTACCATCAATAACAAAGAACGTAGTGGGCAACGTCTTGCTTCCGATGGTCAACTCCACATTGAGCACCCCTTTCGCTTCTGACGTCTTGCCCCCATAGTCCCTGAGTATCATGTTGGTTTTGATCAAATCGTCATCGGTCCTGCCCAACTTCCTGAAGGTAGTCATCGGCATGATGTTGACTGCAGCACCTCCATCGACCAGCATCTTGCTCATCGGCTTACCATTCACATACCCTTTGACATATAAAGCCTTCATGTGCCGGCGCTTAGATTCTTCTGGCTTGTCAAACACAGCCTGTTGCGGATCAAGGACCAACTGTGCCATAGCTTCTGCAGCATCATCGTCAGATTCTTCATCATCAACAGCTCTGAATTCATACGGCATGATGCAAACATTGACTGCTGCTTCCAACTTCTGGACCTCAGACGCCACCTTGGGCCTCCATTCCTTCCTGGTACGCGGACGCCGATCATCATCATCATCACGTTTATGGAGCTCGGCTTCCATCTCCCTGCAACGCTGTCTCTGTACCCTTCTCTTCTGGCTCTTGGAGAAGATACCAGTGGGACACCACTGTGGCTGGCGTTTAGGCCTATATTCTTGCTGCTCTTCATCGATCAGCTCCTGGAACTCAGCCTCATCGTCCTGCTTTGGCCCTAGCCGATCATGAACAGAAGGCTTGAACTCTCTGTTCGGTCGACGTGGCGCCTCTCTCATTGGCCGATATGATGCCCCACTCTCCTGCAGCCGATCAAAAGCCGGAACTCTCCCCTGTCTAGCATAGACATGAGATGGCACTTCTCTGTACAGCCTCCTTGACTGATTGCTGCAGCCTGGGCACCCTTCAATCGGTGGCAACTTCATGCCTTCTTCCCAACAGTATCTGAAGAAAGGACAATCCCAATGCGAGTCATCCCGAGATCTGTGCTCTTCATAATCATCCCTTTCCCTCTTCCTCTGATACTTGTTGATCATGGATGAACTACCAAATTCCACCATATTCACAGGAAAAGGATTCCCATCAATCTTCATGGGCTTCTTTTGTTCATCAAACTTGATGCGACCCTGTTCAATCGCAGCCTGAACACTCTGCCTGAAGACTCTGCACTCATTCGTAGTATGTGATGGAGCATTATGCCACTTGCACCATCTTCTCTTCTTCAGTTCTTCAGGTGAAGGCAAAACATGATTCGGTGGCAACTGGATCTGCTTCTCCTGTAACAACCAATCAAAGATCTTGTCCAGCTTGTTCACATCAAAATCATATCTTTCTTGGGCCGCAGCTTGCTTGATGAACGGACACGCCACTGGTTTCTTGCCTCTGGTCCATTCAGCCAGTCCCACTTCTTCTCCATCTTCATCAGAATCAGATTCAAATGCATAATCAGCATATGCAGCATGCCTGCCCTTCACAGCACTCTGGAATCGGCTCTCGTGAGCTGAGATCTTCTGAGCCAGCTGGGAGATACTCTCAAACTCCTGAGACGCAAACCTCTCCCGAATGGGGCCGATGAGCCCTTGAAAGGCTAACTCGGCTAACTGCTGGTCTGTCAGAGCCAAACTGTAGCATCTGCTACGAACATCTCGGAACCTCTGAATGTAATCCAGCACCGACTCTCCGGACCTCTGACGAACAGCAGTCAGATCTGTGAGCTTCATCTCAGTAGTGCCGCCATAAAAGTACTTGTGGAACTTCTGCTCCAGATCACGCCACTCTTTAATGGAATCGGCCGGCAATGATGCGAACCATGTAAAAGCTGGGCCTGACAGCGACAAAGGGAACAATCTGATCTTCCATATGTCATCAGCCGAAGCCTCACCACACTGCGCGAGGAAACGGCCGATGTGTTCCATGGTTGATGTGTTATCCTGTCCAGAAAACTTGGAGAAATCTGGCACCTTGTACCGTGGAGGGAAAGGAGTCCTGTCATACCACTCTGGATATGGGCGGCGGTACACAGAAGCCTGATCCTTCGCCTTCAAGCCAAATTGGTCTCTCATTATGTCAGCAATCTTGACAGCCCAATCATCTGCCCCCGAGCTCCTCGCTGCTGACGATGGTCCTTGCTGATCCGGCCATGCTTGATTACCTCCAGACCCAGTTGGCACATACTGTTCTGAAATCTGAAAAGTACGACCTCCCACATCTCTTGTAGGGGTACCAAGAGGCAGCCGATAACTCCTCTGAGGAGTAGAGTACACCGGCCCACCTCCTACCTCATTGTATATCGTACCATCAGCTGTCTTGATGATGAGGTCCTTCAATGTATTGACCAATACTGGAGACTGATTGATCAATGCTTGATGCATGGCAGTATAAATCATATCACTCAGATTTCCAGATGGGACCTGAGACGACCCAGCAGCCGACGTCGGTGGTGGTTGCTCTGGTACTTCTTCTGTCGGTCTGACTTCTTTAGCAGCTTTGAGCGCATCTTCAAACATAGTCTTGATAGAGTTCACCAAGGGGGTAGACTTTTCTGCTAATGCTTTCTCAACAGCAATATTGACCACCTTCTGAATCTCTTCAGCTGCTGCCTTCTCATCTGATGACCCCGCCGGTTTCTTGGAAGTGTCCACGACAACCGGCATGGGAAAAGGATTGGACTGAACCACGCCCGCTCTTGTTTTCTTGAATGATTGCAGGCACAGCTCTTTGTAGTCCTCCATGTTCTTCATGAGCAGCTGTTTCTGTTCATCACTCAGCTGTTCTTCTGTCACCTGAAGGACATTATGCGCTCCAATCTTGGTCCTGTCGATTGGTGTCCCGTCTTGCGACATGACTTCAATGAACGTGTCCCACCGAGCGTGCCAAAAAGTGTGTTGATCCGAAAATCACACACAAACGGCCTGGGAGATCTGCTTAACTCCAGTGCAGGACCGAATCTCGTACGCCGTGAGAATCCCGAAGCGTGCCAGTCAGTTTTTCCTGAAAACTAACAAAAGGATAAAAAGGTCAAATTCACCTGGTCACCGGCCCGAGAAACAGGCCGATGTATAGCCGACAACTGAATGTCGTGGAAACAGTCGATGATGCAAATAAAGACAAATAGAACAATCGACCGTTGCTATCGGCTACGCCCTATCGGCTCCCTATCATCGGCTATTGAACAGTAAAGGAACAGATCTAACAAACCACAGTAAACTATCGGCTAGATTTAGATAATTAAATAAATACTTCGTAACCAGCCAAACAGTGCAATAGAGAATATAAAGGTTTCAGGAAGGAAAGATCTGTGTGATAACTAATCGGCTAAACACTCCGATCAAACTCCAGATCGGCCTATCGGCTAACCACGTCACGGAATTACTCCAGCAAAAACCCGTAGGATCGGACCTAACCGAGACAGCAATAAGGTTTTTGCTAAAGCAATTAAGTGGAAGATCAACCAATAAACAAATCCAAAGTGATTATGGTAACTAATCGGCTAAACGTCCCGATCGAACCCTAAATCAATCTATCAGCCAGACACGTCACAGAACTATTCCAATAAAACCGGTAGGATCGGACTTAACCGAGACAGCAATAAGGTTCTATCGGAGATAATTAGGTGGAAGACCAACTAATAGATCGATCTAAGATGACTCGAATATATTTAATCTATCTATACTATGTTCATCAGACAAACGTCGCGTAGGATCGGACCTAACCGAGACAGCAATAACGACGCCGATCTTGCTAACAGTTCTAGATAGATCTCATATACCGGATAACTGATAATTAAACCAACACCACTAGCAGATTCGATCAACTCAATGCAGTGAGATAATTCGATCAAAGCACGAGACGAGAAGGTTACTAGATAGTCGAGATAATTACCGTGGGGTGACGAATTCCCTGCCCTAGCGGAGATCGTGCCGATGCAGCCCGCTCGAACAAGAAACCCGTCGAGAAAAACAGGTTGGCGATGCGCCGAGAGTTGTATTGAATTGTGTATTATCCTGATTACAAGCACCTGGGTTTATATTTATACACCCGAGGCAACCGACTTCGAAACAAACACGACTCCTCCTAACTTTCGTTACAAGAAAATATTTTATTCCTATCTTAACTAATCCTCTGATCGTAACAATCAAAATCTTCCTTTTGTTCCGGTCAACGCGGCGTCTTCTCCAGATACTATCTCCCCTTGCCTTATCTCTTCGCCGCGTGTCAGAGGACTTCCAAAATCCGGTGTCAACACAATGACAAGTTGTGTCCAAAATGCACAAGGTCGTCGTCAACGACTATGGTGTTGGCGCCTCTGGTGTCATGTGCCAGTGTCGGAATGCCCTTCAAATTACTGTGGACGTTGCGTCGAGGGTGTTCGGAGCGATGAGAAAGGCACTCTGTGGAGATATGACCAAATCGACGGCATCGCCAACATCTTGTTGGGTCACGACAAGATGCAACCTTGTGATCCCGAGCAAGACAATTGAAGCACAACCCTTTCATTCTTTTCAAGTAGAGCGAATGTCGCTCCTCCTGCTGCCGTGCCACATTGGCCGACCTTGGCTCAGTGCATTGCCGCGAGCGCTTGTTCTTCACAACTTGCCAGCCATCTTCACACTTTCCTAGCTCACGCACTTCAACAGCGGCTTGAAGGTCAGGGCCTCTCCGATGCAGAAGCACCTGTTTGTATGAGGGCCTGCTAAGCTGCTGCAGCTGGTGCTGGGCTTCAAACTGGATAGCAGTTTGGTGTTGGGGGAGGTGATGTAGCCTTGATGCCGACAACTTACAGTGCCCGTCGTCGTCGTCGTCGCCCCCGTGGCCAGCCATGGAAGAGTGGCGCTGGGGCGATTGGGGACACGGCCGCAGGACGCTGCTCGGCACTGCCATGCCCGGCACCGGCACCCTGCAGGTGCTCCTAGTCCACTGGTGACGGATATGGGCCTTCTCGCCGGCGATCGACTGCTGCGTCGATGGTGGACGACCAGCTCTCACCGGCAGTCGCGACGAGGGCGAGCGGCCGCGACCCCAACGGCCTCTAGCAACGCATCGGTGGCAGGGCGCTGGAGGCGGTGCGTCTTCTCCCCGCCGGAGGACAGCGTCGACCTGCGCGCCCCCTTGGACATTGGCTGCTCCCCGGGTGCTTTGCCGCCTGAGGGCCTGCTTGCCGTCACGGAGTCGCGAAGGCTGACGCTCGGGAAAGGGACTCGACGACGGCCGCGTCGGCGGCGGACGTCCCCGATGACGACGCCGCCGGGGACGCCTTTCGATCTGCTCACAGGATGGGTTAGAGGCGGAGCTGTTTGTGGGAGACGATGGAGGGGATGGAGGAGGCTCTGGATCTGAGTTTTTGTGGGCTGGGGTGGCTGGGACGGTGGTGGTCGCCGGGGCGGCGCCCGGCGACGGGAAAGGTGCCGCTCGAGTCGCCAAGGCTAACGGCTAGCTCGAATCGGTTCCCTTTTTTTGGCCACTGCATCGTACTAGTAGCGTTCAACTTCGAAACGTTCAGGTTTTGCTAGATTTTGACACGTGTCAGAAGCCAGGCTTGACGTATTTTGTGTACCGCGTCTGCCAAAGCTTGAGCACTTGAGCAAGCTGAGGAGGGGAGACGCTGTTGGTGCTGTCGAGCACTTCAGCAGGAACGGCGGATGGGAGTGACGCAGCGCGGCCGTGCTGGTGCGTGCCGGGAGAAAAGCGGACGACGCGTGCGTGAGGCCGACCGAATTCTTGATGAGCAGCGGCCCGCGAGCTCAGAATGTCCCAGCCCGGGGAAGACCGTGCCGGCAGCCCGCCGGTGCGGTTTGAGGCTTTACCGCGCTGGCACGGGCGCACTGTGTTTGTGCCACGGTGCACGGGACGGGAAAGCTGACTCTCATCTCCAGTTCCTGACGATTTATGCGAAAATTCTCTCGCAAAGCGGACCTAATGCTGGACTTGAAACTGTCAGTTCAAGAGAGGGTGTTTGGTTCGGATGAAGTTAATCTAATGCAAATAGAAATTTTACAAGGAAGCTTTCCAATCGGAACTGTCACCGAGAGATGCATGGACACATGTAGTTCCACCTTGAACAATAGTTTATCTGTCGCAGTTTTGGCATGGACCAGTGATAACATTGTTTTCTCCCAAGGATCCTCAATTTGTTGGGATAACCACCACCCTTGCTATGTGGAAGCCACAAATGTCAAATTCAACGGTCCAAACTGTACCGAACAAAAATATTCGGTGCTGACGCGTGCAGAACACGCTCAAGTCAATGCGCCCAATGTCCTGTCCTGGCAAGTACATTCCGTGAACGCCGAGAGAAAGGCACCAAGGCATCATGAGGTCGTCAGCAGAGCGCACCGTCGTGTTACTCCTGTTCCTCTGGCTGCCGTCGTGCGCGTCCGACGACCAGCTTGTCCTCGGCAAGCCGCTCTCGCCTGGCGATGTCATCGTCTCCCACGGCGCCACCTTCGCGTTAGGCTTCTTCAACCTGAGCAACTCCACTCCGGCCAAGCTGTACCTGGGCATATGGTACAACGGCATCCCCAAGCTCACCGTGGTGTGGGTCGCCAACCGGGAAGCTCCGATCACCGATCGCCCTTCCTCCTCCGCCGCGCCGTCGCTCGCGCTGACCAACACCTCCAACCTCGTCTTGTCCGATGCCGACGGCCGCGTTGTTTGGTCGACCGACGTCGTCGTCGCCGGCGCGGGTGATACGACAGCCACGCTCACGGACGCCGGGAATCTCGTCATCCGGTCACCGAACGGCACCACGTTGTGGCAGAGCTTCGACCACCCGACGGACACGTTCCTCCCGGAAATGAAGATCCGCGCCGGCGGTGACCGCCTCGTTTCTTGGAGAAGTCCCGGCGACCCGTCGCCGGGGAGCTTCGCCTACGGCATCGACCCGGAGACGTCCCTGCAGCTCCGCACCTGGAACGGGTCGCGCCCGCTGTGGCGCAGCGGCATGTGGACGGGCTACAGGGTCGCCACCGACTACATCCAAGACACCAGCACCGTCATCTACCTCACCGTCCTGGACGTGGACGGCGACGCCGGCATGTCCTTCACCCTCTCCGGCGGCGCCCCGCGCACGCGGTACGTGATGAGCCACACGGGCAAGCTGTCGCTTCAGAGCTGGAGCAACGCGTCCCTGGGCTGGGACGATCTCTTCTCGTGGCCGCCGTACGAGTGCAGCCGCTACGGCCACTGCGGCCCGTTCGGGTACTGCGACAACATGGAGGCGGCCCCGGCGTGCAAGTGCCTCGACGGGTTCGAGCCGATGAACCTGGAAGAGTGGACCAATGGCAACTTTTCGCAGGGGTGCCGGAGGAAGGAAGCGCTGAGGTGCGGCAAGGGCGGCGATGGCTTCTTGGAGCTGCCAGCGATGAAGGCGCCGGATCGGTTCGTTCGCCTCTGGAACACGACATTGGACAGGTGCGCCGCGGAGTGCAGCCGCAACTGCTCCTGCGTGGCGTATGCTTACGCCAACCTGAGCACCAGCTCCACGGGGGACTTCACGAGGTGTCTGGTGTGGGTAGGTGACCTCATCGACACGGAGAAGATTGGTCCTGCCACCGCCGGAAGCGAGACGCTGTATCTCCGGCTCGCCGGCCTGGGTAAAGGTACAGATTATCTCTGCAGTACAACAAAGCTGAACATTACCTGGTACTCGAAAACAAAAAACAGAGCACTGATACCTGTAGTTTCAGAAATCACCACCTAATCCTAATAACTTTTGTTATGTTTCTATCCTGGCATATGGCATCAATGCTTTTGCCAATACCAGTGCATTGCAAATGACAGTGATCATCGTCCAACATGGAAAACTCACTGGTAGTCCAAAATACGTTTTAAGTTCAAAAAAGTTCATATCAATATCAAATGTGAGTATGTTTAAAAATAATTAAAGAACTATCATTTCCATTCGTGCAAACATGGCAAGCTAGCAATTTTCAATACGGCAACTGCAAGCTCTATGTTTCAAGTAGTTTGTATGCATTCCTTTGATTTTATATGTTGTTCATAAACTTTTACTTTCTTGTGCTAAGGTAGAAAAGGGGGTGGAAAAACAGTGAAAATTGTATTGCTGGTTTTTGCAAGCGTTCTGCTGACAGCCGTATCCCTTATTATATGGATTTTAAAGTGCAAAGGTATGGGCAATCTTGCATTGGTAATCACATCCATATATTACAACATTTTAACTATGACCCAGTTCCAACTACTGTCTTGAGAGGAAATTTTGAGCGCAGGCAATAAACATAAATGGAGAAAGCACAAGACGTTAGTTCTGGATGACTTGAGCCCTGTTGAAGGCTTTGGAAAGAGACATCCTACTGAAGACTTTGGAGTTCCAGCTGTAAAGTTCAGAGATATCACAGCCCTGACAAATAATTTCCACCAATCATTTATGATAGGACAAGAGGACGTGCGCGTAGCGCAGTGGTGAGGCGTGCGGGTGGCCGCCTTGCGACGGGAGTTCGACTCCCAGTCCTCACGAGGCACTGTTGCTGGGCGCATTACTGTTGCACGCGCAGTGCTCTGCACTGTAGCTGGGCGCGGTACTGTAGCACGCACAGTGCAAGAAAAAAATCCCCTCGCCTTCCCTGGTCAAAGCACATGGTAAAGACTCGCGCCGGAGCTCACAACGGCCAGCTGAGTCCCTGTGTAGGATCAGGGAGGAGGTTCGGGGGTTTTCTCGACCTGCGTGAGAGGTTGTTCTCCTTAGCAAATGCCGTCGGGGGCGGTCTTCCCCCGGCAGGTCGAGTTTTTTTATTTATGATAGGACAAGGAGGGTTTGGCAAAGTTTACAAGGTAACTCATCATCCTGTTGTTAATTCTGGAATTGTGCTGGTACTAGTATAAGATAAATTGAAGTTACATCCATCTCCCATTTTATTTACAAGGCAAAGTTAGATGGTCAAGAAGTTGCCATCAAAAGGCTCAGTGGTGATTCCGAGCAAGGAATAGCGGAATTCAGAAATGAAGTTGTTCTAATAGCCAAGCTGCAACACAGAAATTTGGTTAAATTCCTTGCTTACAGCATAGAAGGACATGAAAAGCTGCTGATTTTTGAGTACATGCCCAACAAAAGCTTAGACTCTCTCCTTTTCAGTATGATCTAATAGCTCAACATAAGTTCATGAATCAACCAAACAATTTGAAAATTAATTACCAGACATTGTTGTCCACTGCAGGCAGTACAAGAAAAGTAATGCTAGATTGGCCAACACGATTTAATATAATCAAGGGGGTTGCTAAAGGGCTTCTCTACCTTCATCAAGATTCAAGACTGAAGGTAATTCACAGAGATCTCAAAGCAAGCAACATTTTGTTAGACGAAGAGATGAGGCCCAAGATAGCCGACTTTGGTATGGCAAGGACGTTTGGTGACAGCCAACAAAATGCAAACACGAAGCGTGTTGCCGGAACATAGTGAGTGACATTTTTGGTGAACTTGCTTTCCTAAGACACATAGAACTAACTCTTCCTGGTAAAATATGATCTGAACAGCGGCTACATGGCTCCAGAATATGCAATGAGAGGCATGTTTTCTGTCAAGTCCGATGTGTACAGCTTTGGTGTGCTGACATTGGAAGTTGTAAGTGGTGTGAAGATAAGTTCTACTGATCACGTAATGGAATTTAAAAACCTTATAGCCTATGTGAGTACAAGTACAAAATATCTCTGATAAATGGGTCTCTAGAGCTGAGCCCCACAAGCTCATCGTTTATTCGTTCTCTTAGGCATGGGACCTATGGAAGGAAGGGAAGGCAAAGGATTTCGTAGATTCAAGTACTGTAGAGAGTTGTATAGCAGATGAAGTTTTGCTTTGCACCCACGTAGGGCTCTTGTGTGTGCAGGACAACCCCAACGACAGGCCACTCATGTCATCGGTGGTGTTCATCTTGGAGAATGGAAGCAGCACGCTTCCTGTCCCGAATAAACCTACATATTTTGCGTATTCAAGTAACGAGATAGAAGAGATAAGAGGCGATACTCGAAGCTCAAGGAACGCCGTGACTCTTTCAGCTCTTGATGGAAGGTAGGCAAATTTTTGTATTTGGGTAAACCAGTTTTTTCATATCTGGATATGTCAAAATTTCTGTAAAAGGAGTGCTAATATTAGAGGGACGTACATGGGTGGTAGGAGAGGTAGGTTTTCCAGCTCCAGTTTTTCACATTCCGAAGTTTCTATGCCTTTTCAAATCTGTAAGTATGTAACAGCAAAGGACGAAAAAGCTGAAAAACACATTGTGAATTGATTAGCAACTAGAGTTTTGCTCTGCTTGTACTGAAAGCAACTAGCCATGAGTAATGACAGTGGAACATCATTTCAATCCGATTGCATTTTATTTGAGTCAGATGGAATCATGGAAATGCACAAAAGGGGGGGAAAAAGAAGGGAAAACTGGTTAGCCTGCGGAGGTTAACATTCTACCACGAAAACAAATCTATACGGTATCGGCTTAGCGCAGCAAGAGAAGGGGAATTCATGAGTCTGACTTTATCAGGAAGAGCCTGCGGGGTGTGCAGGGCAGCATGACCTCCACTTTCTCCTTTTCCCCTTGTCCAGCAATCATCTTCTCGGCATCCGCTGCCCTCGCCACGAACTGCATCGGATGAGAAACCCATCAGAAATCGCATGCGTAGACCACGCCAGCTTACCCACCTGTTCGGCTTCTTACCCACCTGTTCGGCCAGTCGCATGCTCCCTGGAGTTGCATCGGTCGCCTCGCCTGAGCGAGGAAAAGTGTTGAGCGCGGTGCTCGGGAGGAAAAGCAGGGTGCCGTGTGCTCGCGGTGACCAGGTGCAGCTGCTGCGCGAGAGCACGAGCCCTCCGCTGGACACGACGCCGGGATGGCTGCGCGATGAGTCTTTTCGGAGGCCAGGGCCAATATGCAATTGGTTCCGTTTTCGGAAACTTTGAAAATCGGAGTTCGAGTCGGATACCACACAGCAGGTCCAGCACGGGGGCAATCCGAGAAAGCTATAAATTCACGGCACCGCTCCCCAATCTCCCATCTACAACACCGCCCCCCTCTCATCCTCTCTTCGCGTCGTCCGTTGGAGATGGCGTCGGAGATGTTGGTCAATCTCGGCTTCCGCTTCGACCCGACGCCGCGGGACGCGGTCACCCACCACCTGCCGCGCCTGATCGCCGGCGAGCCCGCGCACCCCGCCGTCCGCCCCTTCATCCACGACGCGGACGTGTACGCCTGCGAGCCCGGCGTCCTCGCCGCGCGGTTCCGCGCCACGTCCTCCAGGGCCGGGGACCGCTTCTTCTTCACCGCGCGCAACAAGTCGAGCGGCGGGGCCGTGCGCCCCGCCGGCCCCGGGTCCTGGCACTGCTCCAAGGGCAACGCCACGGACGTCGAGGACGGCGCGGGCGTCAAGGTCGGCGAGGTCAGGAGGCTCCGCTACAAGAAGGGCGGCGCGTTCACGGACTGGCTCATGGACGAGTTCTCGTGCTGCTCGGAGGACGGCGTCGGCGGCGACACCCAGCGCGTGCTCTGCAAGATCTACGTGTCGCCCAGGGCGGGTCCAGACTCCCCCGCACGCCGAGAAGCTGCTGCTGCTACTGCCGTCTTTGCTCCCACGAGACCAGCGCCGCCGTGTGCGCCTAGTCGCGGTATGGCTCCATTGTCCGCAAGATCCCCTGCTTCGAGTTCGACTCTGACTCCGGCACTCGTCTCGACACGTCCAGTACAAGCACCGGCACTCGTCTTCTAGCAGGATAGCAGCACCTTGTCATTTTTCCGTGGCTGAAACTTCTTCAATCCTGAATGTAACCCCCTGTTATATGCTTATTATTAGATTCGGGCAGAGATCTCCTGTCCGAATATTGCATTACAAGGTCACTGAAGTTTGCTAGCGTATGAGCTTGAGTTGTTTCTTTTTTTTTTTTTTTTTTTTTTTGCGAGGGGAGCTTGAGTTGTTTCATGTACTGTGCATTTTGTACCACTCCAGCTCGTAAAGCTAGATGGGAATTGTTATCTCTGCAATTTTTTTGATCTATATAGAACGAATGACCAGTAGTAAAAACAGTCAACTACTGATGCCGATCAATGTATCGTGTGCATGATTACAGTGCAAGTAAAACCTGAGACAAGTGTCAAACTCTTGACGACCAATTCCTCTAGGAAAGCAATTACAAAAATGAACATTATGCCATTATATGTTACCGTAAAACAGGCTGGAGAAAACGGAACCTCAAGGAATTGGCGAAGACATGA
Source organism: Eragrostis nindensis (assembly GCA_012490785.1). NCBI lineage: Eukaryota > Viridiplantae > Streptophyta > Magnoliopsida > Poales > Poaceae > Eragrostis > Eragrostis nindensis. Next base: position 386,847 of record JAAXCT010000379.1, on the reverse strand, counting down.
TAAATAGTGCTGCCGCCTGCCTACTCCTGAATCTTAGTGGCAGAGCAATGGTCGTTGCTCGAGCATGTCAGTAGTCACGTGTACCACCGTTCTAATCGCTGGAGCGTCGATCCGGCGCCCAGTGTGGCAACGGGGAGCTGAAGTGGGTGGAGACGACGCGGGAGTCGAGCACGTCGACGATGGGCGGGCTGCCGGTCACGCAACGGGGGACCTTGTACTGGCTCAAGGACGCGCCGCGGGAGACGGCGTAGTCCGCGAGCGCCTCGAACGTGCCGGCCCGGACCACCCGGATCTCCAGCGGCGCGATGGAGCCGTCCGCCGCGCGTTTCTGCCGGTACACCGAGCTCAGGGCCTCCTCCATCTCCAGGCAGCACGTCCCCAGCACGTCGCCGTCAATCACGGCCGCGCGGCCCTGCAGCTTGTCGCTCGGCGGCAGCAGCTCCCAGTAGACGACGTAGTGGCCCGGGATGCTCTCGGTGCTCGCCCGGCTGGTGTACTCCAGCACGGCAGCGCCGGCGTGCCGGCGGAGCGCCGCGGCGGCGCGGTCCACCGCGCGCTGCAGATCGGCCTCGTCGGTCTTGTCGGCGTCCACGGAGAGCAGCACATTCTTACGGCGCACGAACTGGAACTGCGGCGCGGCGTTGTGGAACCCCGCCACGCGGAGGACGTCGCCGACGCGGTACCGGCTCAGCCCGGCGTAGGTGGTCACCACCACCTCGTACTCGCGCCCGGCCTCCACGCGGGCGAGCTCAACGAGCTGGTTCGATTCGTCGTTGTCGTCGTCGACGTCCGCGGGGAGGAATTCGAAGTAGGCCATGTTGGGCATGATGGTGTAGGCCACCTCCGACGGGCGGCACATCGGGCGGAGGTTTATGCCCATGTGGCACTCCGACGACGCGTACAGCATGGAGGCCACCGGCAGGCCGCCGCTGTAGTGGTCGAGGGTCGGGACGTACTGCGCCATCGACCCCGTGACTATGGCGCTCAGGCACTTGGCGTTCGGCCAGACGCGCCTGATGATGCCGGCCCAGTCGCCCTTGCCGCACTCGGCGCGGACGAACCGGGCGAGGTCCGGGTCCGGCCCCCGCAGGACGCCGGCGACCGCCTCGCGCACAGACCGGTCGGTCACCACGCGGGCCGGGCCGAGCGCGCCGGCCTCGATGTCCGCGGCGAGATGCTCCCAGTTATTTGCAGTGCAACTAGCTCTCTCTCTCTCTCGAAAGCTCTCTCCCTGCTACAGTAGAAGAGGGCGAATCGGGGGCGATTTCCTTTCCGGCGGCGGATCCATCGATTTCCTCTCGCCTTCGGCGGCCGGTTCGGCGCCGGAGGTGGGCGGGACTCATGGATCCGTCGTGCGGTGTATAGTTCCTTCCTAGCTGTTTTAGATTTAGGTAGTCTAGGGTTAGGGTTAGGTTCTCTCGTGTCGTCGTCGTCGACGGCGGCGAGATCCTTTTGTTCTGGCGGGGTCTCTAAAGGTGGCGGCTGTGCCTGCTCCTGGCGAGGTTCGCGCCGGTGTCCATCTTTACCAGTACCGGAGCCTCGGTGCGGGTCTGCTCTTCTCCACAGCGATGGCTTCGACAGGCGACGGCGGGGAAGCGGTGAGGACGGCTCCAAGTTCTTCGGGTTAGTCTTCTTCGTCTTCTTCGCTGGTTTCCCGGCCTTCGACGACATCGACGCTGTGTTTTTGTCCCTCCTGAGCACCATCAGCAGCTGCGTTGATGGTGATGCTGTTGTTGGGGATGTTTCGGTGAGGTTTGTTTACTCCTGCCCTGAGAATTTGAGTTGGAGTTTTCCGGCTGGTATCTCTTCGCTGCTGGTTTATTTGAAGTCGCCGGCAGTCCTTGGGGTGCTAGATCTCCTTCGTCTTGACGAAGGATTTGCTGGGCGTTCAACGTTTCAGGTGTACATCGAATTCTTCGATGTGCCGGCATGTGCCAAGGTTGGTCAAAAAAACTTTGATGTGGCTTCGTTAGAAGCTTCCTCGTTGAGCTGGAGATCGGCTTCAAGTTGCTTGCTCGTCTTTCCTTTCCATCGGAGGGATGAGTGGCGGCTCTGGTGGCCAGCAGAGAGGATCGCCGGGAAAGAGCATCAAGATCTGGGTTGTGTTTGTTTATCTTGTAGGGTTGATCTTGTAAGCTGTAAACTGTTATATTAATAAAGCCTAACGCGGTTTTCTCAAAAAAAAAAAGTTATTTGCAGTGAAGAGCTAGCCTAGGGAGCTCGCTTTAAATAGCCGCCCTGTGGCCGCGTCAGCTCCAGGTAGAACACTCCCTTCATCATGGTGGACTGGACGCCACCCACTGCTGCCGGTTGGTGCCAACCATCCGTGAGGACTGTTTTTCCCGTCAGAAGCTTAGCTCCATGAATGACGCTCGTTCTTCGCACTCGTAGCCTCTTTTTTTTTCCAGCTTGGACGGCTACCGTGCGGACGACGCTCATGTCGGTGTGCAGTCCACCAGCGTGCGTGCGTGTGCGAGGAGGAAGCTGAATGAATGCCATCGGGAAACACCAAGTAGTAATACTCCATCCGTTCCGAAATATAGTGTACATTGAGTTTTGTTTTAAGTTAAACTTTTCTAAATTTGACGAATAATATTTAAAAATATATATTATTTCAAATAAGATAGTTATATTATGAAAGTTTATTTCATGATTAATCTAGTAAAAACATTTTCATGTTGTCAATCTTTACGGTATTTTAGATATTATTAGTCAAAGTTAGAAAAAATTAACTTAGTACAAAACTCAATGTACACTATATTTCTGGACGGAGGGAGTAGTTTAATAAGACTATGAATGCAGGGACCTCCATAAGAGGTAGGGAGCCGCAGCGGAAGGGAGTGACATAGCATTTGTTAATTCTAAATGATAATGCAGTGTTGCAACTGCAGTTTCATCAGTCTAAAGTGCAGAGTTTCCACTCTCGCCTTACGATCAGATCCACATTCCTTGCTCTTGGAACTTTGATTTGTTTATAAGTTTATATGTTAAACTCATTGTGCAAAGCTTCCGTAGCATAGTGGTAGTGCGTTCGCTTCGTAAGCGAAAGGTCGCGAGTTCGATCCTCGCCGGGAGCTTGTGTTATGTTTTTTTTTAATCCAGAACACTTTCCCTTTGTTCCATAACCTACTACAACTTAGGATATTCCGCAGTTTCATCACGCCCAACTTATTGAGACTACTACGTTTAGTCAACGAGCACGGATCAGTTATCCAGATACTCCCTCCGTTTTTATTTATACGACACAGATGACTTTTTTCAACGTAAAAGTCAACTGTGTCATATAAATAAAAACGGATGGAGTAATTTTCAAGGTATCTTACTACTACGTTAGTCAAAGTAACATTGCAAAATTTTATCCTTTCTCAGATCCCAAATGTCAGCATTGTTGGTAGCAATAAACAGTTCGCTGACCCGAAACTGTCTATGAATATATATACTGTTTTTTTTATCATTTCTGTATTTACATCAGCATCAATACTGCCACGGCGTGAATTAACATTGCAGCTCAGGACTACTCTAGTGAGTCTAGTCCACGTACATATCTGCACCTCTTCTAGAGTGAATTAACATCTTCCCAAATGCCGTGAGTCGTAGAATGACTTCGATCCTCCAGATGCTTCGGAAGCAAAGAGCAGATATGGATTCTAATCTCATAGATCTCTCCATGTTTATGTACCAGCTGTGGATTTGTTCATGGTAGGTAAGCTGCTCCACAAGATACAAAGGGATGCATAATTGGAGTTTGCTTTCAGTTATACGTTGAGAAGTTTACTTTGTTGATAAAGATGACCATGTGAATCCTGATTACATTTAGGACACTGGGAAAGTAACCACAAGCAGAAGTGCTAAAGATAACAGCAGCGGCAACCGGTAACTAACCTTAGATCTTCTTGAGTTCAGAGCAGGTTCCTTCTTCACTGGTTTATACGCAAAAGACTCCAGATCAATCACTGGTTGTGGTGAGACTGAGTTACCAGCATCTTTTTGAGTCCTTGCAATCTTCACATGGAAGAAAACAATCCAATTATAATCGTTGTTAATTCTTCAAAGCTTATCTCATTAGCTTAGTCTGGAAGAAGGAAAAACGTACCTGTCTCTTTGATTGCTCGGACTTGACATCCAAACGATCATTGAACAAGAGCACCTTCATTTGAACAGAGTAGTTGAATTAAGTCAACAGTAGTAGTAAATTAAATTACAAATTGCATACAGATATGCCAAGTACCTTGTTAGCCAACGGTTGATTCGACACATCAGTTGCAACAACTTGCACACCAAGGGTCGTAGCACATGCATTTTCAGAAGAGCAGAAAGGACATAATACTGCCCTGTACACACATCCATCCTTTGCATCCATCCTTTGCAGACCAGACATCAGAATGATGAGCAGAACCTTGGCTGCTTAGTTTTCCGATGATATTCTGGTTGAGTGAAGAAGCATCACAGTCCATTACTTCTACTTCCACTGGTGGTGATGCCGAAGTATCATCCTCTTGGAAGAGGACAGTAGATAGCCCGTGTCTCAAAAGATGTGCCGGATAGAACTTCGAGGATGATGACCTTGAGCATGTAACGAGAAATCCATTTTGTTTTAACCCAAGAGTTTCTTTGCATCTGGTGCAGCTAATGAGAAGCTTTTTTTGCACAGATTTCTTTGCTGAAACCTTTTCCTGCTTGTGGTTCCTTTCAAGCTTAACATTTTCACACTTGGACATTTTCATACTTCTACAGCACAGTTCAGCATTCGCCTTCAGATCCCCAGAGACCATGCCAACAGCATCATTGTTGCAGCAGAATGAATTACATGGAGAATTAGAATGGTCGGTGTAAGTACAACAACTCATTGGGGAGCTCAACCTTCTCTTTTTCTGGCAGTGGGAATTAACACTTCTGTTTATCAAAGATTCATTCTCCAAATGGCTGCTTTTGTTGGTGGTTCTTTCAGGAGTAGCTACTGATGTGGACGGACATGAAAGATTTCTCTTTGAGGTTGAAAGAAAAAAGGACGTGTCTACAATTTGCTCCTCACCAGAATTGATTGCTGTTGAGGTGTATACTGCAGAATAGGCTTCTGCGGAAGCTTCCTCAACAAGAGGAGACTGCAGTGACATGTCTTCTAATGGATTTAAGATAGTTAAATTTGCATATCTGCACATGTTAAGAGGGATAGTTAGAACATAAATGATGATAGAATATCAGGAAATAACAACAACAAAGCCTTTTTATCCCAAGCAAGTTGGGGTAGGCTAGAGATGAAACCTGCAGGAGCCAACAAGAGAGGCAAAAACCAACAAGATATGCAAAGCTACCAAAAAGGAAAGGACAAAACAGGGTAAAAAGAGAAAGAACAGAGAAAGAAGACGATGAAAGAGGTAAAAGACCAACGGATTAAGGTAAAAAGGGGGGAAATCAAGGTTCCAGCACGTGGATATATCACCAAAAAGGAAATAAACATGCCAAAACTATGATATATTACCGAGGCTTCAAGCCATCCTCGTCCAAATTGATGACTTCTTTTTTGACTTCATAATTCACCCCCATATCAGTGAAGCCTTCAAAATTAGATTCAACTTTGCAGGGAGGCAGTTGGTACGCCATTGATCGATTGTCGGGCGTCGGAGAGATCTCTTTCTTTGCTAAAAGAGAAGATCTCAAAGAGATTTTTGATACCTCTTGTGATTTATAGCTCACACCCAGCTTTTCATGATCCACTGCCAAACCATTGATGTTGGAAACTGTCTCACTAAGGCATTCAGCCTTTACCTTCTGATTCTTTTGCGATACTGACTGGTTTGAGAATTTCGATTCTGGCCATGGCAGCTTTCCTTTATCACTGTGAGACCGATGTGCATCTATATCCAACTTGTCCTTTGAGATCATATCCTGAGATTTGACTTTCATTTGTTCCTGAAGTGATGGTATGTAATTTTTAAAAAGAAGTACACCATATTTAGAAAGATCAGACTCATAACAATTGCAATACCTGAGCATTTTGAAAGAACTTTTTCATCTCATCCATTGTATCCTGGAAGCTATTATACTCCTTGATTGCACTCCTAAGCCATTTAGATATGTAGGCAAGATTTCTGTCTTCCTGATACCGCTCATCTGTACATATAACATAGAAATTAAATACAAAAACCACACACTGCGTTAACTAAATAGTCAAAACAATCAAATAGACATTTGTGTCAGCCATTTAAAAGCTGGAGTAGAGAACACACCAATCAAAATTATGCCCCCGTAGTCAAATTTATGACGAATGCATCGACCTAGAAACAAGGATAATGATTAGACCATTTTCAACGCCTTGGCTAAGCAATGCTCAGCAGGTGAATCGACAGTTACCTGCGGCTTGATTCAGAGCACGAAATGCCTGGTGACAGTACCATTCACTCCCACTTAAGAGATTTTTAGACGATTTGTATGAATCATTGTATCGCTTTTTCAACTTTACTTGAACATCATTTCTGATTCATGTTGAATGAGAATTAGTATCAAAGCTCGGAAAAAAACATTGCATACATCCTTAGAGAGCAGAACAAACAAATAAATGAGACTTACATATTTGGAAACGGAATGCCAACAATGACCTACGTCTATGGTCAAGGAAACAGCTTGATATCGAAATAATTAGTAGTATTCTATCAGACAGATGTAGAAAATAGAAACTTATACTGTTCGCTGCTGCGAATCAATCCACAGGTTAGTAGGGGCGAACAGTTTGACACTAATTTTTTTTAGGGATATATTTAATGGTAAAGGGGAAGCAAAGGATACCACAACTCTAGCGTTGTCATCAGAGAAGTCAATTCCTTCAGACACCTGGAAACGAAACCCGCAACAAGCAAAGCATCAGCTAATGATATCTGGCATAATCACATGATAGACTCAGACGCTTAAAGGTGCATAAATTCAATTGTAGATAAACTAAAGAAGTAGGACCTTCCCACGACAAACTGCAAGAAGAGCAGCTCCAGCCTTATCTGGTTCCTGTGACAAATTCTTTGTCACTCGATTCTTCACAATTTGTTTTGCACCACCTCTACCTTTCTTCACAGGAGCCTTGCCGAGGATTGTGTCATAGTACCCTTTTAAAACAGGCTCCAGTTCCTCTGTGCTTCCCTTAGGCTCTGAAACAAAGAAGTCTTCAATAAAAGAACACAGGGAACTGAACTAGGCATACTGTCTTCTTTACTTTTGAAATGGTGTTTTAGAATACTTGAAAAAACATTACCAATAAACACAGGTTTCTGAGCATTCAGTCGCGCCCATTGGCCTGTTTTAATCCAACGCTGATGTAATTTTTCCAACAACTTGTAGCTAGGGAAAAACACTAGAGCACCACCAGGCACAATTCTGCATATTTCTTCTAGTGAAGCTCCAAGTTCATCCTATGTAAAAACAAAAGAAATATATAGCACAGGGCTAATAGAATAATGCAACAAATCGATGAGAAGTTCTGTCTTCAGAACTTCTAAAGATAACAAAGGAGCATGAAGGTTCACAGCCATCTAAGGAACTCAAAAAAACTGAATAGAAAATGTGACTTCACACTCCATCTGCTTCATGACATTCAAAGTTCGTGGTATCTTTTTCAAGGAAAGTTACCTGGAAAGAAAAATTATCTGCAGTTTTATAACTGGCATTCAATGTATGGTTCGTTGGGCCAGATGATAGCACAGCTGCAAAAACCTGCAAGCCAAGATAGACTGTTAAAAACTGCAAGCTCTAGCTACTGTTTGATACAGGTCATCTTTGGTAACCTTTGTAAGAATAAAGAGATAAGAGTAATGCATATCAGGTTTTGAGTCATGTCTGTCACCTCCCTAATTTCTCAAAATTTTAGTCACCTGTTATTGCTACATATTGATATAAAACCAATCAAACTAGGACAGCCCATTGCCTAATTCCATCAGACAAAGCTTGCAAATACTGAAATACCAGAGGGGAAATCCTCAGGTTTCCAAGACAGAGGACATGAAAGCTACTGCAAACTAGAATATTTTGTTCCCAGACACTACAAGGGAGGGGGAAAAATCGTCTTAATACAAATGACATGCAGTTGTCCTACATGTTCAAGAGAAAATAATTATTTACAGAAAACAAAGAACCACATATCTCAAAATTTAGCAATTACTGTGTGTAAACAGGACCTGATAATCGAGAAACACAATATGATCCATTTGCCTCAACATTAAAACAGAACCAACACAACATTTGAGTAGGCTTACCTGAGAACCAACATTTATCACGTGAGGAGCTTCCATGCAAGCCTCAAACTGGACGCCAAGTTCGGATGTAAAAGAGCCCATGGGTGATAGTGTGCTGCAGTGATATTTAGTTAATGAATTATAGTCTACTGAAGAGAACCACACAGTTTCAGGGATCTCAAAAGTGTATAAGATTATGACATTTTAATTTGGAAGGTCAAGGTCTATGTCTCAACTTCCTTGGATTAGTCCACATAATAATGTCCAGTCATCACAAATCTCCGTAGTGTCAATTTGACATGCTGAGACTTGAGATTTGGGACCACAGGATTGTATCACTGACTATTTCCCTCCCTCTCAGAAGAAGTCAAGAAACATTCGTTTACATTATTCCAAATCCGTGCGCATACAACAACCATGGGCGATAAATAATGCAGGATTGATACATTCGCTACCACGTCCTGCATGAATACCTAGTTCCTCTTCTATGAGTTTTTTTTTTTTTTTTGAACTCCACTTTCATCATGCGTTCAATATCTAAGGCTTAATAAGGGCAGGTTGCTATAGTTACATATAAGAATTTCATCAGTCTTTCGAAGAGGGAGAAAGAGGAATACGGAGACTTACCCAGATGTCAGAATCACTGAAAGGGTTAGATCAGCAATTTCTTGGAAAACTACAGCAGGATTGAGACACCATAAACTCATGGTGCATTTCGAAGGAATTACATCCTCGCCGCCTGCGAGTTGTTCAAAATTCATGTGATGAAATTACAGAAAGTGTTCCTTCAGTTTAATAACGGAAAAGAATTGATAGCATGTCATAGAGCTATAACAAATTGTATCAAAGTAGATCAAACAGCGAGGTTATTCATTTGAATAACACTAATCAATTCCTTACATCTGAATTTATGTCTGAATATGCAGGCCAAATATTAGATCTCTCTAGTTCAGGGTCAAAAGAAAAAAGTGTTTTAGGGGCTAGGATGGTTTCTGAAAAAGGATAAATTAGGCTAAAATTGCTACCTTCTTTTTTAGGAAAATGCTGCAAGGCAAGTTGATAATCGCATGAATTACGTCCATTCTGAGCAAAAAAGTAACTCAATGAAGAGAATAGACCTGCAAATATTGTATAACTACATTGAGTTATTAAGTGTACATAAGATGAATGAAATAAACTATTTATTGTCTTAATGCTTACTCTCTAGTGTCATAGCACGACCACCACTTAAGTGTGCTCCGTCCGATTCAGTATCTGAAGCAGCTTTAACTGCCTAAAGTAATATGGTGATGTCAATATGCAAGTGAAAATCTAAATTTTATTCACATACAAGAAAGTAGAATGATTAACACAATAGACATTGCTGTTATGAGTAACCTTTGTTGCACATTCTTGCAATACTGGGAAGTACACTGGCGTTATACCAGCCTGTTCGAGTTCTTTAACAGCCTTTTCACCAGTCCAACTGAAGATTATGAAAGGCTAAGTCAGGAAAAACATCTAGTACTGTATTGCAATTGTTTAGTGCATCTAATGAACTTATCCAAGTGAAAGTTAATAAATGTTTTGGGAGCCAAATATTTACTTTGACGGAAAAAACAATGAATTTTATTTATTTTTGATATAGATTTAAAATATCTATGCCCAGTAATGGGTCACTATTGTCAAATTATGTTGGTGACGGCTCAAATTTACATAACATAGTTGGCTAAAAGACAAATGATATATTGGCAAACACAACACAAGGCTAATTTTTCAACTTATGTTGCATGAGCAAGCAATGGATCCATTTTCCGTGATGTAGATTAAGTCACATACAATAAAATGTGAAGTTTTTCATTATATTACGCCTCATTATCTACATCCTGGGGTGTATACCATTGATCAAGGCTGAGAAGTTGAAATGGTAAACAATAAATAATCTAGGAAATAAGAAAGAACCAAATGGTACATACTATGAAGCAGGATGTCCAAACTCATAATCCCGCAGATTCTTCTTCCGTTCAGCAATCCAACTGATAAGACCCTACAGTAGTACTAAAAGTTAACCCTTTTATTCAGGAAAACATTACTGACTCTTGTCTTCTTATAGACCTACCTGGATGACATCATGCAAAGGTTGGTATATCATTGCAACAGCCTCATCAGTGGCCAAGTTTCCTAGTTCTTCCTGCAACACTTTAGTGCAGGACCAATTTAACTTTAACAGAACACTTTTTCCCAATAGAACTTTAAAATTTCAACTGAATAGGTTGTGCCCATTGACTTACAGTCTAGTGAATCTTTGTCTACATCAACACTTCCAGCATCACGCGCTATGTCTTCTATGTTGCTGCAAAATAGTGTCATAAGATGACGGCAAACAAGTAGAATTCACCATCTTGTCACTACAAGTCTACAGCCACAATTTTGAGAGTTGGTCACATAAAAAGGCGCACAAGTACAATTCTATTAGTAGAGGAACCATTGAAGTACATCAGCCTAATCAACAGGCAATTGATTGACTGAAAGAGTCATGGAAGTGGAGTCTTACTGCGCCTCATCAAGAATAACGATGGAGCCACCAATATCAATATCCATTGCTCTCCTGACGATCGGACTAATTAGGTAGTTATATGGGCAGAAAACCAGTTGAGCTGCCTCTGCCATGTGTTGTGCAGCAAAGTATGGACATCCTGCCGATAACAGGAAAAAGAAACAATTGAATAGGTATCAGCAGTGACTAGATCAGACTTTCCTCCGGAGGAAACATATTTGACTAAACAGATATACAAACCCTTCACTTTCTGTCCAACTCTAACGAGGTCCTCTATATCATGAACTTCATAGCAGCCGCCAATCTGGAGGGATGGGTGCCGACTTAATTTCTGTGCATTCCTGCGTAATTTACTCATTGCATTAGCAGGTGAAGAGGACAAAACACTAGCCAGGAATGAAAAAGATAGGAAAGCTCACTTGAATTCTGGGCAACCTTGAACATTCTTGTCTAGCAGTAGCTTGCTGATTAAGGGAAGTCCAAATATGAAGTTAGATTAGCAATGAGAAATGCAAATGCTTTAAAAAAGATAATGCATTATGTACATTACCACTGCTCATCAATGTTATCACTCATGCATGCATACTTATTGACACAGTAGTGCTTCCTTGAGGCCTGCATTGCAAGATTATTGACTCGTCAGTATGAATCTAAATGGAAATAGCCATGTTCGAAATTCAGTCAAAATCTCAGCATTTTGGACGCACTGGGTAACAATAACAATTAACAAGTCACTAACATGTGCAGTAACATGTGGCACGCACTGCTATCAACGGTTCAATAAGTCACTGATACTGAATATTTTCTTCTTTAAGAAAAGGAAACGGAAGAGGTAAATCAGATGGAACCGGGGTTAGGTTACCAAGATGGCCATGCGCACTCGGTATGACGTCTTGCGGTACTCTCGGACAACCTGGGTTATCTGCGCGTGCGTCCTCCTTGAGAAATACAACAAACCAAGAAATCAATCAAGATTGCTCCCGTAATCTAGGAAAGACTCCAAGCGGAGGTCTTACGTCGCATAATAGATGGTCGGGGCATTCTTCTTCTTGGTCGCCTTCTCCGGGACGCCTAAACACCAAGAACCGCAAAATGAGGAAACCAAGAAAACAGCTCCCGATCCAAGCAATCACCCCCCAAAGGAGCCAAGACAAGGAGGGGAACGGGCGCTACCTGGCGTCGCCTGCGCCTGCGTCTCGTCGGCGACGAATCCCCCGCCGTGGAGGAACGGGTCCTTGGCGGCGGCGGCGGCGGGCGGGTCCGGGGCCCGGAGCGGGTAGTTGCGCTGCCAGGCGAGCGCGGAGCAGAGGAGGGAGAGCGACTTGCCGGTGCCTGTGGGCGACTCGAGGAGCGCGTGCGACCGGCCCTGCCGCCGCGCGCGCTCCAGCGTGGCGATGACCCGCCCCATGAACGCCAGCTGCGTCCCGTACGGCGTGTAGGGGAACTCCACGGCCAGGCCGCCCACGTGGTACACGCCTCCGCCTCCGGGCCCCCGCGTGCGCGGCGCGGGAGCCGATGACGGCGGCGAGGCGAAGTCGTCGGCGTCGGCCATGTCGACGGCGCCCATTGGCGGCGCGCGGCGGGGTCGGTTCTGAGGTTTTCGGCGGTTCAATGGGCGGGAGGAATTGGGGGGAAAATGAGAGTGCCGCTGAAAAGTCGCCGCGCGCTAGCTCAGGCCTCAATGTGTGATAAACAAGACTGGCTGCCGGGCTGGTCTACGTGGGCTACAAAGGGTCATTGGGCTCATATTGATTTTTGAGAGGATTTGGCCCGTTGACCATCGCGTGCAAATTTCGGTTATCCGCGATCTCAGCCGCAGACCACCAAGCGTACCTCGAGTCGCCCACCGGCACCGGCAAATCGCAGTGTCTTCCTTCGCTGATGACATTGGCGCTGTTCGGCTGGAGGAAAAGCAGCCGGCTGCTGCTGCTTCTCCTCTGGCTGCTACAGTGCTGCTTTCCTCCGCTACAGTGTTTCTCTCTCACAAAAAACTGTAACTGCAACTGCATCCTCCAACCGAACAGGCTGAATGTTTCTCGGCGTGCACCTTACCATTTGCCAATGTTACGACCAAGATGGGCCTGCAATGACGGTACGATAGAGGTCAGAAAGCATGGCGCCCTGACTCTTTGCCTATTTGGCAGCTTTGGCAATGTCACCAGGGCAGTGACCGGCCGCACAATCGATGGCTCACGAGTCCGACCTCGGCAGCGTGCCGCCACTCCTCCCCGGCAGTCCGGCGTCCGGTTGCGATTGATGCTGCATCTTCTCGGAACGCACTCGCATCCAGTCTCCTTCGTACGCTAACGTTATTGTTCTGTGGTCCTATTCCATCATATCTTAGCATGTACCTAGTAGGTTTTTTTTTTGCGAGGAACATGTAGTAGTTTTGAGGAAGAAAGATCTTGATTTTTCATACTCTATATCATTCGCAATGTGGTGGTAAAACTATTGAATACATCTGCTACATGCTTGGTTGCTTGGCGATTGGCATGCGTGCACAAATTTAGCAGACTGCAGAGGACAGCGGCCTAAGGCCTAGCACAACTCTGCAAAGATCAGTGCAGTACACATGTACATATTTACAATTTTATTACATGACGGGGATGTAATGTAACAACCAGCATATATACAAAATTACAACACACGCCGTGGCAATCTCCGGTCACCTGTTAAAACGGTGATGGGCGCCATTCCTTAAACCTCTTCGTCAGGAATGAATGTTTAATGGATGCACTGTACAGTGGAACTCCACTCCCTACAAACTATACAAGACACACTCCACTTTCTGTGATTTACAACATCTCCTAATAGCTCTACAGCTACAGGCCACGGCGTAGCTTCCTCAGTTGTTTGAGGCGCGTTTGAGCGCGCTCAAGGCTGGGTCCCTGGTGCGCCAAGCCATGCCAGGCCTCTGTCTGCCTTCCACTTTGCATTTGGAGCCTCCCCAACTCGTCGTGGAGGGATGCTACGTTCACAATGGGCACAGTGGTGGGGCGCCCATGAGCACACTGCAAGAGAGATTTTCATGCAAAGGATCGAGGCCACCGCAACCAAAGAATAATAGCAGAGATAATAACCGAGAATTCAGCCTCCTTACCTGGAAACATAGAGATGTTTCTTTCAATTCTTCAATTATCAGGCAGCACTCAGATGGTAGCAAAGCATCACCAAACATGATCGCACCTGTAGTAACCCAAGAAGTATGATTAAAAACACTATGATGGATCAGTGGGACGTACAGAACTGCTTTGCATTAGACAGACAGATATCTAGTGAACAATTAGTAACCTCTGCAAGCTTTGAAATTAAGAATACGGAGAACTGCTGGAGGGATAGCTAGTGACCCATCAGTCTCTTCAAGCTGAAAAAACAGTAGTTGTTAGTGGCGTAACTGTAACTAAACATCCACATATTCCTTCTTTACAGATAGCATGCAGATGAAAATCTGCAGCTCGTTCCCTCATACACCTGTTTGAGCGTAGATCTAAGCAAATGAGAAGACATTAAAAGGCAATGGCAGTTACCTGCTGAATAAACTCCAGAAGATCTTTCCCTGTTAAATTGACACCCAAAATACATGGAACCTGCATAGCATAGATGTTGAGTATATGAATAATAATTTCGAAGAAAATCAGATACTTGTTATTTGAAGCTGCATGAAAAAATGTACAGAAAAAAAAATGCAAACTTTCCCACGATTGCAAATAGACTATCATTCAAGGAAAACAGTTATCACTTACATTGATATATTTTTAAAAGACATAAAAATATCATACAAGATTCACTACGTCAAGATTATAAGGTAATATAAAAAGCTGAACCAATCTAGGAGGAACTAAATGGCAATTAAGAAGAAATAGGCACCCAAATTCGTGTCAGAGGACTTGAATCTGGTGGTCAGGGTGTATACCCACACCCTTAACCGAGTTAGGCTCAATTCTTATTATAAGGTCATATGATGTATTTTGTGTCCCAAAACTTTTTTTTGACGCAAAACTGTGAGGAAGTTCCCCACAGTGCTTTTTTCATTAAAGTTAAAATAAAGTTAGGTATGTACAAAAAGAAAACCCAAACGGCAGTCAAAAGGAAAGAAAACAAGGTCAGTAAACCAGAGTTAAGAGAGATGTTCTAGCCATTGAACTATGTTTTGCTTCATTCCTTCTGGGAGTCCCAAAACCTTTTTATTCTGTAAATACTTGGTACAGTATGAACTTTTGACAGATCTGGGTTCACTGTTCCATTTCATTCTTGATATGGAATAACTTTTAATGGTTTTAACCTAATTGTTTTTTTTCAAGAAATAAACAGATCATAAATAGAAATGCTAATCGATAGGCCATCATGACTTGATAGTAAAGGTTAAGGAAAACATATATATAATTAGCAATGGTTGCAGACTAAGTTAAAACATATACAATCAGCAATTGTTACATATTAGTATAGATATAGAGTCCTTACAGCCACAAGAGTAACAAGACGGGCTTGTCTCCTCAGAATGTTCATGTTCCTTGAGAAGTACAGAGCAAATGATCAAATGACAGCCGTATATTTGATACAGTCACAAACAGAATGATGGAAAATGCCATCTTTAGCTTAATAAAGAAAAGGTTTTGTATTCTAAGAAAGTAGGAATATAGAAACCGAAATTCAAGGCAGAGAGGACTCCAATAAAGGTGGCAGGGGTGTAAATCTCCCAACAGTTGAATTAAACTTGGCTAAATTCCTTTTAACAACAAAAACATGTTAGATTTGATCGCTTCACTGAAGAAACTTTTCAAGTACATTATGTACCTTGTTTATTCTTGAAAATAATAACCTAAAATGTATGGTTAAATTGCAGAAACTAAACAAAACATCAGACCTTAGACCATTTAAAACAAATTGGAGCATCTTGACTAAGAAACATTTTTTCGTATATAAAACACAACAAGAGCACCCGTAAAACATCACAAACAAACCAGAAAAAACTGCCTTCGCATGGTAGTCAAGCACCTACTTTTTGAATGATTCAGAGGAATTGCTACCATTGTTGATGATCCAGCCCCATTTCTGAATCTGTTCACCATACTTCTGGAACAACTGAAACCCGCTTTCGGGGAGAGACTGAGAATAATTAGGAGTAAAATATCAAATGCCGCACTTTACTATCAAAACATGTTCAGAAAGGTTATATTGACATAATGAAACATATGCTGACTATAAATATGACATACTAATTCCTCCTCGGAATCCAAGTAAGTGACTCCACGGCCTTCTTCTGACAAAATCTACAAATCACATCACTGTATGAGTACACAAAGGAAAACAATGTTGAAGAGATGATCCTGGTTACTGTAACAATAACAACCTTGTTACGGAGGTCTTCCAAACGTATCCTTTCATCAGCTGCATGCTGCAAAATAGTAAAATAGGATATAACTTGCTAAATCTTCCAAAAATAATGTATTTCATCAGCACACATGTGTTGCCTAAATCTTACAGACCATGAACATAAGAAGTGTATGTTTTCACATTTCTGTATGGAAATATAAACCAAATGCTCAAGGGCACATACTAAGCATTTATGTATCCAAACTTAACAAGACTCTAAAAGATTCTTTTTTCTCAAATAACAAGAATTTATGCGACATCAATGAAGATGTTAGGCATAGAATTTCAGCCGGCTGGTTGAAATGGTGTCAAGCTTCTGGAGTCCTCTGTGACAAGAGGGTGCCACAAAAGCTAAAAGGTATTCTATAGGACGGTGATTCGCCCGGCGATGTTATACGGTGCTGAATGTTGGCCTACAAAAAGAAGACATGTCCAGCAGTTGAGTATAGCAGAGGTGCGTATGTTGCTTTGGTTCTGCGAGCATACAAGAAGGGACCGGGTCCAGAATGAAGACATTCGGGACAAGGTAGGGGTGGCACCAATTGAGGAGAAACTGGTGCAGCATCGGTTGCGATGGTTTGGACATGTCCAGCGGAGGCCTCCCGAGGCGCCAATGTGTGTGTGCGTGTGTGCGGGGGGGGGGGGGGGGGGGGGGGGGGGGGGGGTGTTCTAAAGCGAGCCGATAATATAGAGGTAGAGGTCGACCTAACCTGACTTGGGACGAGTCGGTTAAGAGGGACCTGAAGGAGTGGAATATCTCCAAGGAATTAGCTATGGATAGGAGCGCTTGGAGACTCGCAACCAACGTGCCTGAACCATGATCCTTTTTACCTCTAATTCTATTTATTGCCCTGTGTCTTTTGTGTTTCTCTTGTCCTTGTTTCTTGTGGGTTTCATCTCTAGCCTACCCCAATCTGCTTGGGACAAAAGGCTATGTTGTTGTTGTAACAAGAATCTAAAAGTAAGCATTTAATTATAAATCGTTGAGATTAAATTACTTAACGATAAAAGTAAAACAAAATGTTTATTGAACAAAAAGATTAAATTTTTACAAAGATATAATCATGTGCGCCTATGACTTTGGGAGCACTTTCACAGAACTAAATGCATTTGCCCACAATGTGACTTTCAAATGCAAAAATCAGTAAAATAGTTTTCTACGTACTATTGTTTATAAACAAAATAATAGGACTACATAAACTACTAAAGAATATAGCTACCATGTAAATGATGGTATCAACTATGAACTTTACGCTCAACCAGAAAAACACAGAATAAAATAAGAACCTGGTCAACAAGGAGGATTGTTTCCCCAGATATGACAGGAATAAATTTCTTATCCAGCTGCAACAAAACCCTTGCCTCCTCAAAGCAGTTTCTGTCAACACATTCAGGAACTAGCAAGCTACAAGAGAGATGCAAGGTCCCAGAAGAAATGCTAAGTACATCATCATAGCATTCAGAAGGACCTTGTGGTAAGTCCAAAGCCTACAAAAGAAGATAAAGCAGTAAGCATAGAAAAAGCGCGCAGTACGTATGAGTGTCCAAAACTTCAACGCATGCTCAACTGTTTGTTGGCCAGAGTCATCTCGCCATTTAGTTATTTGAACAGTTGTATCTTCGAGCCCATCATAACATGCATTCTCAGACATTGTCACATGTCCGTTTGAGCTGGTCCAAACAAGAGAAGCAAGTGTATAACATGCTTAGAAAACAACAATTTTCAAGTATTAAAGGTACAACTGGACAAGAGCAGCGTACCTGGAATTTAAGTCTGGAAATTCACTGCTATCAGTCTCAGGAATAGGCTGGGTTGCACTCATGCGGGAGATACCCATAGGTGTAGGTACATTGTCTGCATTTCATTAGAAGAGTATAATTTAGCATCATAACAATGCAATTCAAAGAAGGATGGAAAAAGTTGTGAAGTGTACCTTCTTGGTTGTTACTGCAGATATCTTTATCACCATCTGTGGTTGACTTGCTCAGCGGTTCATTTAATCTAGTGAATTTCTGTTTACCTCTATAAAATGGTGGAGCGGAACGACTCCTAGATCTACTATCCTTGGAAGGCCTAGATCTCTGACTGCATCCAGCATTGTGTTGATTCATTAGACCTTGAGTAAGTGCGCTTCTATTCGCCATTTGGGGAGAATGGATATTCAACTGGGAACCATTAGCACTTTTCTCATTAGAAATATCATCTGACAATCTTGCGCCAAATTTTGATTTCCAAGTTGTTAGATCATCTTCAAAACCGAACTCAACACTGGAACAACAATCATCATTGGAGCAATTAAGCAGCTGTGTTTCATAACCAAAGTTATCCAATTGTTTGATTCCTTCACATAGCATTGATGAATTATTGTTAAATCTGTCCAAAGTAACTCTTAACTCGCTGCCAACATTTTCACAGTTCCAAAAACCAAAGCTTTTATTTGATCTCCTGTGACATTTCAAGTCAGTCCTTGCCTGACTGAAAGGTGTATCAAGCAATGAGAATGGGTGAGAAAAAGGATGGAAAGGATCCTTGCCTGTAGACCTATCCATGAAGTCACTGTTCCACACAGGATAGGTATCATGGAAGCTCATCTGACCCGTAGAATCAGCCTCAAGGCCTTCAGCAATTGGATTTGCAGTCTCTAACTTATTACTGGTGCTGCATTTTCTCAAAAGTCCACAGAAGCCCCTGGATGTGCTACCATAATCACGATAAAATCCGTCATTTAAGTGTAACATCTCGGGGTAAAAAATATCAGTGACCATCTCTGTGGCTTCATTGACTACGAAATTCTCATTTAATTTGTCAAAATCAACACAGAATCCATCCCAGCCTGATGTGTGCATGAGCATGTTGGTTTGATTACAGGTCATTCTGTTTGATCTATTGGGAGTCCTGAAGCCAGGTTCTTGGATTTCAATTTCTGGATCAAGCAATTCAGATTCTTGTTCAACAGCTAAGAAACCTTCAGTTGGTACATCTTCTGGCATTCCAAAATTATCTGTATATGCATACTCTTGGAATTTACCGTCTGTCCTCTGCACTTTCCAAGAGGTTGATTTAACACTTGAAATATCATCATCAAAATGGGAAGGACCATCCTCTAACCACTGATAACGGAAAGCTTCAGGAGAATGCATTTGCTTATGCCTTAACTTGTAATCAATGCAGGAAACATTATTATTGTGATGGGATGCATTAGCGATCCTTCCAGAAAAAGAGGCATGCCGTGCGGATGGTTCCACATCAAAAGATAAAAAGCACAGGTCTTTTATTGCTTCTGTGGCACTCATATCAACATTGGTGGCTCTGACTGCATTCTTCTGTTGAGTGCATTGGAAGGCAGCACAATCTTCCTTGATATGCACATTATGATGCTTTAGGATGCCCTGATTCAGTTTCCCTGCAAGAAACACTATACGAGAAAAGTTCAGAAAGTTAACAGATCAAACGAGACCCAAAATATTAAATATGTTAACCAAGTCACCAACCATCTTTTTTCAGAGGCACAAGGGTACTATCAACAGAAACTTCATCTGCCAATAAGAAGGTACAATATAATGTATTCATATAAAGAATTGTTCATTCGGAAATGCATAAGGAATGGTCTCAATTTCTAACCTTTTGGTGATTGCACTGCATGCTTCTTCCAGTAGTTTGTGACAGTTTGCTCAATGAACAACAAGACAGTTTGCCAATCCTATAAAGTGGGAAAAGAACCGAAGGTTAAATAGCCAGCAATAAATAAGTAAATGTTATTTGGAGATGACACAGCATCAAATAAATCGACACCGTATTTCCAGAAAGGCACAAGACACTTGTTCTAAGAGTGTGTTCCACCCATACAAGAACCTTAGTTACAACTTACAAGTGAAGATAAACATAAACACCGAAATACAAAAGGAGTTGTAGTGAACCACCTTGAATTCCACAACAGTCTTTGTAGGCTCAAAATGTAGATCATAGCTAGATCTAGGGCAGCAAAAGTTTAGTAGATAAGCAGGGTAGATATCAATCTTCTGCCTCTTAGTGCTCGGTGCGTCAATTACTTCATTCCTCCTTATAGAATATTGAAAACTAACAGCCAGATTATTAAGCATATTATGGATTGGATTTCTACTCACGAATCTTGAGTTGATATCTATGGGAAGTCAAGGATGTCACCATAATTTGAAATTATGGTCGATAAGAGTAGATAATGGTGAACTCAGGAAAAGGATACACAAGTACTGGAGATCCTGAAAAGGAGAAGAGCATTTCACTGAAAACACTTAATCAAACTCTAGTGTCAACAGCTCAACTATTACATAGTGGACTTTACCTTCGTACAAAGCACATCTGTCGGTCCAGATATGTGCCCTGAAAGAACCCAGTCCTGTTCAGAGGCAGATATTTCGTGGAGACATCTGGAGACATCGTTCCCAAAACTTTTTGATATAAGAGGTAATGGAGACATCGAAGAAGCTGTGCATAGCAACTCATCTTGGCTGTGTTCATAGAAAGGACGTGTCATTATATGTTGTGTGAAAGCAAAACTGTAATAACAGTAAAAATAAATAAAAATGACAAGTGCAATAAAGAAGTAGACCTGTCAATATCAAGGAGTCTAAGTGATATAAGGGGATGAATAAGTGCAATTTGCAGGATGCACTTCTTCACATGATGTAATTCTCTTTTCTCACTACAAAACATGATAAGCGGTATTCATTCAAAATATGATAAACTATAAAATAATCTTTTGAGCAAAGCCATCAATAAGAAGATAGATCGGTTTATGAATCATGTACCTCGAGTGCATTTGTTTCCTCCGTACTGGTTGATTGTAAAAAAGCTCCCGAACAACAACTACAAAGACAGAAGTCCCCATAAATAACGCCCATAACATAACGGGAATATAAGTAACACACAAGAGTGGGATCTGTGATGCACCATTGCATCTCACTATTCATGCCTATTACATATATAATTATATAATGGTACTACTTCATTTCTGGGAGAAAAATGGCACAATTACCTGTGGTACCAACAACTTCCCTCTGGTCATCTATTCCCAGATGTAAGCATTTGGAACCCTGTGAGATGGAGAAAAGAAGATCAGATGCACGAGCCATGAATTGATCAAGAGTACGTACAGCATTAAAGAAATTCAGTGTTTCAGTTATGCCTTTATTATCTTGCAATATGAATTTGGTCTCCCACGTGCTTTTGTCCTGACTTCAACCACAGAGATATCCGACAGCGAGGCGAGTGCTTCTCCATTTAGTCCAAAACTTCTTGGATTAAGTTCCACGTTATCCGTTACATTATGAGATTTGGACGTTGCTGTTATAGCATAAGGCACATTACACATAATTAGCAGAGTTGAGAACACATAATTTCAAAGGATGTAATCAATTCCAACCCTGATGGCAGGGACACTTACTAGCTAAATAAAATACTTTATAAACAAAAGAAACCTGAAAATGGATAATTGGCAATATTCTGCATTACTATTTTCTATGTCAATTAGAAATTATATATTCTCCATCTGACATCTACAACATGAACATTTAGGAACCTCATTTCTTTAAGTAGATAATTGGCAACATTCCAATGTAACATGAATATGGGTACCACGACCTCCAGTGCATACAGTATGGGGGGAAAAAGGACAAGGAAAGTTTTGTCATACCATATTTTTCCCCCAAGAGAACCAATTCATCTCGAGTAATACCACAACCTGCAATGCATAACGTATGGCAATAAGTTCCTCTAAGGGTAAACCTCTATAGGAAACTGAAAAAAGGGATAATTGCATACCATCATCTTCCACTTTTACATAACATGCTCTCACGTTTACTGCTATGTCAATCTGAAATGGATATCAGTGTTTCAGAGCCAATGCGCAACATAGAAGATACTAAAGTCAGACAATTTCGCCCTTTTACATAAGTGGAAGCATTACCTTGCTCGCATTTGCATCAATGCTATTATATATCAACTCCTCAACAACTCTTGGTAGGTCAGACACAATAATGCTTGAGCGCAAGGAGCTATGGACATTTTTGGGCAAGCGCTTTATGGTCTTCATTCATGCATTCTTGGAGGGGAAAAAAACTGGACGAAATTAGAAAATAGTCAATAAAGAAAGGCACGCCATAATGAAACATACCCAACTAGCATAAACCAGTAACGTTAGGTCACGAAAATTCTCCAGAAACATTAGGCATCAGCTATAAGTATGAATGAAGAAATGACGATGACACGAAACTGAAGAAATGGTTCGATCTTCAACACATAGGTTACTCCACATGGCATTCAGAGGCGGACCGAGCAAATAGGGCGAGGTAGGGCGGCGCCAGTAGAGCACAGAGACCCCTCTCCTCCGAGAGATGAAAATTCCCCTCCCAATCCCCATATCATTCCCGATTGGGATAAATCTTCGGGATTGACCCATCACTACGTCCAGCCTAAATGTCAACTACAAAAGGAAGGGGGAGGATTTTCTAGAGGATGGCGAGGGAGATCTCAGTTCTCACCTAGGGACGGAGGGGGAGGCGCCGCCGGTGGGCTGGTCTCGCTCGACCCCTCGAGCAAGAGGAACGGGGAGGGAAAAAGAACGTGCAGCCTCTGTTTAGGGAAGGGGAGCCGGCGCGGCGGCGCAACGGAGGGGGGGAGCCGGCGGTAGAGCGGTTAAAACCGACTGCCCAAACCACGCGCGGCGGTGTAGATGATTTCGAATGCCGCACACGCTAATACCTTACATTTCTTTTTTCGGCACCGCCTCTGGGAAGCTGGGCCCGTTTGGCTGGGCCGGCTGACATTGTTCCTGTTCATCCACTGTTTGCCTAGAATCTTCGGTGTGGAGCTGAAGCATGGAGGAGCTTTAACCTACAATCAGGCTGCGGAATAGGATATGACAGAGCGATGCTATGATGGACGATGAACATAGAGTAAGGTGGCAATTATAGTTGTGGCACAAGCGCGTTGGCGCCTACGATTACTCTAAAACAAGGAAGTAGTTGTTTGTCTTCATCCGTTCAATTCTACTTACAATTTGAATATGAAATATGTGCATAAGAGAAAGACAATGTAAAATTACAATTCCGAGTCATTATAAATTAGGATTGTGAAATTGACATCAAAAGAAATGAGGTGAACTCTCCATCTCGACCCTCCAACCAAACACATCCTTAATATATGCACCGCGAGGAGCGCTTTAAGTCCACCGCAAGGTTATAAGATCCTCGTATTGAAGTTGTTGTCTGTTTCTTTGGTCAATGTCACCCTATCCCCTAAGATAATAACGGTGGGGTGGCTGTGTGCTTGTGATCCCCTGAGCGACACCGGCATATGAGGGTCGGTCTTTGTATTTTAGGACCGTTTATGTATTTTTACTCTTTCAAAAACATGTACTACTATTGTGAGTACTATATTAATTTGGAAACTACTCTCAAGTATGTGTGTTGTAACCCCCTAAACTAAAGTTTGGTCCGATTTACTCCCCTAAACTATCTAGATTGGTTCAATTCACCCCCTAGCAAAAATTTTCTTTTTTCCATGTTTGAAGTTCAATTTTTGTAGGAGGGTAGATGATATCATACTCTATGCTAGAAATTTTTTTTTCTAAATTTTTTTTAAAAATATTTTCTTGAATTATTCTATCTCACATGTCAAATTTGTATTCCACACAAAAAAGTTACAAAAAATTCTTTAAACATTTTCTGACATACGATATGTTTTAACTTGTAATCTCACAAAAATTTACCCTCAAACATGATGTGTACCTAAAGAAAAAATTCATAAAGCTACTTGGACTAGTCTAAATAGTTTGGGGAGTAAAATGAACCAAAATTTAGTTTAGGGGGTTAAGTGAACAACAAAGATATTTGAGGGTAGGAAAATAGACTTATGATGAACGTCCTACAAGGAAAATGTGATGAAAAGAAGAGAAAGGGCCTCAGTAGCACATGAGGTTCTGGGTTCGACTCTCCGTGGGAGTGAATTTTCTAGGATTTAACGGCGTTGTGCATTTAGCAGGAGGCGGCGTGGCCGTCGACAGCGAGGCACCAGTGATGACTTCGTCAATCTCGAGGATTTACCGGCTCAGTTTTCGAATATGCTCATAGGGTAGGGTTTGCGTATGTGCCTTCATAAGGATAGTGTGCGTGCGTTGTAAGTGTCTGAGTTGTACTGTGTATAAAAAAATTGTGATAAAAAGAAGGAAAATGCGTTGAAACTCCAACAAGTCTCCTTCGCACCTTCCATCTTTGACTTGATGGAGTTTTACTGTATTTTTTCTTCAAATCCCGGTTTATTGACGCTGATTATCTTTTCTTCAAAGCAACCGTGTCGTCAACCACTTGTTCAATCCTACTCACTGGTTATGTCTCATGAATACAACAAAGCTTGCTCGTATATTTCATCACTAGTGCAACAAGTATTCCAGTGAGACCTACTTCATGAATTTGAGCTAGTTAATGTGGCAATTTTTAATCAATTTATTTCCTGATTAATTATTTCCCCTGAACTCGTGCTACATAATGAACTGATGACAACAATTTCCACACGTTTCGATCTTTTCACAAAGTCACAAATTTTCATGCGGGTTTTGGCTGTGTTTTTCTTTACTTTAGTCTTAAAGTACAAAAGTGGGTGTCGAACAAAAAAAGAGAGAGAGAAGGCAAAGCAGCAGCATGATATGGCTAAAATTTACACCTCACACTGTCAGAAAACTCACGCTGATGCTGAATATAGAAACATCTGTAGCAAGCAAGCTGCAATGCAAGCATGGCACGCTTGTTCTGAGCCGACAAGCAGCTTTACAGCACGCAAGCCATTGAACAAATCATTGAAAGCACTACTGCACTTCACGTTCTCAGGTAAAGAAAAAGGTTGGTGGCCAGATCACATTAATAATCTTACAAAAATATTTTGGCTCTACAGCACACAAGCAGGTTAACATCTCATTAGCTTTTCACCCCAAAACACACCAGTGGAACACTAGCAGATAGATCACAATACATGCTACCATGAAGAAAGAAGAGGCTGAAGCTCATGCCTCAGTAGAAATTAACTAATTCTAGCTGCAAAAGAACCGTGGCTTCTGACCCCAATCCTATATGTCAAAAGTCCGTGAATACTTCTGTCCTGGTCACAAAGAGCCTTTGCTTATGAACACACTTGTACGTATAAACTTCTACTAGTTAGACTTCAGATCTTGTCGAATCAATTAAGCCACGGGTTCTTCAAGCACTGTGCAGCAGAAGGTCTATTTTCCGGAGCGAAATCTAGGATTGGCCGAAGAAAGTCAGCAAAGCCTTGGGCATCGGGTTCAGTGAAGTTGTACCGTTCAACAAGTACACGGTCCAGGGGCCAGAATTTCAGTCTTCTGATTCTCTTTAAATCTCCGTGCCGATCAAAGTAATCCTTCGAACGAGTTCCAGAGCTAGCAATCTGAAAGACAGCAAAATAAGATTAGAGGCTAATTAAGACATGTTCAAATGGAGTGAGTGAGAAGATTGCTGAAACCTTCCGAGGCATCTTTCCGAGTGTTTCCATCATTAGTGCCAAGTGATCCTACAAAGAGGCAATAAATAGACCAATGAATTGATTGATGATAACACTATCATCACAATAGTTTTTGATAGACAGGAATCAACATCTGGAGTTTATTGATATAGGAACACAACTGACATTGAATCTTACATAGGTACGATATCATATTCACATTAATATAGCAATTGAACAGGTAACAGAACCGAAAAGTTATAAATGCAACTGATTAATTTTCAGTCGATTTAGTACTTCAATTTGTGCTAGGCACATCTGGCAACCAGAATTGTATAGATTCATTTTACTTTTCCAAAAGAAGATTTTCAGTATACAGACATAACAACAGACAAATTCAGACCTGTCTATTTTCCTAAAAAAGCAGTTTCTGCTGACAGTGTTCACATGAAAATTTTCAAAGTTTTTTAGTTCCATGATTCAAAACTGCATGCTGTAATGGAGTTTATTTTGCAAGATCGTAATAGAAAGGTACACAAAAGCATATTACCAGAAGAAGAAAAAAAAGGTCGCTTACATAGCAGCATCACCTAGTATGCTTCAAATGTTGCACACCAGTTGGTAAATTCAGTTAAATACTGCCATAGTGGACCCATTGGTTATTATCATTTCATAAAGATTTCAGTAGCTAGGTTGGCACCTGTCAGGTTGGCGGATCTTTACACGATTATATATTTAAATGGCACACAATCTGATGCATATACATGATAGTGCAATTTTTATAATGTCCTGGAGTTACAAGTATTTGAAAGTCTGGTGGATGAATTCCAAAAGCTGGAACGCCCAAAATATGGGTGCTGTCTACATTCTACAGTGTAGGCATGATGAAAAGTAGGGTAACTTGTTCTCAGGAAATTTTGCAATATAGAGAATACCGCTGTGTCAACTTAGACATGAGGGCAAACTATTTACACACAAGACTATGTAAGCAAACTTATGCTGCAAACAAACCAAAAAAAAAAAAATGCTTTACCTCATCTTCGCTGCATCCCTGGCAACTCTTGGGAGCAAACAACAAGTCACCGGTGGCAAGCTCAAAGGCCAAGCAGGCAAATGACCACATGTCAGCAGAATACGAGTACCCGGAACCGATGATAACCTCAGGTGCTCGGTACTGCCTTGTCTGTATTTCACCAGCATGTTGCTGATCGGCCCAGCAGGCGTTCCCAAAATCAACAATCTTGCACTTTAAGCAGATCCCGTCCAGGTTTCTCTCCTTCTCTACTTCAGTCGCAACCCCACCAAGCGAAACCCGCCTCTGCGAAATCTTTGCCACTGCACGTCTAGCTCTCATCTTAAGCATTTTCTCACTGAAACTGATGACTGTCCCACAGTACTGGTTCCCGACAGGCCGATCAAGGATTGGCGTGAACCCAGAGCGCACCGGGTCTTTGGCTGGGTTAATCGTCGAAACCAGAAGAACGTTCTCCGGTTTCAAATCTGTGTGGATGATGCCGAGTTCCCTGTGTAGGTAATCAAGGCCAACCAGCACTGATCGGCAGATTTCCTTCACTCTGTTCAGGCCAATGCCCTTGTTCCGGTTGTACCGTATCAGCCGGAGCAAGCTGTCCCCCAGGAACTCGGTGACCAGGCAAACGTGCTGGCCGTTGGGGCCGGCGTGCTTGAAATGGTCCAGCAACTGCACCACACACTTGGAATTCGTCGGGTCACCTTTGGCTACCGCCGAAAGCAGCTCGATTTCGTGGAGAGCTGCATGTGCATAATCCCTCGCGCTCTTCTGGATCTTGAGTGCCACAAATTTCTGCAATATTAACGATTTTAGATGAAGAAAATGAAGATATTTAATTCCAAGTCGAAATTGCACAAGGGCAACAAGAACAAATAAGGACCAGAACGATTTCCAATTACCATGCACGAAAGCTACAACTTTTGGATCAAAAATACGATTTTGCTGCTGAATAAGGTCCAAATGTCTGCAAAGCTCTTATGGCGAACATAAATTAAACGTGATAGGACGCAATGAAACAGAGCTGAAAAGACAAAGCTGCACTGTTTTGGATTTGGTTTAACAGCTAGCCTCCAAACAACCTCTACCGAACTTCCCAAAATCTAAAGCCCGACGGAATAACCGAACGGACAAAGAAGGTTGCACCAAGAACACGCAAATGGGAAAAAAAGAACGAAATTATATCTACGACGCGAACAAGAAGAACAAATAAATAAATACAAATAGAGACGTGGCGAGCGCGTACGCTGTGGAGGGTGTCGTAAGCGAGCCAGACGGTGGAGAAGTTGCCCCAGCCGAGCTTCCGCTGCGCGACGAACCTCCCGCCGGCGAAGCGGTCCCCGGGGCGGGCGGCGTAGTACCCGCCCTTCCGGTAGCCTTCCGTCCCCTCGTCCTCGTCCTCCCCCTCCGACCCCGACGAGTAGCCGTACCCGCCGTTGCCGAACAGAGACGCCATCCAGCTATCGCGTGCCCCGCCGATCTCCTCCCCTCCACCTCCTCCTCCGGCGGATTCGAATTCGTGCGGGGAGAAGAGGAGGAAAGGCTAGGCTGGCTGCGCTTTATAAAACGTGGGGGACTTTTTTGCGATTTTGCTCGCGTTCGTTGGGTCGGAAGAAGTGACCGTTCCGCCACCAGCGCCAAATGGGAAGGCCGCCTGGTTAATTGGGGGAAAAAAATTCGCTGCGGCACGTCCGCAAAGTGCCGCTGTGCGGACCCGCTCTAGATAATTGCCGCGTGTACGCCTAAAGCCATCCGACGCCAGCAGTCGCTCGGCTCCCACGCCTCCCTCGCAACGCTCGGCTTCGAGACGATCTCAATGGCTCGGCCGATAGCACACCTCGCGTCCGCTCGGCTCGGCATTAGGCTACAGGCAAACAAGGGTGACGCCGCCCTCGTCCGCCGCCGCCGCCGGTGCCAGTAGCATCGGCACAGCTAGCTTTCTTCTCCCTCGGACATGTCTCCTACACTGCCTATCCTCATCCAAATTTCCTTGCGCACGGCAGGCTCGGAACCTTGAGGTGCTCACTGGCTACCCACTGCATGTGATGATGCCCAGAGGCCAGAATGCATCCCTATGCGGCTGCATTAACGGCAGCCTTGCCGATCGAGTTGCGGCGGATTCTCACAGACATTTGGGGAATTTGTTGCTCCTTGCTGCTACATGATAGCAATTTGGTTCATAAATCATCTAGGCAGCTGTTGAATTACGGTCATGACTTATGGTAGAGATCGCTAGAAGATTTATACCACCTGATGGAGGAAACGAACTTCAAGAAGAGCATTCTGCTTGAGTACTGGGCGTTAGATATTTTACGGTTTCAGTACTAAACCATAGCAATTATCGTCGGCGAATGAGAGAAGCGAGGCACGGAAAGGTCGTTGGGAGTACAAGTCAGAGGCGGAGAAGAACGTCCTGGATGCACTAGATTAGGACCTGCGCGACTGCGCGTGCGGGGAGCCGGGGTGGAGACGAGAGGCCAGAGAGGAGGCGAGGCCGGATAAGCAACGACGGTGAGGACTCGTCGGCGGCCGCGGCGATCGCATCTGAGCCGAAATCCTGAGCCATTTGGAGGCGAGCCAAGTGAAGGTCGAGCCATTAGTCATTCACTGCGAACGATATGCGGAAGCCAAACTCTGAGCGTGCGTCGGATGTCTGCAGGAGTCCACGCGGCGGTCATCTAGAGAGGGTCCGCACAGCGGCGCTTTGCGGACGTGCCGCAGCGAATTTTTTTCCTAATTGGGATTAGGGCGCTTTAATTACCGCGCTAATTGTTTTCTCCGCCTCCCTCGCGTACGTGGCTCCTGCCCGGTTTGAATAAGTTTATGTCACTGACTTGTGGGGAAGATTTTCCTGGGACCACGGTACAGTCTGTGGTGGGTTGGATTTTATGTGCACGCGGAGAATGGGCTGCAGTTTTGGGCCAATGAGCGGCCGGCCGGCTTGCGATGGGCCGACAGCAATGGGAGCGGTTAGTTGACGACACGGCACCTCTCAAAAAAAAAAAAAAGTTGACGACACGGCACACTGCTGCCGCCGGCGAATGATGCAGAGGCCCGGCACGTGTGCGTGGCAGGACGTCTTCCGTAAGTCGATCGAGCTCAGTTCAAAAAAAAAAAAAAACTCGATCGAGCTTTTAAAAAAGCTGTACAAGGAACAGGTAGGCGGCACAGGTGTAACGTCTCGGAGGAACTTAATTGTCTGTGTAGAGTGTTCACATTAATTTGTAGGTATCTAACGCGAAAAGGTCGTCCCAGTCCTCACGGTCATGGGGTAACCGTACATGATGTGTTGTGCATTCTATCATACATCCTGGTTAACGGCAAGTCCCCTAGTCGTGAAAGCTGCTTGCAATTTCAGCATGCAAGTACACGAAGGCTGTCGGCGTATGCGTGAGTCTATACGATGTGTAGACTGTAGTGGTTGTTCCGTAAATTGGTGCCGTATGCCCGTAGTCCGGAGCCATTGCGGTGCCGTGGAGCCTAGCCATGAAACGCGAAATGGAGCCGTAACACGCATGCCCAGTGCGGACGCCGCTTCACGAACTGTAACTGAGCTGGTCCGCCTACATTCATGGGCGATGGGTCTTTATGCTTTTCGTGGGATAATAGTAAGCCCAGTTCCGGCCCAGTCAACCGATGAAATTGGCTCGGTAATTTCGTACAAACACGACCATTGACTGGGTAATTTTGCCAATGCTTCGTTTGGATGTCAGAATTGAGGGTGCAGAATTGCATTGGACCTCCAATACCAAAGCTGAGCTGAATTGGAATTGGCCTGCAATACCAATGCTGTTGTTTGGATGTGCATGTAATTGGTAGCTAGAATTCAAAGGTAGCAGCCAATTCCAATTCCTGTTTGGATGTACAAATGCTGAATTGTAATGTTTGAACAATATACACTCTGTACATGTATGAAAATATATTCTAGACAGTTGTGCATATATTTCAATTGATATATATTATTCTAAAGTCAAAAAAGCATGATAATATTGTTGAAAAAGATCATAACAGCAGCAATATTCTGAAAAATTCAAAATAAAAACAACAACAATTTTAAAATATTGATGACATATCAGCAGCATAAATGTTGATCACAGGAGCATCAAAGAGACAATAACATGCCATAAAATAGGTTCCATGTCTCTTACAAGTAGCAACAACTTCTAGCACTAGGAGATAAAGTACACACCACAAATTTAGTTCCATAACAACAAGGCATCTAATTAAAAGTCATAATTCAAAGGTACATTTAACCATCTAATAAAGCATTACAAGCTCATTCAAGAGCCATTCTTCTCATTCCAACATCAGCAACCATTCCTTCCTCAACTCCATAGGGAGTTCCATCAGCGCTTGGAATAAGCGTTCACTAAGGATTAGCTTTCCATAAGAACGCAGCTTGTCACTTCTTGCCAAATCAGGTATCATATCAAGGGCAGCAAGTATCTCAGCTGGTGGAGTCACCTGGGGCAGTTGTAAAGGCTCTGTTGACTTCATAGCATCATGAAATGAGGTCTTCATGTCTCCAAGCATGCACAGAATTGCTTCACCGGTTCGTTGCCTTTTTTGGGGCAAATCAGGAGATGGTTCATTACCTTCTAACGCCGGTTCTTCAGCAATATCAGCTCCAGTCATGGCACCTTCACCAGTAGCATGATCTTTTGAGTAAATGGTTGATATTGCATCCCAATTTCTCACCACCTTGGTCTTGTAACAAGCTGCTGCCTTGTTAGCCTGCATACATGCACACACAAGATTATAGTTGCTGCAGTTTATTTTACAAAAGAAAATCAGGAAACTCTATTGCTGCCAAGTAATGTAAGTACCTCAACATATTTAGTCCAGACCTCCTCACTATCAATCTGCAGCTTATTATTATCCCAATCCCAACCAAAACCACTCTGAGAAAGTATCTTGCTAATGATCTCATAATGCTTGTCAAAAGTCTTACACCTTGATAATATGTTGTCCTTTGTGATTATCATAGAACACTTCTCAAAAACATGCTTTATAGCTGCATTGTAGACATGTGGCTTCCAGCCATTTTGAGCATGATCACCATTGTTGTGATGCTCAACTAGGACAGCCAATAGTGCACTGTCCATTTCAGCCGTCCATGTGAGGTACACCCTGCTACCTCGCTTTGCTTTGCTTTCAGCCATCAGCTAGCCACCAAAAAAAGTACAGCATCAGCTAAGATACCACAAAATAGGTACATATTCAGCTACCATCGGCCCAAAATCAAGGCTAGCTAGCTTTATCACAAAAGAGACACCATCAGCTAGCTACCACAAAATAGGTACATCACACATCCTAGTCTATATCTAGTTCGGCATGCCGAACTAGATACTCAGCATACATGTCATTAGCCAGCTGGTCCCTAAAGTTGTTCCATTCAGTAGTGACTTGAACACTTCTAATTAAGTTAGGATCATCTAAAGGCTCATTTGGCATGTCTGCTATTTCAGAATCAACTTCAGTCAACAATAAATCATCCATGTTGTGCTGCCTATCCCTTGCAAAGTTGTGTAAGACACAACAAGCATTGATAATTCGTATCTGCAATAATATTAGTTCATAGTCAGCAATTGCCACCACAAAAAAGAGTTCATTAATTCAGCACCATAAGGACATTTATACCTGGTCCTTTATGCCAAAGAAACTTTGTTCACGTAGGATAGCCCATTTTTTCTTCCACAAACCAAAAGTTCTCTCTACTACGTTTCTAGCACGAGAATGGCGTAAATTATACAATTCTTTGGGAGTTTTGGGTTGTTGTTGACTTGAAACCCACTCTTTCAAATGATAACGAGTGGATCTGAATGGAGTAAGAAATCCAGGTCCATTGGTGTAACCAGCATCACCCAAATAAAAGTGACCTAATGTTTAAAAATTTAGTTAGCTATCAAGCAAATAAAAAGAAACTAACTAAATGCCAAGTGAAAGAGTCGTACCCGCGGGTACAACAAATGCATCTTGGCGACTCGTTCTCATAGCATCACGAAGAACTCTTGAGTCAGAAGCTGAACCCTCCCAGCCAGGCAGAACATAAAGAAATCTCATTTTCCAATCAACAACTCCAACAAATGTCAGTACAAGCAGCACATCGCACAGGACACTAGTTGCAAAAAGAAATCTGGGAACATTCAGTTTAGAAAGAACAGAAATGTGGGAGCAATTACCTTCTTGGCCGACCAGCCTGTGCTACCCTGTAAAAAAGAACAGAAACATTCAGATTGTGCATCACAAAAACTTCAATCAGGCACCCTCCTTCAATCAGCCACAACTTTCTTTTCCCAAAATCATGAGCAGGTACCTTGAATCAGCCACCTCCTCTCGTACCCTGTAAGCAACAAGAGAAAAATTAATTTCTGCATCACATAGACTGACCTAGGTTTTAGAAGGGGGAGGGCATGACTGCATGAAGATGACCACGGATCTGAAGAAGGGGCAGCTGAGGAGGGAGGTGGGCGAGTTCATCCATGGCTGTAAGGTTTGTGAGCTCATCCATGGCGGATTGAAAGGGATGGCGGAAGGAGAGGATGGGGGCGGCTCTGAATCGCTAGGTAGAAGGGAGCAAGGGATCCGTACGGGAGAAGGACGGGGGTGGATTGGGGCAGAAGCCTCACCTGCGCCGTCGACTCCCCGTCGACCGTCGCCGTCGCCTCCTCCCGTGCTCTTCTCTGCAGGCGTGCGCGGGAGACGAACTGCGGGCAGGCGGTGTTCTTTTGTGGGAGGCGGGACGGGAAAAGTGAGCGCGGGGTGGAGCGCGGGGTGATTTTGTCGAATACAGAGGCCGGGGGCTCCGAATTGAGCTCTGTGGCGCGGGCGCGGGGGAAAAACGATTCGGCATTGAGACTCGATTCCGTAAGCCAATGCAGAGGACATCCAAACGATGACATTGGACGCCGGTGAATGCCAATTCCGATTTCTGGGCTCCAATGCCAACATCCAAACGTGGTATCAAGCGAATAGGCCCGGCTGGTCAATTGCAAGCCACAGAGTCCGCGCAAGAAACCGGCATAGAAAAGGTTTACAATTCGCGTGTCAGCGGAGCCGTTCACATCACCACGCGGTTCCTTCTTGTTTTCACCGTCTTCTTCCCCAGTGGGCCACCGCCGTCAGCCTCTCGCAACTGCTCGCGCCCGCCTCTTCAACTGCTCGGCTTCGCGCGTCCATGCCTCGTCACTCGGCAGTCGTCACCGCGGCCCGCCTCTCACCGTCTCCGCGTGCGCGCGGCGCCATTGGCAAATGGCAACCCAGTCCCAGTCCTATCTCCCACTCGCCTTTAAACTACGCCAGCCCAATGGCGCAGAGTCAAACTCGCCACCGACTCCTGTTTTCTCTGCCCCGGGCTCCTCCTCCTCTTCCTCGGGCCGACAGGCGACAGCCATGGAGCGCCACCGCCAAGATTCACAGCGCCAAGGAGAAGGTACGCACGCACGAACCATGCTTCAACGATTCAGTGATCACAGTGACGTTTCGGCGCCCTCAGAGTGTTCGATGAATTGCTTGCTCATCGGTTTACTTATTCGGTTTTGGCCTGCAGACGGTTTGGACGGGCACGAGGACGGTGCGAGCGACGACGACGGGGTGCTCTCGGCGTTCCTCTGCCCGATCACCATGCAGGTGATGAGGGACCCCGTGGTGATCGAGAGTGGCCACGCCTACGAACAAGACGCGATCGCCAGGTGGTTCGCGGAGTGCGACGAGCTCGGCAGGAGGCCGTGCTGCCCGATCACGATGCAGGAGGTGCGCACAGTGGACCTGAGGCCGGTCTTTGCGCTGCGGGCTGCCATCGAGGAGTGGACGGACAGGCAGGAGAGGGACGAGCTTCGAAGGGCCTGCCAGTGGCTGACAAAGGATGCCCCAGAGAAAGAGGCGGTGTGTGCTCTAGGCTTTGTTATGCGAGGATGGAGCAAAGGGAGGGCAGGAAAGAATGTCGTGCGCGGTGAAGGGATGATACCGATGGTTGGTGGCATGCTGAAAAACGGCAGTGGGAGGGTGCGCCTGCAAGCGTTGGAGGCTCTTCAACAGTTTGCCAAAGAGGCTGATGAGGACAGGGTAGGTGAAAGGAGATGTTACATTATGCCAGTGCTGTAAAACATTACCGACGGTTTGTTTTCATCTTTGCAGGAATCTGTGTCGGAAGGGGACACCATTCGCACAATCATCAAGTTCATCGATTGTGAGGATTGTCAGGAGAGGGAACTGGCAGTATCTGTTTTGTGTGAGCTTTCAAAGTCTGAATTAGTATGTGCAAAGATAAGTGAATTGAATGGAGCGATACTGATATTGGGCAAGATGGCGGGAAGCAAAACCCATGACCCAACAATGGCTGAGAAGGCTGAAAAGACGCTTGAGAATTTGGACAGGTGCGAGAAAAATGCTGTGCAGATGGCTGAAAATGGCAGGCTGGAACCTCTACTTAATCTACTTATTGAAGGTTCCATCTCCTTCCTCACTATTTATGGTTCACCAAGCATATATGGATATCTATCCATTAATAAATGTGATACTAACTTAAGCTACATTTACATAGTGTTATTAGTAAATTTGCATTTTGTATCCTGAAGCATTGTTTTGAGGCATTTAATTTTCCATGATATTAACAGAGGTGAATTTTTTCTTTTTTATTACAATCTCAACTTGAAGCACTTGTTTCTTGCTCCATGATACATGTTCTTCTGCAAATTTCCAGGTTCTCCAGAGAAGCAGCTGCTGATGGCATCATCGCTAGAACAGATTGTTTTGTCTAATGACTTGAAGATCTTAGTTGCCCAAAGGGTGGGTTCCTTATTTGCTGGAATAGTTGAAAAGGGAAGCTTGGAAGCTAAAGAAGTCGCTTTCAAGGTATTAGAGCATATTTCTGCCAATCCAGAAAGTGCTAAGGTTCTTATAGAGGAAAATGTCCTCAACCCCCTTTTTCGAGTTCTCTCTATCAATGGTGTTAATCTCCTTCCACCAAGGTTGCAAGAGGCTGCTGCAGCAGTTCTGTGTAATCTGGTAGCATCCGGTGTTGACTTTGGGAAAGTCCCACTTGATGGTGATCGTACACTGGTGTCTGAAGACATTGTTCACAGCCTACTTCATTTGATCAGCAACACCTCACCTCCAATACAGTGCAAGTTTCTTGATTTTTTCGATAAACTGAGCAGTTCCCCTGAAACAGTTCAATCTATTGTGTCAGCTATAAAATCTTCTGGTGCTATCACCAATTTGGTGCAATTTGTTGAAAGCGATCATCAGGAAAGCCGCGTAGCCTCCTTAAAGCTGATATACAAAATATCATTCCACATAGACCGTGAGATAGCTCAAGTCTTCCGAGGAAGTCCATCTCTGCTTGACTTCTTGGTTAGGACTATATTCCTAAATGATGGACACACGGGTGAGCAAGAAGCTGCAGTTCAGATTCTGGCAAATCTTCCTAAAAGGGATAGGCACCTTACCAGAGAGCTAATGGAGCAAGGGGCTTTCAAGTTGGTTGCTCGTAAGGTGTTAAGCATCTGTCGCAGGGAGGCTGGCAGTAATATCAATGATCATACACTACTTGAGGGTCTTGCAAAGGTTTTAGCAAGGATAACATATGCTTTGAGGGATGAACCAAGATGCATTGCAGTTGCTCGTGAGTATAACCTTGCTACCTTGTTCACCAGCTTGCTTCGGCTGAATGGGCTAGATGAGGTACAAGTGATCTCTGCAAAGGCATTAATGAATTTTTCTTTGGAATCCAAATATCTGTCCAGCACACCAAAGTTTGATGAACCCGAGCAGAAGTCCATGCTTGCACGCTTTGGGAGGAAGCCATCTAGCATCCAACTTTGCCGAGTTCACTCTGGAATTTGCTCGATTAGGGACAACTTCTGTATATTGGAAGGAAAAGCAGTGGATCGACTGATTCATTGTTTGAATCATTCTAACAAGAAAGTTGTCGAAGCTGCTTTGGCTGCTCTTTCCACTCTACTTGAGGATGGAGTGGAGATTGCAGAAGGTGTTTTGGTTCTACATAAGGCCAATGGAATCAAACCAATATTTGATATCTTGAAGGAAAATCCAGCAGGCAGTCTTCAGTACAGAGTGACGTGGGCTGTGGAGAGGATTTTGCGGGCCGAGGAGATTTCTAAATCTGTTTCAGCTGATCGAAGTTTGGGCTCTGCACTTGTTCATGCATTCCAACATGGAGATTCCAGAACACGACGTATTGCAGAAGCTGCCCTGAAACACATCGAAAAGATACCAATTTTCTCCCAGATTATTGATAAACTTCCCTCAAGACGAGGTTCATCAATGGGAAGCATGGAGCGGTTTTACAAATTTGATCGCTAGGTTGCTACTAAATTTCCATGGAAAGTGATCACATGACCTTGTGCACTGTTGTCCTGGAGACCAAGCCAATCAATTATAGCTTATTGTTTCATTTTCACTGAAAATGTTAACATGTTAGTCAGCGTCACAGATTGGCACTGATAGTCATGACAGTGTGTGGATCGGTTTTTCGTAAATGTAATCGTGACAAGCTATGCGTCCATATTGGTTAGTATTATACTACCTAATTTCTCAAGATATTTGGCTTCGGCTTTTTGTGACTTCATCAGTGCATAAAATCTTTCGGTGATTCTGCTGACACTTAAGAAAGGATAATGGATAAAGCGAATATAAGAAGTTACTTCATGGCAGCCACTTTGGTAATCTTACCCATTACCCCCTATGAAAAAATAATTTGTGCCGTGAAAAATGA
Organism: Eragrostis nindensis; assembly: GCA_012490785.1. NCBI lineage: Eukaryota > Viridiplantae > Streptophyta > Magnoliopsida > Poales > Poaceae > Eragrostis > Eragrostis nindensis. The sequence goes on along the minus strand of JAAXCT010000379.1, from coordinate 349,467 downwards.
TTTTTGCCATGTAAAGAGCAGGGATGCTGTCAAACTGAAGGAAACTCTGATCTTACCTCTGGCTGATATGGTAATCTGGACTTCTGGAGGTAAGTACCAGTTCATTTGGTTAGCAAATAGTATTGTTCTATGGCTTGTAGAGCCATGCAGCTTGAACAACAAATGAAGACCTGTTATGGGCAGGCCTTTGGGCCTTGGCACTTTAGCTGCCCATGGCACTGTAGAGCGGTTACTGTAGAGCGGCCATTCCTTAGCCCTCAAGTTAGGTTAATTAGAGATAACATTAGTTGGTTAGGATTAGGGCTGGCTCTCCCTCTATATAAAGAGAGGTACGGCAGTCATTTGTAATCAATCAACCAAGCAATCAATCAATGAAGAAACATTCTCCCAATCCTCCAATATCTCTTAAGCTCTAGGCAAAGCATAAGGCCTAATTATTCCCCACCATAACAAGACCACTCTCCATGTTATCATTACTTCTTAATTCCTACGTTCCTCTTGACTTATTTTCTACGTTCCTCTGATGCATCTGGGGAAGGAAACATCCAGCCAAGTTCCTTTTAGATAATGGAACTGAATTATCATGGCCTCCAGCTATTACAAACTCAGCATTCGGCTGTCACGTCAAACATGATGAGGTTTGAATGGAATACATTCAAATGAAAGTGCCAATAAAAGTTTGGATGAATAGACATTATTGAAAGCAAATCCTATTGGTAAACCTCCATCCGTTTGTCGCCATGTTCTTATTTCTGAACATTCTTGCACGCACTACAAGATTGACAATTTTCCCCACAGTTTCTTACAAGTGGCTCAAAGTTTGTAGTGAATTTGATTAGGTATCCTCAATAGTTGTAGGGAACTATGTTAATGGCAATTTTTTTTTTGTTTGAACGAGCCCCCTACTGAATTTTTTTTATATAAATTTTGGGAAAAGACGAAAAGTTATGTACATGGTACAAGGCCATAGGCCCAGAGAAAGACCCTAGCAGATATATCAGTTAGATACTACTCAGTCAATTTTTCAACAATTTCCCGGTAGTTGGTTTTGCTTTGAAAAGGATCAAAGCAAATTCTTCTTTAAAGAAGTTTTTCTAACCGACAAGAGAAACTACCAACCTTAAAAAAAAAAGAGAAACTACGGCAACATTAAAAATTATTGAGTTCATATGACACCAGATGGACCATGCTGCTACCATGATTATCTCCCTGAAGATTTTTTAGCCAAACTGACGTCTGCTTCTGATTATCATATCCTGGTGTTCCAGGGAAGTGTCGCAGTTAATGTTTGGAAATCTCCAGCACCATGAGCTAATTGGGCACTCAAAGAAGAGATGCACTAGAGTCTTCTCAGCTTGCATCGAGCAAAGAATCTGGTAGGTCAATATTATTTCTTCAGAGAAGATTTCTATTATTTAGCCGATTTTTAGAAGCAACCAAACAAAGAACTTATATTTGTTTCTAGTAGATGATTTCCACATTCATTTGAAGATGGGTGATGCATTTTCTATACCAATTAGGCTGAGGTAGGCTCTATTGGATATGAATTCATTGCTGCCCCATATGTCTGACCACCTGTTAGTCTCATGGGGATTGATTCGTAGTTGTGCAGTCAGAAGTTGCAGTTCCTCCCATTGAAGCCTCTTCTGACATAGGTAGCCAAAAATTTTCTGCCATGCTATTGGAGAAGAATTTTTTAGCCAAGATATCTTTGTTGAGGCAAAGGAAAATACATGTGGGAATCTCTGCAGGACACTAAGCTCCCATGTGTCTTTCTGAAATAAAGCAGTCAATCCATCTTTGATTGAGCAGAGGCAACTATCATGAAGTAGTGATCAGAAAGTGACATTACATCTCTCCACCGGAAAGAACCCACCCTTCTTCGATGATGAGGTGGAATTGGCCTAGAGTAATAATACTGCCAAGTCAACTGTACCCAGGGTAGATCGTGTTCGTTGTAGAATTTGCATAGAAATTTGAGGAGGAAGGCAGTATTTTAAGCTTTGAGGTCCATTATGCCAAGTCCCCTTTGATCTTTTGGCCTAGTTGCCTTCTTCCACGCCACAAGGCAGTCCCCCTCTTCTGTTTACATCTCCTTTGTCCCATAGACAATGCTTCCTATATATGTCTATTTGTTTAATGATGCCTTTTAGGAATTTGTAGGTGCACATGAAAAGAGTGGGCAAGGCATATGGCAGTGAAAAACAGAATTAACCAGCACCAGCCTTCCTTGATAAGTTAACAACCTATTTAGTCCCATCATATGTCTCAACTCCGCTTAGCAGGGAAATATTCATCCACTGTTGGCCTGGTACCCAAGGGTAATCCAAAGTATGTAAAGAGCATGCCAACAACTTTGCATCCTAAAGTGTTGGCCAAGTGATTATCTCTATCTCCAGCAATATTAATTGGAACAAAAAAAAAACAGATTTGCTATAATTGACTTTCAAGCCAGTGGAGTCAGCAAAGCTCCTCATAATTATTTTCAAGAAAAATAATCTGTTGGCATGATTACCAATGTGTCATCTACATATTGTACTATGGGGTAGCGCCCCCCCCCCCCCCCCCCCCCCCCCCCCCCCCAAAAAAAAAATGATTCTTACAGATTCTTGCAGCAGGTGTGCAGCCATGACACACATAAGTGGTGAGAGAGTGTCACCTTGCCTAAGTTTTGCCTGGCACTCCATTCAAAGGATTTGTGAAGAACCAGACTTCATGATGTCATGAATCCAGGTTACCTATTTATCACTGAATCCCTTGTGTCTAAACATATCCAAGATCACACTGTTCCACATTATCATACACGCTTTTTCAATATAATGCTTGAGGATAACTACGCCTTTTTTTAATGATGACAGATGTGCAAGAACTAAAAGCCCAAGCTAAACAATCTTAGATTGTCCCTCCCTTGATGAATCCGTACTAGTTCTTATATATGTACCACTGATAATGACTGACTGCAATCTATTGGCAATGAGTTTTGTCAGAAGCTTGAGAGAACTATTCAACAGAGAAATAGGAATATAATCATTACAGTTCTTGAAATGTCCTTTTTAGGGTAGAGTGTAATGAAAGATCCATTGATATTTTCAATGTCTAGAGAACCATATGCAAATCTTGAAAGTAGCATGTTGAAATCTTCATTTGTTATATGCCAACACTTCTTGATGAATTGACCATGGAAACCATGAGAGCCGGGGGCATGGTCAATTGGCATGTCTTTCAAGGCTAAATCAATTTCTTCTGCTGAAAATAAGGGGCATCTAGGACCGGTAAGGGGAGTGCTTGTATAAGATTAGCAATATCATAATAATTATGAACATATTCATAGAATCCCAGTCTCGTTGAATGAGGTCCAATGAGCATTGGCCTTCAAATCATGTTGTTGCAGGCAGGTACCATCGTCTAGGTACAGCTAAGCAATCGTATTTTCCCTGTGAATATGTGCGGCAATGGCTTGGAAAACCTTTGTATTTTCATCCCTAAATTTAACAAATTGTATGGTTGATCTCTGCTTCCATTAAATTCTCTTACCTTCCAATAGCTTGGCTAAATGTTTTTTTAATATAATTTTCCCGAAGTTCTCCTCTATTCTGGATAGAGGCCTTGCATCTTTCAAGCCATCAATCGACACAATAACCCAATTGCAGTTGTTGTTCAGTTTAAAAATTCCCTGCTCCAAGGTTTGAGACCTCTTCTTGTTTGCTTGAATTTCTCTGATAAAGTTCTAGCAGGGTTGGCATAAGAGGCTGTTGAGTTCCAGTACAGGCTGACCACATCTTGAAAATCATCAAATTACGGCGAAGTTTTTAAATCTAAAAACTGATGATTTTGGGATAGTAGTGCCAGCATGAACCACATAAGGGATATGATCAGATATAGGCTGAGATGATGATATTGATGTGTCAAGGAAAACTATCGTAAAAACCCAGTTAATTTTTTCAAGAAGTGGATCATCTTGCATATTGCTCAAGGTTAGTTTATGCCCTGCCCTGAAAAGCAATGTCAACCAAATCTAAATGATGTATTAATTCATTGAAGAGCAACATATTATGTGTATTTCCCCTGGCCTGCTTCTGTTTTCTGGCGATCTGATAAGGTTAAAATCACCCTCTAGTATCCAGTTACCAATACAAGAAATGAGGTACTATGCAGTGTATGACGTTATAAGAGTGAATTGTTTGCAATGTAGGGGAAGCAAATGATAAACTAGTCTGCAGTGCAACTGTTGGTTATGCAGTGCGTCAGCAAGTGACAGTGCTCTCTCTCTCTCTTTCTCTCTCTCTCTCTCCAAGACTGTTTTCTCTTGAATGAGGCTCTATAGTTTTGTATTTGCCAAGAAGCTAAAGGCAACCACAATGTCTGAAAATATCGGTAGTAGGCAGTAAATGCTTGTGGGGCAGCAATAAACATTGTGAGCTGAGGTAATAGCAAAGACCCGGTCGTAGTGTTGTTGCTGGTAGTAAGCAAATACTCCCTCCTCCGTCCAGAAATATAGTGTATATCTAATTTTGTCTTAAATCAAAATTTTTAAACTTTAACTAATAATATTATAAAATTATAAAGATTGATAACATGAAAATGCTTTTACTAGATTCATCATTAAATGAACTTTCATAATATATAATTATCTTATTTTGAAATAATATATATTTTTAGATATTGTTTGTCAAAGTTCAGAAAATTTGACTTAAGACAAAAATAGATGTACACTATATTTCTAGATAGAGAAAGTATAATACAATTTCTGTACAGTGTAGACAATAAACTAAACTCCAACATTTGCCTGCCGTGACCCCGCGTCCTGGCCGTTGCTGACGCCGCCTCCTATCCGTTGCCCAGCAGCCGTGTAGCTGTTGCTCCTATTTGTTTCAGCTCCTACAAAAACAAACCCATGGCAAATGATGCAAAGCACAACTTCATATATTGGAATCCAAAATCTACAAATAGGAGAAGTAGTTCATCAGAACAACACGCACTCATTCTTCATCCCAACAGCCCATTCCAAGAAAATGTCTTCTGACTCGCAAGATCAATCCATTCATTCAGATGATTCTATAGCTAGTGACAGTGAACAGCTTGTGTAAGTATAAATGAATTGCTCACACTTTCCCGTCAGATTAAGTTGGTGAGTGAGTGAGTTGGTTGGTACGTGCAACTCAACATGGTATCGAGGTAGAGGTCTTGAGTTCAAGTCCTGGTGCGCATATTCCATTGCGCCGCTCATATTTTCACGTAAGGAGGAGTGTTTTGGGACGTTACAACGTGAGGCTGCAGACGGGAGGAGAGGAGATGAGGGAGCTTGCACAGAGGAGGAGTGTTGGAGTATAAGTGAATTGTTCATATTTTCCTATCAATTTAGACTTTTAGGTGAACTGGTTGGTGCATGCAACTCAATATGGTATCAGACCTAGGGGTCTCGAGTTCAAATCCTGGCTGGCGTGATTTATTTAATAAATTGTTGTCTACTTCAATATTCTACGTTTGCGGCCTGAGGGAGCATGCATGTGTGGGGGGGAGGGAGTATAAGTGAATTGTCTATCTTTCTCCATCAGCCTCGACTTTTGGGTGAACTGGTTGTGCATGCAACTCAATAGCTTAAAGAGCTGATGTGAGAAGGAATCAACGACCCAATGGAAGTTGAGATAGAAGCTGAACTTTTGAAGCACAACTTCTAGCACAGCAGCAGGGAGGTACCAGCCGGCGTGGGGGCTACAAACGGAGTTATATCACCGATGATCAATCCCGTAGGGAGATTTCGCATGAGAAGACACCTATTTTTACGCATTGTTGATGCACTTGGTGATTGGTCTCCATACTTTGGTCTTAGACAAAACGCATTTGGCAAGGTGGGTCTATCCCCATTGCAGAAATGCACGGCTGCCATTAGAATGCTATCGTATGGTACACCTGCTGATCTTACGGATGAAACTTTTTGTTTTGCGGAAAGCACGACAATATAATGGAAAGCATGATTAACTTTGTTCAAGGTGTTAGACATATATTTGGTCAGCAATAATATACTAACGAGATCCAACATCACTACTTGCCGTGCCGTCAGCAACTGACACAGTGCTTTCCCGGCATGCATCCAGAGCGGGAGCTTGAGCTGACCGGGAACAAGAAATGGCTTTATAGCGGTCAATGTGCATAAATCCATCGCTACTTCGCGCCAACCACCAATCTTCGCTCCTGGGCGCCAATTTTCCCACCAAAGCACACGTGGACACTACCACATTGGTGCTCATTACATGCGGGTTGGAATATGGGAGTTTAGCAACTTAAATAGATCTCGGACCCGGAAGGATGATTTGAGAGTTGCTGGACTTAGATGGGAATATTTACAAAGTTAAAGGACCTATAGTGCAATTCACTCTTTATTTTCACAGAAAATGTTTTTCATATTAGTCTGCATCGCAGATACGCTTTAAGGGCCTTGATATTGTGTGCATCGCTTTCTCTGACTCTACATGTAATTTTAACAAACTATGCGTCCAAATTGGTTATTCTTATGCCTACTTTCTCAATGTACCTGGCTTCATTTTTTTTCTTTTTTTGCGACTTCATCAGAGCATAAAAGGCTTTCGGTGATTATGCTGACTTAAGATAATTGATGTAGCAAATATAAGAATTCACATCATGATAGTCATTTTGGTAACCTTATCCCCCTATGAAAACTAATTTATGCCGTGAAAAGAGCCGGGGCGCTGTCAAACTGAATGAAGTTATTATCCAAAGCAGAATCAGATGGAGTTATTGATGGACTGAAAGTTTGCCGTAGGGCACCATCAGTGTCTCACCTTCTATTCGCAGACGAGAGTCTATTATTTTTCAGGGCTTCGACACATCAGGCTCGGGGTGTTCATGATGTGCTGCAGAATTTTCAAGCTGGGACAGGACAACTGTTGAGTAAAGAAAAGTGCTCGATATTGTTCTCTGCGAGTGTAGGGGAAGAGCGCAAGAAGAAAATCAGGGACATTCTGCATGTCCAGAGAGAAGCTTTTGAGTCACGCTACTTGTTTTCTTCTTAATATAATGATACGCAGCTCTCCTGCATGTTCGAGAAAAAAAAATCACGCTACTTGGTCAAAGTTTTAAATCTCCGGCTATAGCTGCCGCTATAGCCGGATATTTCTGCTGGGACGAGCAACCGCTAGGAGACTCTTCATAGCCGCTATGTGTTGGAAACCGCTATTAGCTGGGTTTAGCCAGCTTTAGCCGCTAATTAGTCTTCAGTTTAGCGGTCGATAGCTCTTAAGCCAAAAATTTCGAGAGCACGGCAGAAGCCTCCGTCGGGTGCCTTGGCCCATCTTTTGGCCTGCGTATGTAACCAGTTAGTAGCCCTAGTCCTCAATTGCTCTCTCGATCTCGCGAAAGGCAAAAATCAGTGGCGGCGGCGGCGACACCATCTTCGTCTGGTGGTGGCGGCGGCACCATCGAAGCCTGCGGCCTACCTGAGAGCGGAGAGGCGGCGACTCTTGCCAGCAGCGGCCGCGGCTGCGTACAGACTACAGTCCAGAGCAACGTTAGCACGGCAGCAAGCAGCCAAGCATCAGCGGCGACCATGTCCAGCGAGCCGGAGCAGCAGACAGGCAAGTGTCAGCCACCATCTCCTCTCTAAAATAATTCTTCTACTGCACATTTTGGAGCTTGCGCTTGTTCAATTCAGATTAAAATACCTGAAGTTGTTTACTTCCAAGTTCCAACATAGGAACTTGGAGATTTTTTTAATCTGAAGTTGGTCGTAGTGATAAAGTTCCAACTCGGGAAAACGCTCCAACCAGTTAACTAAAAGATGGAGATGGCGACATGTTAATGCATTCCTCTGATTCCGATGAGTAAAATGCACTACGTGAAATGCTTATATTAGTATTAAGTACTCGTGATGTTGCTGTAATGAACCTGTTCCTTTGAGAAACTATTTATTTGAAGTATACAACTGTCTTATGTCGTTAAGTGTGATGTTTGATGTTAAATAATGAATCTATGGCTCAAATTTTTTAAAACCGCTAAGTGGCTTAGCTGCCGCTATAGCCAGCTATAGCTGCTCTTAGCTGTTCCAGAAGCTTGCAGCTAAAACCCTTAGCCGGAGATTTAAAACACTGTACTTGGTCCTGCCGACCCGGCCCGGAAGGCCGAATGAAACGTGAAGCGTTCCAGCCAATTGAGGAGAGGATGGGCAAACGCATGATGGACTACAGTGAGAGGTTCATGTCTAGTATGGCCAAGGAAGTTTTGATTAAATCGGTGACTCAAGCTTTGCCAACCTACTGCATGGGGGTGTTTAAACTGTCTGCAGGTCATTGTGATGAACTACTCACTCGCACAATTAAAAGGTTCTGGTGGGGAGATAAGAAAGGAGCGTAAAACTTACTGGTGTGCATGGGAGAAGATATTGAAATATAAGGCTAAAGGTGGTCTTGGGTTCCGTGACATGAGAACTTTTAATCAGGCGTTGCTAGCACGTCAGGCATGGAGACTGTTTGTATAAACCTGACAGCCTATGTGCTCGCCTGCTGAAAGCCAGATATTATCCAAATGGCAATATCATTCACACTTCCTTCTCCGGGAACGCTTCGGTTACTTGGCGAGCCATCGAACACGGCCTCGTGCTACTGAAAAAAGGATTAGGGTGGAGAGTGGGGAATGGTACAAGCATTCGTATATGGCGTGATAAGTGGATACTGAGAGCACCAACTTTGGCGGTGATAGGGAAGAAGAGATCCTGTAGGTTGAAATGGGTATCTGATTTGATTGATCAACGTATGGGATATGCAGCTGATCAAGGATATCTTCCATCAGCTGGATGTTGATGAAATGCCAAGATCAAGCTATCAATGAGAGGGCAGGAAGACTTAATCGCCTGGCACTATGAACGCACTGGCATTTTCTCTATCAGGAGTGTATACCGGCTTGGCATGGAATGGGACCAGGCAGAGGTGCAGCAGAGTACTAGAGCTCAAGGCCAGATGGTAGTTGCAGCTTGTGGAATGGCATCTGGAAGCTGAGGTGCCTCCGAAAGTACGTATGTTTGCTGGAGAGTGACCAATGCATGCTTGGCGACTATGAAGAATAAACATGTCAGGAAAATGGACAGTACAGGGATCTGCACCTTATGCGGAGTGGAGCAGGAAACAATGAGGCATGTGTGGGATTTTCCAAATGAAAATTGGATTACGGAGTCTGGTCCAGATTGGCTATTAATCCTTCTTTTCCATGTGCAGTGAAGAAGTTAAGACGAACCTGCTACTTCTTATGTGGCGTGCATGGCATGTACGTAACCAACTAAAGCATGAGGGAGTGTTGCTTTCAATTGAGACATCGGCACATTTTCTTCAGAGCTTTAGAGAGTCACTGTTCTCCGCCTGACAACCCCCAGCTTATGATGGGAAGGGAAAGGGTATCACATCGGCTATTGGGCGTGCTAGAAACAGGAGGAACAAGCAAGGTTGCAAATAGCGGGCCATAGAGTTTAGCGGAATGCTCTCAGAAAAGCTATAGGAGCTATAGCGCAGCTATAGCGGCAGCTATTATTAATAGCGGTTTGCAAAATAAAGCAAACTTTTGACTAAAACATTAGTAAATTTGTCAATTTCAACCCGCGATTCAAAAGTGCATGCATTTGTCCAAGCGTACCATCGTCCTAGCATGGATTTGCCATCTTTTCAAGCGGTGAAACAATCCATAGAATCAAGAAAGCAAGCATCATTTGAACTATGAACAAAACAAATTTATCATATCACTTGACTTACGATATATGAATCATAAATCATAAGCACATAAGTTTATAACTTAGTTATAGGAGTTAGCGGATAAAAAACCGGAGCTATTTAACCGTAAAGCGGAATTAGCGGCATTAACGGTAATATATGCAATATCGTCGCGGCATCTATCTCAAAAATCTATAGCGGGATATTTGCAACCATGGGAACAAGTCATGGGAGAAGCCACCAGCAGGTAAAGTGAAGATTAATGTTGATGCTGCATTTTATGTGCAGACAGGGAGAGATGCTGTTGGGATTATTGCCAGAGATGAAAACGGGTTGTTCTTTGCATCCGGCCGGGTATTTTTTAACTGTGCTAGTGCCGAAGAAGTTGAGCTACTAGCGTGCAAAGAGGGGTTCCATCTGGCACTGCGATGGCCAGATAAAGCCATCATCCTTGAAACTGATTGTTTCACTATTTACTCTGTCCTGAAGTTACGTGCAGAGAACCGGTCGTATCTGGCGATGCTGCTGAAGGAGATGTTTGTGCTTGTTGATGAGCTCAGGAAGGATCGAATTCAATCACTGCTTTAGAGAACAGAATAGGTTTGCTCATTGTTTATCTAATAATTCTTGTAATAAGACGTCTACCGCTGTCTGGTTGCGACGTGCCCCAGACTTTGTTGCCAAATCTATTGGAAATGGACTGTAACCCTACTGTGATCTATAAAGCTCGACCTTCCTCGCAAAAAACTGAATGAAGCTCGGATCTTAAATATGGCTGATATATCTGGTAGTCTGGACTTACCTAAAGAGGGCTGTTCATTAGGTTAACAAATACTATTTTTCTATGGCATGCCGAGCCACGAAGCTTGAACAAAACTGAAGACCACTCCCCTTGTCACCATTATTCCTTAATTAATTTCAACGTTCAGATGGCTTATTTTTACGTTCCTTTGATGCATTTAGGAAAGGAAACATCCGGTCGCCAAGTTCTTAACACCCTAAAACACTTGCTGTGAATTGCTCGAAGGCTGCAAGTTCCTCGCTAGAGCTTCATCGCTGACAGTCAATGAATGATGATTTCTTCAAGCGCCAAAAAGATATGGACCTCATTCATCAGACCGAAGGCCAATATGACCCTCACATTATCAATGTTCTAGGGACCTTGCCATATTAATCTCTACTACATATATATATTTGTTATACTACAGACGATGTCAGTACATTTCACTGATAAACGTACACATGTATACGTTTAATCTATGAAATGAGGTGTTTATTATTAAAAAGGATAATATTCCATTCCAAAAAAAAAAAATCAGTGTAACGTCAGCAAACCCGGACGGGTTGAGAAACGTTCATTGTAGAATGGCAACGGAGAAACAATTGAACAGTCCAATCCATCTCTGGCAATAAAGATTGTGTAGGGGGTACTTTGCAAGTTGCAACAACGTCCTGCAAAGTACTAATTGATGTGAAAGGAGCAAAATTGATGAGATCACGCAGATCTAGTACCAAGCGAGACGCGTCGGCGCTGAAAGGAGCCTCCATCCCTAGTGCACGGAGGAAGCTGATGGTCAATGCACCTTGGCTGGCTGCATGCTAAAGGGGGCAGTCGACGTGCGGGCCAGTGAAGAAGCCGATGCCGTCCATGCTGTACACCACGAAGTTTTGTAGTGTAACGACTCGGGGTCGTGAAATTAAGTTCTAATCCATCTAGCACTAGACCACGAAGAGGCGGACCTTGGTGATCATGCCACATGCATCCTCCAAGTTGCAGATGTACAAGACCGACAGGACATCGCAGAGGTGGTAGTCGATCGAGCTTGACGACGACTCGGACGTTGGAGTAGTCATCACCGGCAAGGAAGCGGGTGTATCGACGCCAATGGAGCGGAAGGCCCAAGAGATGTGAGCCTCGAACCAGCGTTCGAGCCAAGGCTTAAAATCTCTGGCTATAACTGTTTTTATACCTCCGCTACGTACTTTATAGCACTCGACGTCAATCCTGCGGCAGGGCTCATATTCATCCCCACGTACCCACCATGCCGAGCGGATTGTTACGGTTGTGGCGGAGACCTAGGTAGTCTCTCATCGGCGTCAAAGGACTCGTGAAGTAGCACACACACCCACACCACCACACACACACACACACACACACACAGATGCGGTATCCTCACATTATAAATGTTCTACGGGACATGCGAAGATATTATTACATTTAATTTGTTATGAAAGATAATGTTTGTACTTTTCACTGATAAACACATGTATTTAATCTATGAATGAGGTGTTTATTGTTGAAAAGGGTGGCAAAATTCCATTAAAAAAAATCAATGTAACGTCTCTGCAAACCCGGACGGGAGTGAGAAGCGTTCTTTGTAGAATGGGCGTGATCAGCAAAACACCGCCGTCTGTGCAACGCGGAGAAACGATTGAAAATCCCATTCCATCTCTAGCAAAAAATTGCTGGGGGCGAGGTTTGTCTCTACTGGCCTTCACGCAAAACAGGTTCAAGCAATTACTTTACATCAAATACAACCAGCTAGTGATTAAACATCGAAATTGCGAAAGGGCCTGTAGCCTAGTGGTTACAAGAGCATCAGTAGCATCTGAGGTCCTTGGTTCGACTCCCCGTAGGAGCGAATTTTCTACGATTTAACGGCGTTGTGCGTTCAGTGAGAGGCGACGTGGCCGTTGACAGCAAGCGCCAGTGGTGACTTCGTATTAGGATTTGCAGGCACAGTCTTCGAAAATGCTCATAATGCTCATAGGGGTAGGGTTTGCGTATGTGCGTTCATAGTTGTGAGTGTCTGAGTTATACTTTGTAATCGGAAAAAAAATAAACACCAAAATTGGAAAATGTCCTCTAGTCCCGCCGTCCAACTTTCCGCGCGCCCGTTTCTATAGACAGCTGGTTCTTCAGCCACTAGCGGGGTGCATGCGTGCTGCATGCAGCAGGCTGCTGTGTGAGCAATGAAAAGCACTGCTAAAAATTCCAAAAGCAATCAATTAATTTGAGCCTGCGCGCATGTTTCTTGCCTAAGTAAGTAGTCCATGGATCGCTCCTTCAGTTCTCATTCCCCATCGGCCATGGCGACTCAGCAGCCTCCCCAGAGAGGATCTGCAGGCGCCCCGGACTGGAGCTCCGGCCTGCCGGAGCCCGCGATCGTCGAGTCCATCGGGCGACGCCTTCCCTCCGGCCCCGACGCGGCGTCGTTCCGTTCGGTGTGCAAGCCGTGGAGCGCCGCCGTGCCGTTCGATAGCTTCGCGCCGCTCCTGCTGCTCCCCTTCGGCCCCGACTCCGAAAGCGTCACCTTCTACAGCGTCACGGAGGAGAAGGTCACCTCCCTGCCGCTCCCGGGCGAGCTGCGCGGCAGGGTGCCATGCGGCGCGTCGCGCGGATGGCTGGCGCTGATGGACGCGGCGGCGTCCGTGACGCTGCTGAACCCCTTCACCGGCGCCCGCGTCGAGCTCCCGCCGGCGGACGCGCGCGCCGCGGCGGCATCGGTCTCGAGACGCGCGTCCAAGGTCGACGGCCGGTGGGTGCTCCACCCTCCCGGCGACGGGGGCGCTGGCGCAGGCACTGTCCTTGAGCTCGACGAGATGCGCCGCGTGTTCTTCCGCGAGATCATGCTCTCCGCGCCGCCCCACGGCGCCGGCCGCGAGTGCGTGGCCATGGCCGTGCTCGGGTGCTCTGCGGAGGTCGCGTTCTGCCGGGTCGGGGTCGACAGCGCGTGGACGCTGCTCGACACCCACCTGGAGGGCTCCGTGGTCAGCATCGTCCGGTGCCAGGGCAAGTTCCTTGCGGTCGACTGCTTTGGGGACGTCTCCGTCTGCAACTGCGGCGACGCCGGCGGTGAAGCAGCTCCAACCGCGACGAGGTTGCCGTCGCTGTCGCCACCTGCAGAGCTCAGCAACCGCAGCTACCTTGAATGCAACGGTGAGCTGCATTTGGTCGGCGCCATGGTGAGAACGATCCATGGAACGCGGTACTTCGACTACAACATCGAGGTTTACAGATGCAATTTGCTGGACGAGAGTACGGCATGGTCCAGGGTGCATAACCTTGGCGACCGGACACTGTTGGTGTCCAAGGGCTTCAATGAAAACTTCAGTGGACCAAGCATCTCCAAGTACAAGGAGACCAGTGTCTGCTTCTCCAAAGAATTGTTTGGGGATCACACACTCATGGCACACCGTTATGAGATCATCAACATTGCCACCGGCACATCGGAAGTGGTGCCTTACCTTGAAAAGATGGACCCTTCGGATGCTCTATGTTGGTTTCGACCTAATATTTGGACGCGAGGTGCGCGACATTTCTTGCTTAATTTGAAAGTCTATATATATTATTGCTAGCGCAACAACCTAGTCGTATTTCTACCATATGAATTGTAGATTACTTCCTGATTTATTGGTTTTAAGGTCACATGTATAGTGTCACGCATGCTCGGTGAGTGGCAAAAATGGTGCAGCTACTGTATGTACCAACATAACTCACCCGCTATAAAAAGGAATGCAGCCAACATAGCTTGTATTGTGTCTTTCGTGCTTTTTTAGAGGGAGAGGCAACAAAAGGTTCGGCTATGCTGTATGTACCAACATAACTCACCCGCTATGAAAAAGGAATGCAGCCAATTCCTATAATTTATTTCTCAATTTTGGCGCGAGATTTTCAATTGTACGTCGCGACAAAGTTTGCATGGCCATGTAAGAAGTATTCTCGCCATGATCGCAACAAACATCACTAGTCACTCTTTTCATGCTTTTATTTACGAAAAGCTATATATTTCACGAATTATTGTCTTCCTATATCTTCACATTCCTCTCCGAAATCCGAGCTAGGTTCTTCTCTATCGCCTTCGAAATCTAGCTTTGTTAGCGACTCAGCATGTTAGGTTTCAAGATTGGGATTAGGGATTGGGGTTACGGGCTTACCCTAGTCCCAGGGCCTTTCGTGGGTGGTTCAGGAGTAGAAGGGAGGCTGTTGATGGTGGTGGTTTGTAGGAGAGTGGTACAGGCAGACAGTTGGGTGTGGGGGGGGGGGGGGGGGGGGGGGGGGGGTGGGTGCGAGGATGACGATGATAATGGGGGGAGTTGATAGGAAGGAGGCTTGTGCGGAGCACTAGCCAGATCTAATCCATTGAGGCAGCACACAACCGGCACCGGGCAAGGGGGGAGGGGAGGGGGCGAGGGAGGGCGGAAGAGAGGCTAGGTCAGTCGCATTACCTTTCTCTTTGGCAAATTTTCATCTTACTACATGTCGGTTTTGACCTAATCTTTGGATGGAAGGTATGTGACATCTCTTTGAAAGTTTATACTAGGGCAGCAACCTGAGCATGCACGACCCGGTAAAACGACGGCTCATTCTACCATCCTTTTTTTTAAGGAATGCCATGCGGCTAGCTTTATTGATTTGAGAAGATAGATCGTTTGCCAATAATCCTAGAATGAAGCTACGGGGATCATCGTCGCAGATACGTGAATCCTTCTGTATAAAAGCATTCCTAGCTAAGGTGTGGGCACCTGATTAGCCTCTCTCATACAATGTTCAATAGAAACTTGTTGAAGCCATTCCATAGGACCTAGCAATCGTCGTAAACAGGTGCCACTGCCATTGCTGAAATAATGCCTCCATTGTTCATCATTTCCACCAACTGCATACAGTCAGTATGGATGGTGAAAATATTTGCTCCTATGTGCTGAGGAAGTATCAAGCTCACCATGCACGACTATGCTTCCACCATTGGAGCATGTAATTTTTTGCAAGCTACATGCTTTTTACTTCTGGTCATCATGTAATTCTTGTAATCGTGACTATAGAAAGGGTCGTTTTGTGCGGAGACTGAATCCTTTTCTCCATGGACCAGTTGCCTTCTCTCCCAACATATACACGTCTATCAGCTGATTTGCTCATTCCCTTCCTCGTTTATTATTTTAAAATATTTAGATGTGGTCATATGACTAGGTAATGTATGTATAGTTTCGTCACGTGTGGTTTCTTTGCAATGAGTGGAGACAAGAGCTTTATATACGCTGTATAGAAATTGGTTATTTAGCTCACATATTGAGTTGCTATATTAAATTATAGAAATTGGTTATTTAGCTCACATATTGAGTTGCTATATTAAATTTTAACTAACATGTCTCACACGTTAGAAAAGGGAATGCAGCCAATTCCCTCCTTGTATTTTTATTTTTTGGCGCAAAATTTTGAACTGATCATGTTCTACATTGAATACGTACAACTGAGTTGATATGGCCATGTATAAAATTATTGTGGCCATAATTGCAACTAATGTCATTGGTCGCTCTTATCATGTTTTATGTTTTTTATCATGTCAGATTTCCCCCTAACAACCTATGTTTTCCATGTGTAATTATGTTGTGGCCAAGTTCCTGTATATTTATCATAATTTGAAATAATATCACATTACCTTGTTTCCGTAAACTACTCATGTTATTATTTTTTGTACACAACAATACTGCTACAACAAACTATTTTATTCTTATTGCGACCTGATTGATCATTATTTTAGGTGGGGTTTAAGTACAAGTACAATGAGGAGCATCGCCAAAAGAAGCTTATCCCAGCAAGATATACAGGACCACCTGAACCTGCAGAAGAATGGCTTGATGTGATTTCATCCAACATTATTTAGAGTTTTCTGTCCCCATTGTTTCATATCAACAAGGTGTTGTTGACCGCAATCAAAACTTGAGTTATCTGTCGCCATCGTTTTATATGAACAGTGTGTTATTGGCCGCAATCAGAATTGTCTACTCTGGAGCAGATCATGAAAGGTTTTCTTCAACTAACACTACCTCGGTTCTTTTCATTTGATACCGCGACAAGCTAGCCATCCTAAGGAAAAACTGGGGGTAGCACTCCTCCATATCTTGCATGCTTGACGATTTTCCTTTCCTTGTTTAATGTTGTTTTGGTATCCGAAAAACGTAAACTTAAACCTATCGAAATTTGCTACTGCAGCAAGGTCCCAACATATTTGTGCATGAAACGCTAAGTTTATTTTTTTTTACTGAGTCTATGGCAAAAATGAGTTCCAAATGTTTACGTAAGCAAAATATTTGTTTATTTGGAATAAATTGTTGAAATATACCACGTCATGAAGAAAGACGAGCAAATAGATAGCTCCGCAACCAATAATAGAGCAAACCGAATGTCAACATAGAGCAAACTGCATAGGAAACAGGAAATAAACATTCATTCACCTGGATATATATAGTTAATCAGAGATTCAGATGAAACAGCACATTATCGCTATCAAAGGTATCAAGTTTCCTTCACAAAATCGGACCGAATAATGTCCCCACGCAGCTCTGTTCCATAGGGAGTGGCCATATCCTAAAGAGACTTCGCATAGCTGCTTGATCATAACGAGTTTCTCTCACCAACTATTACACTCATGACTGGATAACAAATTAGTTCTGACAGACTACAGTCTCAAACCTGAGGCAGATCCCCAGCTGAAGAGCTCCTGGTAGAGCAGCTTTGAACCATATGGCATATTGATCCGAACTATGTTCTCTGAAGATTTGTAAAAGCCACAGTACGGCCCACGGATCTTTTTACCTCCTGGAACGCACCTGATGATAACATTAACCACCCGCTCAACAAGTCTGGCAGACATACATCTGTGAGAAGTCATTGAGTGCGACGAGCCGCTCATCGAGGTTGGCAGCTGCCCCATGCACAAGGAGGTAATCGCGTTCCATTTCTCCTAACCTAACTCCACTTGATCTTTTCCTATCGGCGACAGACTGCCTCGTGAGTGGGTGCATTTGTCCGGTGTTTCAGAATTTCACCTCATCATACGAATCAACCTCTGGAAAAGGTAGGGCCAAGAAGACCAAGGACTGCATCCTTTCATCTGCCATTGAGAACACTTTGGGCTCCCCATCTTGAAAATCCAGCCCTACAATGTGACAGATGCGTAAATTAACGTTGGATCAACCAAGCCACTAAAGAAAATTATGTTGCGTTGAAAACATTGTTGAGTTGCCTGGTTGAGAGTTACCTTGCGATAGCATTACAAGTGTTTAGCAGAAGAAAATGAAAATGTAATAAAGGCAGACTGCTGCCAGCCAAACCGGGGAAAAAAAATAAATCTACAGAAGCTAAGATGATTACTGCAACCAAAAGCAACAATTTTCAGTAGCTTGCTGAACGACTGAAGCATGACATATTATTGTGCATACAAAAATGACAACAAATCAACTAATTAAGAAGCACCACCGTTGTTGATAGTTTTGGTCAGACAATCAGTGGAAGAGTGAGAGATCAAGAGAAATATGCAGTTAGGTAAGATTAAGAAATTTGCTAGATAAGTTAAGAGTTCAAGGAGTGTGCTAAAAAAGTGACCCTTCTTTGCTACAAGTAAATGCATGTGATATACTTGAGTGAGAATGAACAAGATTGGCAGCATTGTCAACTTAAGCTGTTGATGTCCCTTGATCATCTGATCCTGAACATTTTTCATACTTTTTGAGCCTTCTCAATTCATCCAACTCAGCAGCTGAAATCTGGACCAGATCAGATTTACCTTCCTCACTCATAGCAAAATTAGCTTTATAACTTCTTCCTCTGCCACGACCTCCGCTCCCCTTGGTGCACCTCTAAAATTACCTCTTCCTCTTCCACGGTTGAACTTGAATGGTTGGCGACACTCATGACTTATGTGACCCTTCTCACCACAATTATAGCATATTCTTGTTTCATCAGATTCTGTCACAACAAAAGCTGGACGGGATGGAAGTGAAGCATTACCACCTTTCATGACCTTAAGTCTACTCTCCTCTTGGGCCATGGCAGCTATCGCTTCTTCTAGGCTAGGAAGACTGGATTGATGAAATATAGCAACACATCTTCCCTCAAATTCTGGATTCAATCCTCTCAAGAACTGAAGCACCCGTTTTTTCTTTATCCATTTGTTCACCCATGCTACACACTCAGGGTGTGGCAACTGAATAGGCTCATAATAATCTAAATCAGCCCACAACCGTTTTAGCTCATCGACATAATCCATCAAAGATAGCTCCCCTTGCTTAAGATGATAGATTTTGTCATCTGTTTCTGCTAACAGCATAATATTCCCAGAACCTGAGAACATCTTTGATATCGCTTCCCATATTCCAGAAGCTGTAGCAATAGA
Source organism: Eragrostis nindensis (assembly GCA_012490785.1). Classification (NCBI taxonomy): domain Eukaryota; kingdom Viridiplantae; phylum Streptophyta; class Magnoliopsida; order Poales; family Poaceae; genus Eragrostis; species Eragrostis nindensis. The sequence goes on along the minus strand of JAAXCT010000379.1, from coordinate 330,584 downwards.
ATCCACTGATCCGGCAATTGTTGGAGACATCGAGTTTAACAACCAAGCAGCCACCAAGGAGTTAGTAGCATCCCATGTCTTCCATTCATCGCTTTTCTTGTTCTTAGGCTCGGCTATTTCTCCATTGACAAAGCTTTCCAGTTTCTTGGCCTTCAACAGCAATAATGCCCTTCTGGACCAAGCCAAATAATTTCTTATACCCTCCAACTTAATATCAATTGGCATCAGTTCCAATTTCTGGATTGTATCTCTGTGTGTCACAATTCCCTTGCTCGCAGACGGAGCCTCCTCTTTCTTCTTTGCTGTAAGCAGCTCCACCAATTTGCCAAGAACCTGCTCAATACCTTCATGCTCCCCCATTGTACCAGTACCACAACAATCAGGCCCTTTTCTTTCCAGCTACTAGCACGCAATGCACTAGGAACCAATTACAATTTCTGCAGGCTGCGACTCTCCTTTGCACACAGCACAACAACAATTTCTTGCTCCTCTTCTGCAATTGGCGACACACTCTGAAGAAGCAACCAAGCAGCAGTCCTTACCACACACAACTCCTAGTTTCAGCTGCACGACTCCACCTTCAGATCTTGGACGGCCCAGGTCTTCTCCTCCAATTTGGCCAGCAAGACGCTACACAGCCACTCGGCACCCTGCTCGCACACTGAGCAAGCCGCCGGCTTCGCCCCTCACAGGCTCCGCCTCCTGCAGTGTCTCGACACACTGCACAAGCTACCACCGGCCCAACACTTCGTCGCACAGCTGCAGCCTGCTCGCCCTCCGCGCGTCGACGTGCCCGCAAGCGCCACCTGGTCACGGCAGCGTCGTCACCGTCAAGGACCGACCGGCTCTGTATACCATATTGTTGACAGTTTAGAAAACTCTGGAATCGGCAAGACCGATCCCTTCTCTGGTTCCTTTTATTTAATAACAGTTTTACAATCTGTTCTTTGTGATACTAAACAATTACACACAATTATTCAGAGTAAGCACAATTGTTACTTTGGGAGATGGAAGAAAAGCAAAATTCTGGCAATCCACATGGCACAATGGCAAAGCACCTATGGATATAGCACCGAGGCTGTACAAGTTGGCATGGCGCAAGAACAACACAGTGAGGGAAGAGCTTGAGCAAGACGGATGGACAAGGGGGCTATGGAGGATGCAAGATGCAGACACCATTGCCGAGTTCGTTAACCTCTGGCATATGGTGCAGCAGGTGCAGTTGAATGAACAAGAGGATACGATAACCTGAAGGTGGACGGCCAATGGTCAATACAAGGCCAGAACGGCCTACGACATACAATGCCAGGGTGCAGTTTGCCACTTTGACGCAAAGGCAATATGGAGAGCTAAGGTAGAAAGAAAGCACAAAATGTTTGTGTGGCTTGCAGTCCAACAAAAGGTTCTGACAGCGGACAATCTCACAAAAAGGAATTGGCCGTGTAATCCGATGTGCTCGCTGTGTGATCACGAGCAGGAGACGGTAAGCCATATTTGTATCCACTGTCCATTCGCGAAAGAAGTATGGATGCAGGTGAATCAATGGAAGCAACATGAGATTTACAAGCAGCCAGAAGCGGGTACCACAATTAGGGACTGGTGGAATCAGAGAATGGCAGAGTGCACGGCAAGGGAGAAAAGGGAACATGCTGCGATTATAATATACACGATATGGAACATTTGGAAGGAGCGTAATAGGAGGGTTTTCCAACAAAAATTTATGCAGCCGCAAAGTGTTCTGGGAATGATCAAGGAAGAGATGAGAATGAGGGAGATGGCGCATGGTGATCAGGAGCGCAATCATCAGGAGATGTAGATTCTCTTTTTTAGTCTCGAAATGGTGATAACCGACCTCTTGTAATATCTATCTTGTAACAAATTCTGTATTTCTTTTCCTACTTAAATGAAAGAGCAGTGCTCCTGCTCATTGTTCTAAAAGGAAAAAAAACAATTACACACACCTATAGATACATACATCCAACAAAATACAGCCAGCTAATGACGAAATTGGAAAATTGTCCTCGATCTAGTTCAGCCGTTCAACTTTTGACGCGCCCGTTTCTACAGACAGCTGGTTCTTCAGCCCCTAGTGGGTGCATGCGTGCCGCATGCAGCAGGCTGCTGTGTGAGCAATGAAAAGCACTGCTAAAAATACCAAAAGAAAGCAATTAATTTGAGCCTGCGCGCATGTTTCTTGCCTAAGTAGTCCATGGATCGCTCCTTCAGTTCTCATTCCCCATCGGCCATGGCGGCTCAGCAGCCTCCCCGGAGAGGATCCGCAGGCCCGGTGAACTGGAGCTCCGGCTTGCCGGATCAAGCGATCGTCGAGTCCTTCGGGAGACGCCTTCCCTCCGGCCACGACGCGGCGTCGTTCCGGTCCGTGTGCAAGCCGTGGCGCGCCGCCGTGCCGTTCCACAGCTTTGCGCCGCTCCTGCTGCTCCCCTTCGGCCCCGACTCCGAGAGCGTCACCTTCTACAGCGTCACGGAGGAGAAGGTCACCTCCCTGCCGCTCCCGGCCGAGGTGCGCGGCAGGGTGCCGTGCGGCGCGTCGCGCGGATGGCTGGCGCTGATGGACGCGGCGGCGTCCGTGACGCTGCTGAACCCCTTCACCGGCGCCCGCGTCGAGCTCCCGCCGGCGGACGCGCGCGTTGCGGCGGCTTCGGTCTCGAGACGCGCGTCCAAGGTCGACGGCCGGTGGGCGCTCCACCCTCCCGGCGACGGGGGCGCGGGCGCCGGCAGTGTCCTTGAGCTCGACGAGATGCGCCGCGTGTTCTTCCGCGAGATCGTGCTCTCCGCGCCGCCCCGCGGCGCCGGCCGCGAGTGCGTCGCCATGGCCGTGCTCGGGTGCTCTGCGGAGGTCGCGTTCTGCCGGGTCGGGGTCGACAGCGCGTGGACGCTGCTCGACACCCACCTGGAGGGCTCCGTGGTCAGCATCGTCCGGTGCCAGGGCAAGTTCCTTGCGGTCGACTGCTTTGGGGACGTCTCCGTCTGCAACTGCGGCGACGCCGGCGGTGAAGCAGCTCCAACCGCGACGAGGTTGCCGTCGCTGTCGCCACCTGCAGAGCTCAGCAACCGCAGCTACCTTGAATGCAACGGTGAGCTGCATTTGGTCGGCGCCATGGTGAGAACGATCCATGGAACGCGGTACTTCGACTACAACATCGAGGTCTACAGATGCAATTTCCTGGACGAGAGTCCGGCATGGTCAAGGGTACACTACCTTGGCAAACTGACACTCCTGGTGTCCAAGCGCTTCAATGAAAACTTCAGTGGACCAAGCATCGCCAAGTACAAGGAGAACAGCGTCTGCTTCTCCAAAGAATTGTATGGGGATCACACATTCATGGCACACCGTTATGAGATCATCGACATTACCACTGGCACATCGGAAGTGGTGCCTTACCTTGAAAAGACAGACCCTTCGGAAGCTCTATGTTGGTTTCGACCTAATATTTGGACGCGAGGTACGTGACATTTCTTGCTTATTTTGAAAGTTTATATATTTATTATTAGCGCAACAACCTACTCGTATTTCTACCATATGAATTGTTGATTCACTTCCTGATTTACAAAAAGGAATGCAGCCGATTCCCATCAATTATTTTTTAATTTTGGCGCGAAATTTTCAATTGTGCGTCGCGACAAAGTTTGCATCGCCATGTACAAATATTGTCGCCATGATCGCAACAAACATCACTAGTCAGTTTTTCCATGCTTTTTTTTAAGGAAAAGCTATATATTACACGAATTATTCTCTTCCTATATCTTCACATCCCTCTCTGAAATCCGAGATAGGTTCTTCTCTACCACCTTCCAAATCTAGCTTTGTTAGCGACTCCAGCAAGGTTAGGTTTCGCGGTTGGATTAGGGTTTGGGGCCCACCCTAGTCCCAGGGTTTTAGTGGGTGGTTCAGGAGAGGAAGGGAAGATGTCCATGGTCGTGGTTTGTAGGAGCGGTGGAGGTAGACAGTTGGGGGGAACGGAGTGGGTGCATGGTACATGACATTTCTTACTTAATCTGACAGTTTACATATTATTATTAGCGCAAAAACCTAGTCGTACGACTGCTCCTTCTACGATATGAATTGTTGATTTATTAGTTTTTAAGGTCATATAAGTGTCAATCGTGCTTTTTTTACGGTGAGTGGCAACAAAAGATTCAGCTATGCTGTATGTATGTACCAACATAACTCACCCGCTATAAAAAGGAATGTAGCCAATTCCCACCATTTTTTAAATTTTGGAGCGAAATTTTCAATGGCACCATTTTTTCAACATAACAACCTAATCGTATTTCTGCCCTATGAATTGTTGATTACTTCCTGATTTATTAGTTTTAAGGTCGTATGAATACTCCTACGTCACTTGTATAGTGCGTGCTTTTTTAGGGCGAGAGGCCAAAAGGTTCAGCTATGCTGTATGTACCAACATAACTCACCCGCTATAAAAAAGGAATGCGTCCAATTCCCATAATTTATTTTTCAATTTTGGCGCGAAATTTTCAATTGTACGTCGCGAAAAAGTTTGCATGGCCATATACAAAAGTATTGTCGCCATGATCACTACAAACATCACTAGTCACTCTTTTCATGCTTTTTTAGGAAAAGCTATATATTTCACGAATTATTCTCTTCCAATATCTTCACATCCCTCTCCGGAATCCGAGCTAGGTTCTTCTCTACCACCTTCCAAATCTAGCTTTGTTAGCGACTCCAGCGATGTTTGGTTTCAAGATTGGGATTAGGGTTTGGGGTTAGGGGCTCACCCTAGTCCCAGCGATGATAGGTAGACAATAATTTTTTATAGTTTCAGTTTTTTTTCTAACAACCTATAATTTCCGTGTTGTGCGAATGGGAAAAGCCAAGTGCCTGTATATTGATCAGAAAGCATCACATTCTTAGATTGAGAAAAAACAGTCACATTATTACCTTTCTCTTTGGCAAATTATTCATCTTACTACATGTCGGTTTTGACCTAATATTTGGATGGAAGGTACGTGACATCTCTTTGAAAGTTTATACTAGGGCAGCAACCTGGGCATGCACAACCCAGTCATACGACGGCTCGTTCTACCATCCTTATTTTTAAGGAATGCCATGCGGCTAGCTTTATTGATCTCAGAAGATGTAGTAACATCGTTTGCCAATAATTTTAGAATGAAGCTATGGTGACCATCGTCCCACATACGTGAATCCTTCCGTATAAAAGCATTCCTAGCTAAGGTGTGGGCAACCCTGATTAGCCTCTCTCATACAGTATTCAATAAAAACCTTGTTGAAGCCACTCCATAGGGCCTAGCAATCGTCGTAAACAGGCGTCGCTGCCATTGCTGAAATGCCTCCACTGTTCATTGTTTCCACCAACTGCATAAAGTCAGTATGGATGGTGAAAATATTTGCTCCTATGTGCTGAGCAAGTAGCAAGCCCACCATGCACGACTATGGTTCCACCATTGGAGCATCCACCAGACAAGGCAGGAACTTTTTGCAAGCGACATGCTCTCTTCTGGTTTCTTGTAATCGTGGCTATAGAAAGGGTCGTTTTGTGCGGAAACTGAATCCTTTCTCCATGGACCAGTTGTCTTCTTTCCCACCATATATATACATACACGTCTACCAGCTGATTTGTTCATTCCCTTCCTCATTTACTATTTGAAATATTTAGATGTGGTCATATGACTAGGTAATGTATGTATAGTTTTGTCACGTGCGGCTTCTCTGCAATGGGTGGAGACAAGAGGTTTATATACGCTGTATTTGGTTATTTAGCTCACATGTTGAGTTGCTTTTAAATTTTAACTAACATGTCTCACACGTTATAAAAAGGAATGCAGCCAATTCCCTCCTTTTATTTTTATTTTTTGGCGCAAAATTTTCAAATGATCATGCTCTACATTTAGTACGTACAAATAAGTTGATATGGCCATGTATAAAGTTATTGTGGCCATAATTGCAACTAACGTCAGTGGTCGCTCTTATCATGTTTTATGATTTTTATCATGTCAGATTTCCCCCTAACAACCTATGTTTTCCATGTGTAATTATGTAGTCGCCAAGTTCCTGTATATTTATCAGAAAGCATCACACTCATACATTTGAAATAATATCACATTACCTTTTTCAATAAACTACTCAAGTTATTATTTTTGGTACAGAACAATACTGCTACAACAAACTGTTTTTTAATTATTCTTATTGCTATCTGATTGATCATTATTTTAGGTGGGGTTTAAGTACAAGTACAATGAGGAGCATCGTCAAAAGAAGCTTATCCCAGAAAGATATACAGGACCACCTGAACCTGCAGAAGAATGGCTTGATGTGATTTCATCCAACAATATTTAGAGTTTTCTGTCCCAATCGTTTCATCTCTACTACTATAAAGCACGAAGTTTGAAATGTGTCTGGCCAAATTGCTACAGTATTCCCGCCAAGCTACAGTGTCACGCTACATTTCAGCCATTGATTTGGTCGATCCGACGGCTGATGCTTTCTGGATTCGCTGCTACAGTACCCGCCAGTTACTGTAGCACTTTCCAGAAATTTCCATTCCTGACCCCCTCCCACACCCAAAAAAAATAAATAAATAGCGAGAACTTTCTAGAAATTTCCATCCCCTGATTAAAAAAAAAAAGAAAAAAAGAAAGGAACATTGAATGCATTCCCTAATCTGATCGTCTACGAACCCGCTTCCTACGCCAACGTCGTTTATACTACCACGCAACAGTTGCTGTAGACTGTCCCATCCATTTCGATGCATGGATAGGACTTACTACAGTAGCTCCTAAAATTTTCATATATGAAAGGGTTTTCGATCATATTGCCATTTTATAGTCACAAGATATGTAACAGAAGAGAAATTAACTTGGAAATTGTTAGCATTGGACACCGGACCTGATCAAACTACCCATTACATTTTGAATAGAGCGACTTTCATATTTAAGAGTTCAGACCTGTTCTCCAATTCCAATTTCAGGTTCAATGACTCATAAATGTGCAAAAACCTTTTGAACTTCTATGTTCTTGCATTGATAGTGGAAGCTTCCACTTAACTTTTTTTGCACAGTAAATATTCAATCAATCATCAGTAATTCGAAACACCATAGATACAATTAGAAGATTGCTAAATACTTTACGTTCATTAGCTCCTCACGCTGACACCATTATCTCCACCTTCCTATTCACGTGCAAAGCACGTGCACATTACTAGTATCAATAATTTGTTATTGACCGCTATCAAAACTTGTCTACTTTGGAGTTTTCTGTCCCCATCGTTTCATATGAACAGTTTGTTATTGGCCGCAATCGAAATTGTCTACTCTAGAGGAGATCATGAAAGGTTTTCTTCAACTAACACTCCCTCGGTTCTTTTAATTTGATACCGCTAGGACAAGCTAGCCATCCTAAGGACAACGAAAGAAAAACTGAGGTAGTGCTCTCCATATCTTGCATGCCTGACGCTTTTCCTTTCCTTGTTTAATGTTGTTTTGGTATCAAAAAACATAAACTGAAACCTATCGAAATTTGCTACTGCAGCAAGGTCCCAACATATTTGTGAACGAAACACTAAGTTTTCTTTTTACTGAGTTCATGGCAAAAATGAGTTGCAAATGTTTACGTAAGCAAAATATTGTGTTTATTTGAATAAATTGTTGAAATATATTCTACACAGATACCACGTCAGGAAGAAAGACGAGGAAATAGATATCTCCGCAACCAATAATGTTCCCGACTCAGTTAATGAAACAACACATGGAAGTTGAGGGCCCCAAACGATCTGCTTAAAACAAGAAAGCAAGCAACATTCATTCACATGGATATAGTAATCAGAGGTACAGAATGAAACAACACATTATCGCTACAAAAGGTTTCAAGTTTCCTTCACAAATCAGGCCAGGTCCCCTGGCGGCTCTGTTACATAGGGAGTGGCCATATCCTAGGATCCTAGCTATGCCAGGATAACATCACGCTAAAGAGACTTCGCATTTTTTTTAGATAATGGGAGAAAGCATCCCGGCCTTGGCCTCACTAGGAGGTTACAGTAAAGAGACTTCGCATAGCTACTGGATCATAACGAATTTCTCTCACAGACTAATACGTTCATGACTGGATAATAAATTAGTTCTTACAGACTACCGTATCAAATTGAGGCAGATCCCCATGCTGAAGACTTGCAGAAGCCACAGTACAAGCCCACGTATCTTTTAGCTCCTGGAACGGACCTCATGATAACATTAGCCACCCACTCAAAAGTATGGCAAACATGCATCTGGGAGAAGTCACTGAGCACGAGCCACTCATGGAGGTTGGCAGCTGCCCCATGGGCAAGGATGCAACCGTGTTCCATTTCTCCTAACCTAACTCCACCAAATCTTTTCTTATCGGCGACAGGCTGCCTCATGAGTGGGTGCATTGGTCCAATGTTCCGGAATTTCACCACATCTTCAGACTTGTGAATCAACCTCTGGTAAAAGGTAGGGTAACCAAGGACTGTGTCCTTTCACCTGTACGGCCATTGAGAACACTTTCGGCTCCCCATCTTGAAAATTCAGCCCTACAATGCAACAGATGCGTAAATTTTGGAAATTAACCAAGTCACCGAAGAAAACTAGCCTATAAACAATATAAAATTAACCAAAAATAACTCTGGTCCTCATATCCTAAAGTAAGATTCACACTAATGCCAAGATGCAGTGCATGAGTGCGCTGCTTCATTCTAGTGACACTATGGATGCATCGGATCAATAAAAGAAACATCAACATATACATATATCAGCAAATCGAAGCTACGAAAACTAAAAAAAGATATATCAACAAATAAAATATCAAATGAAATAATCAATATATGCACATTAGGATACATGCATGCTAACTAATTGACTGTTGTGCATGTGCCATTTGTTAACTTCCTTTCTTTCTTTCTTTTCCTTTTGCTCTATGTGTACTAAGAAGTACCTACTAAACGAGCCCAAAGCACACCGCTTATTGATGATTGACAAGATTCTTTTATGATATGACCTATGAATGCCATCGTGCTTATCTAATTACAAAAGTTCTACTAAAACAGCTTGAAACATATATATATGCTAATCCTTTGAAAGCACATCTATGCCTAAAGAAGAAGAGGATGGCTATTGAATGCAGAAGCAATAATGAATTTATTGATTACAAAATGGAAACACTTACTTGTGCAACTGTTCGGCAATAACATCAACTGATGAGCGCTGTGGTGAACGGTGTTGCATATCTCAGTGTACCTCCGAGAGCTATCCCTTTCCCAGCGCAGCTTCAAGAAGCTGACCTGGACTTTGACAGGTTGGAGGTATGTGGAAATATCACAATATCCGGGACTATTCCTTGGTGAGTAAATGGGAACTTCTCTTGAGACTCTAGAAAGCTCGCAACACCATTCTGGCCATGCCTGCAGTTCAATTTGATGTTGTGGGAATAAGAGAATTAGCAATGTGCCAAAGTTTATCCAACAATTCAGATATTCTTTCTGCATCTCTGAAGTACCATCGTGGTACTGATCAGAAGATGTAGTATCATGTGATGACACAAGCGAGTGTTATGGGCAAACATAGCCATCGTCATGATTGTGGCCATTCAGCACGGCTTGGATATGCCTGAGTCTATAAAATGGATCCAATGAGAGTGATCTAACTGGCTTTATACATACCTTATCTTTGTTTAGAGTAAAACTTCAGTTATCCAATTCCAGTTCTTTATGATTTAATTTCCCATTGTGGTAGCCAATACTCAAGGTATTGTCAGACGTTGTATTCATGTATTTATCAGTACGATTCTGATGTATGGAAATATTTCCCACACACTATTTGAAACATTTGCAACTTTAGTTGGTTTACGGCACAGTGCAAAGGCCACACTGGAAGCACACCCGCCCAGGCAGGGCTGAGCTTAGTGCAGGCAAAGTAGCACCCCCCCCCCCCCCCCACCACCCCCCCCCCCCACCCCGAGTTTGGAGATTTATATGTAGAGAAACAATGCTTGCTTAGGGATATTAGCTGCTATTTTCTTTTGATTACGGTACCAAACTCCGCCACTACGACAGGTTCCCTGGCCGAAAGCGCTCGCGCCCAGAGTTCGATCCCTGGGTGCTGCACCTGGGTTGGCTGTTATTTGTTCCTATCTCCCTAGGATACCTTACACCTGGGCTTGCGCCCGTGCTGGGTATGCCCCTGGCTACAGTTAGGCCTCGTGCTAGGCCTTGCACCCGCTAGTATGCCCCATGTCCGACCTACGCTCGATAGCCCCCTTCTTACTGTACTTCTTATTAGAAAAACAAGAGTTAATTTCACAAAACCACAACTATTTGGTTCCTTGTTGCAAGGAACCACAACTTTTGAAACCAGTTTCACAAAACCACAACTATTTGCGCCACTTGTTGCACAAAACCACAAGTTTGTTCTTAGGCCCACTTGTCATCCTCTATTGGCTCTATGCACTCTTGTGTGGATGACATGTGGGACCGAAACTGAAAGTTGTGGTTTTGTGTAACAAATGGCACAAATAGTTGTGGTTTTGTGGAACTGGTTGCAAAAGTTGTGTTCATTGCAACATGGGACCAAATAGTTGTGGTTTTGTGAAATTAACTCAAAAAACAAAGATGAAGTAAAATCCACATAGGAACATCACCAAAATATACATATATTTTAGTCTAATGCACAATTTTCATTATGCAGTACTCTGAATCATGAAGAATGATTTACCATGACGACATACTTTGATACTTGCAGCATTGTATGTTCTCACAAAGTTCTGTGTGATCAGTTGAGCCCAAGTCTAGGTTCACTTTTTCACAATGATTCCAGCTTTAAGAGTAGGATTTTGAGGTTTGTTTCGGTTAGCAAAGAAATAGTTCTTATCATTATTGAGTGAAACAGATAAATAGTGGGTATGCACCAGCATCAACGAACTTTTTACAAAGGTAGAAATAGGTCTTCAGGAGGACATTTTGGAAAGAGAATAATATTTCCTTCCTAGGCATTGCTTTTCATCAATTAGCTCTGCTATAAAAACGAACCTAGTAAAAATTGTGCAAAGTTTATTTATATGCAAGTTTCAATTCATCAAACCTGTAAGCCCTAATAGAACTTTCGCATCTCAACTCTGATCTGCACATGCCAATTTCTATTTTTCATATGATTGTATCTTGTGCTTACAATTATCTTTTGTCCAACGAAAAAAAATTACAATTATCTTTTGATTTCCATATTAGAATAGGACTAGGAACCCCTGTTTTCATGTGGCTATGCTATCATGGCTGATTTTCTTAGTGGCTTGTTAGTTTAACACAGGCATTGACATGAATGATAACAGCAAGTTAGTTATCAAATCAAATGGTTCAATGTTTGTTAAGATTCTTACATATACCGCTACTCCGCCATCACTAACCAGGATGTTCTCTCTACCTGAATGATGTGACATATCATGGGCCGATGGGCTGGACTATCAGGCGCGGCAATGACGTGCCCGGCTTCTAGTTTAAGTCTAGTTTGTGATATTCTACTTATATAATATGTTTTTTTACCTTAAAGATTATGGTTTAGAAATTGTCTATAAAATGTATTTTATTGAGAAAATTTATGGTGCTTGAGAATAATATAACCGTTCATTTGTTCAGATATGAACGTTCAAAGATGAGGGGAATATATTGAAAAATACTTAAAGTTATGGACCATACCAAATGGTGTGCCGGGTAGTAGTTTAGTCTCTGTCAAATTAGATGAAGGCTAATATTGTACTTTCACATATCACACTTATCAGCAGTTTTTAAGTTATGCCACTAATGCTCAGTTATGAAATTTGGCTTAGGAGATCACTTGATGACTTGAAGGTTGGCCTGATGAGTGATGACTGAAGACAAATTGAGTCGGGTTTCGTCCATGTTCATTTCAGCACTTGAAGATCGAAAACTGAAGAGTGATTATTAAATATGCTGATCATGTGTACAGACATTGTTGTAAATGGGAATGTTTAAACTAAATGGAAATATTGGCACATTATGTTTTGGATGACGATGTCCATTTGAAATTTATTTGTTGAAGGTTCTGTTTGTCAGAAAAAATGCCGAATAATTTGCAATGGAATGATATTAGCGTCTCAGAACCCTGTTTGTGTCAAGTTATACCCGCTGATCACCTTTAGTTACATATATAGCATCATTACAGCTAATGAGTTGTGCCAGGGTCTTCCATTGAGCATCCAACCAACAAAACGTGACTCAATGTGCAAATTCATCCAGAAACAGTAGCTATGTTTTGTGATTGCATTTGTTGTTTTCTTCCAAAAAGACTAATCCCAGTTCCAGCGACATTGGGAGTGTTAACTGATGCTCCACTAATACCCGAAAAAAAAATAACATTCTTTGGAGAAATGAAAGGAATGCAAAACCTGCATCTTATCTTTTGTGCTACATGCAGTTTCATTTAGATCGAGCATGCTTACGTGTGAAATGAGAAGTGCTGACCGGGCGCAGCATTTTCATCTGAAAAGCAGGCATAATAATATTCCTAAAGCAAAGGACTTATTAACAAAAAAAAGGTAACATTGCGTTTGGATGTTGGCATTAAGGGCCAGAATTCGGAATTGGTATTCGCTAGCCTCCAATGCCGCTGTTTGGACGTCGATGGAATTCGCTCATGGAAACCATATCGAATGCCGAAGTGTTTTCTCCTCTGCCTGCTTACCGCTTTGTTCGATTCCGAGCACCCGCGCTCTGTATTTGGGGCAAAATCTTTCCTGTCATTCGTCCCCAATGAGTCGATCCTATCTCTTCCTTCCTCGCTCTCTGCAAAACCAACTCGCCCGTGCAGCACAAACTAGAGTGAACACTTAAGGGTTGGGGCGCGCTTGGACATCGTGACTAGACTACTCACACATAAAATTAAAATTAGAGTAAATTTCATAAAATCCCGGGTTTTATGCTCCTTGTTTCACAAGATCTCATGCATTTTTAGCTCAAACGGTCACTTAAAACCCCACCCCTATCAAAACGATACGAGTCTTACATATATATATGGACTCTATTTTCGGGAGACTGTATGACCGTGCATCCAACTAAATGATTTCGTTGACCGAATTGATCATAGGACATGCACCGTGCAAGCACAAAGAGTCAAAGATATATTCAGGCTATTTTTGTGAAAGATGGAGTTTTGTGAAACAATATTATCAGAAAAGCACAGGTTAAGTCACAGAAGCAAAATACTTTGGTTTGTGAGACAAGAATCAACCAGGGGTTTTACGCTTCACTAAATTTACTCTTAATTAAAATTAATAGTCACTGTCTTCGCAATACACCACAAAGTAAGATGTCTGTTAATACGGAATGGTGAACATTAGCTTGCTCGCTACTATAGAAAGTGCGCGGAACGTCATGTATATGCATGTGAGGGAAGCTTAGGGCGTGCCCAAAGGTCTCGCACTAGCACCAGCAATTTTTGTGCCACCTCACGTAAGAGACAGCCATTAAAGATTGCTCTCATTCTTCAGACTCTTGACACATTTTGTTCAAAAAAGTATGGACCCAGGCACTACCCAACCGGAGCATGCGTAGCATGAGAAAGCACTGCCATGTTTAATGCTATGAGGTTGGGAACTGGGCGAGACTATTGCTTGGGCAAGAGCTAGACAAAGCTCAATCCTCTCTCTTCTCTCTTCCACCTCAGCAAATGAGTGACATGGATCCTTTAGAGTCAGCTGAAATGGCACCGTTGGGCACGCTCTTACTAGGGTCTTGTTGGATTTGCCCAAGATTCTGCGTGTACATCTTCAGGTAGAAGAGCGAGCCGCCCTGCCCTGTCTCCGATCGAGCCGAGAATTAGGGCGGAGGTCATTAAAAGCGAACGTTTCCGTTTGAACTGGGCCGCAGGTCTTGACTTTTTTTGTATGGGCTGGGCTCGATGTCGAGAAGCGATCCATATCCAATTGTTTAGAAAATCCATCGTAACTTATACTGTTATACATCAGCGTCGTTGGATCTCATTTTTCTTATACATTTTGAGTTCGATCTGACGATCTGTACGAGCCGCTAAATGTAGCGGAAAGCAACGATTGAAATGCGCGTGGTCCAAGCCAGGTTTCAAAAGCCCCATCCATATGCATGATGCATGGGCCCATGCATGTTATATCCCCGCCGGCCAGAGCCGCGCTGATCAGTCTTCGGAGACTTATCTATCTCTCTATATATTTCACAATGGATATATAAACAATTGCGGTTTGGTTAGGGCTAACGTACAAAGCATGATCATTTGCATCTAAAAGCATCTTGATATCCAGAGGCGAAACTCGATCTTGCTAATTCAATCCCATCGGGCCTCTGCAGCTATCTACTACACGTACCAGTATGAGCCAAGGGTTTGGAACCGGTCAGAACGGGACGTCTGGCCTCCGGTAACCGCAAGTTCCACAACTTGCGGTCACCCTTACTCCTTGAGAAGTTAACCCAGGGGCGAAGCCAGCCCGTGGAGTCACCGGGGTAAGCAAGCTTTGGCGACGGGTTCAACAGTGTTAGTGAGAGATGAATAGTGATTGTTCACTGATTTTACCAGAAGTCATTGGTGTCAGCCGACACCGACGGCCTGATGTAGCTCTGCCCCTGAGCAGCTTCTTCCCGCGCCACCTTCCGGGTCCCGACCGTGCGTCTCCAGGCTGCCCCGCCGCATGCCGTCCTGCGGCTCCCGCCCCCAGCCGCGCGCCTCCAAGCTACCCAGCCGCGTGCCGCCCTGCGGCTCCCGCCTCCAGGCTGCTCACCGCGTGTCACCCCGAGGCGCCGCCGTGCCCCGACCCCACGATGGATCGCCGGAGACGAGGAAGAAAATGAAAAAGAAAAAAAACAAGCCACCAAAATGAGTCAGCATAGAGGTTTGCGCGCCGCGTGGGCTTCTCCTGTTGTGAACCCGTTGTGAAGAGATCGTAGAAACTTTATATTGTTGAAGTCTGGTAAGGAAATAGTAGTTAGTTGCCCAAGCGCTTGTAGTAATGGAATAAAAATTTAAAGAAAACCTAAAATCATGGTTCTATGATTAAAGGCAGATTTTATCATGTTTTAGTTTTTTTGACATGATATTTTGCAGTAATGGCAAGATGGTTGATAGAATATTGTAATAAAGAAATTTAAAAGATTATTTCAGCAATATAATAGTTCCCGAAACATTGAATCGCATGATGAAGAATCATGTGATTTGCAACTTGCTATCAGCCAATACTACAAGGGTATGTGGCATAATTTGAAGATGATAATTGAAATTGAAATTTGGTAATGATGATTTTGCCACAACACCGTTGTTCTGATAACAATTTTTATTTGTTTATAATTTTAATGTGTTTCTTATTCGTACCGATAACTTTTATGTGTTATTTTGAAGGGTCCTCAAGAAAATAGAAAGAGATTTGAAAGTAAGAAAATTGTGACTTTGACTAAAGGTACCTATTTATGGACCAATGTCGGCATGAAAACGAAAATGTTACACTTGATATACATCAAATGAACACAATGAGTCCAATACTTGGAATTAATTTTTAGAGCCCAATGGGTCAAATACGTGAAATAATTTTTTTAGAGAATGATGAGTGAAATAATCATTTTGTTGCGAGTTAATAATTTTTGTTAAGATAAATTTTGTACCAATTTTTATCATAAAAAATACTTGAAAGTTCACTAAAATGTAGTGACTCAAGTCGAGCGTGTGGTAGCAGCCTCCCTCTTGTCGCGAACTCGTTGAGAAGTGAAAAGAACAGGGCGCATTTTTGTTTCTTATTTCAGTGAGCACAAATATTTTAGAACACAGTGGGTTATATTTTGCACTGATAGCAAGATGGTTCATAAAATATTATTATCCACAAATGTTGTAGTCATAAAAACTTTATAATCCTTTTCTTAGAGTTAACAAATGAACGGGAACCAAACGGTACACTAATGGTAAGCCAACCATCCAACAATTTTCACCGTTAACCATCAAGGCGGGGCAGAAATTTAGAGGAGAAGAAAGTGATTATTTTGTAAATCGTTCAATTAAATTAGAAATCATAATGTAATATTGTTTATTTTATTTATTGTTTCTTTACAAGCTGATATAAATTTAAAGATATGTAAATAAGTTGTTGCTCAAATAATTAAGTATAAATGATTTATATTTGAATGTCGCTTAAATAATTCTTGGAAGCTTAGTTAATTAGAAGGGAAAGTTTAATATTTTTTGGGCCAAAATTTATTAGTTTACCCTTGTTAGTATAAAATTGGTTGTAGAAAATCTATTTACATTTCAGTAAGTCCACCCTAATTTTGTTAATTGTTGAGGCAAAATATTATTTAAAGCTATATTAACCGGTTTACATAAAACAATGATTTTATGACTAAAAGTGATTAGTAAGAAAAAATACAAGTTTTAATTGATTATTCATGTCTACAAATTTAATACTGCAAATTGTTTTCTTGACAAATAAGAGCCAGATTGTCCTTCTGCGGTTGGGTGGCTATGGGAGCCCTCGGCGGGGGCGGTGGTGGAGCTCCTTGTCGCCTTCAGCGGCAGATCTAGGTGGCGGTGGCGGTGGTGGCAGTGTGCGAGCGGCGGGGGAGCGGACCGTGCCTCCATTCCCTTCTACGGTCACTACAACAAATTTGTTAATCCATAAAAAATTTGGAGTGCGTTTAAAATGATCGTAAAACAGTATAATTCTATGCCGATTTTCAAGTGACCATCACAGATAGTACTAATTTATGACAATTTGCAAGCGAGGGTCACCAACACAATCATTTATGTGATAAGAATTCGTCATGGATCATTGTTGGACCGAGCAAGTTATTTGTTCAAAGTAAAAATTGTGCAGATAGCAATCATAGGTGACCTCTCGCAGTGGCAGCTTGTTCCTGACCCTTTGTTATTTTAATTTAATAATATTGCAGTAATGAGACTTGTTTACATTTTTTTTTTTGAGCCTCTCATACTGAGTACAACTGTTGTATCTGTTCGTGTGCGTACACACGCACTCACTCCACAACTCACACCAACACACACCCACGCACACAACCAGCCCTACAGCTACACACAGCATCGACGACCGCGTCCTTCGAAAGATCATCAGAATCACCAGGATCCGATGCGCGACGAGGGACGTCGCACTCCCTTTGTGGCTCCACGCGTGAGAGGCACCTGCAGATTATTATTGGAGGATAAACCTCCGGTGAGAACACGGGAGTTCGGTCCCAGGGACTCGAACTCGCGCGGGCAGCGCGAGCACCATCGCAGCTAGCCACCCGGGAGCAACCCGGTTCTCGACTTGTTTACATTTGTATTAGTGTCATGCTAATGCTAGAGTGTTTCGCTCTGATGGGCCGGCCAGCCCAAAGCCTGTCATGCCTGATATAAAATTGAGGAAACCCTAACACTCAGTCATCTCTCTCTCTCGTTTTCCTCAGCCACCGCCGCACCTGTCTTCTATCGGTCTATCCTCGTTCCCCTCTCTTTCTTCGGTCCTCCCTGATGTGGTTCAATCTCCTCCGCTACGCTCTGCCCCGGCTCGGCCCTCCTTGGCTCGGATCTGCGGGGAGCTGACCAGGGATGAGCGGGCCCTGTCTTGGCTCCCTATTTCTCTCTTCTCCATTCGTCGAGCAGCTGCGCACAGGAGACGGCGGCGAGGCGGTTGGCTGGCGCGGCGCCTTGGAGGTGCGCGCGGCGGGGCTGGGCGGCGCTGGAGATTCGCCTCGTCCTGTGGTCTGGCGGGTTGGCCTCCCCATCTCCGTTGCAGCCTCCGTCGCCGCTGGATCTGGGCGGAGGCCGGCGCGACGCGCACGGGCCCGGCGACGCCGAATCTGGCACGACGAAGCGCAACGCCGTCTCCTCGATCCGCCGAGGGCGGCCTTGGCGGGCGGATCCGGTGAGGCCGCGTCCTCCCCTTCCTCGGATCGATCGGCGGGGAGCTCCACGCGGGCGGATCCGGCGACGGCGACCTCCCCTTCCTCGGATCCGGCGGCGGTGACCTCCCCTTGCTCGGATCCATCGGCGACGACCTCCCTTCCTCGGATCCGTCGGCGGAGCTCCACGCGGGCGGATCCGGCGACGGAGACCTCTCCTTCCTCGGATCCGGCGGCGGCAACCTCCCCTTGGTCGGATCCATCGGCGGCGAGCTCCACGCGGGTGACTGAAGGAGGAGCCGACGTCGTCGGGCGCCGCGGCGGCGACTAGGGCGGTCGACGCGGCACTCCCTATCTCCCTCTTCTCCATGTCGGGCTGGGGTGGTGTCGGAAAGGGGCGGGGCTACGGCGGCGGTGGATCTGGCCGCCGTTGTGCGAGCGGCGTGGCGTGGCACGGCGCCGGGCCGCAGCTTTTCTTTTTTTTTTTTTTTTTTTTTTTTTTTGGCCGTCCGTTTTCAATCCGACGGTTACTGTTTTGTCGCTGACGTGGCTCAATGAGCTTTCAGAGAACGCACGCGTTTTACTATGTAAGAGATGAGTCATAAAAAAAATGAGTCAAAATGAACATGTGATGAGTCAACAACAGACGGCGAGGAGTCATCAATTCCTCAAATGGAAATCATCAAATAAGAAAGAAGGCCAAAAATTAAAAGTGACCCCAAGTTAGCTTTCTTGCGGTGACCGCTCTATAGTCGATGCTGTGAGAACCGGCTGTTTCCATTTCGCCATTTCCCTGAAGGTTTCCAAGATCCATATCCGGGCCGGCTTGATCGATTTTGACCTACGTTTTGTTGAATGAATAATGTACTTTCGGCCATCATCTCATCACTCTTGAACCTGTGGCATGATCGACCGTAAGGTGAAGAACACTTCTCTCCCAAAGGGAAAGGTGAAGCATGACGACGCACACCAAAGCGCGGCTACGACAGCAAAGCTTCTCTGTATCCCCTTCTTGCTCAAGACTTCTAAAGATATTTTTCCTACCATTCTTTACCTTGTTGCTTTCATCTACTTCTTCTTTTTTGCTTTTTGTCACGCAGTGCATACATGTACACAGATCAACATGCGAGACAACACAGTGCTCTTCTATTGATAAAGAAACATGAAACAATAACTTTGAGCTACTAATGTATAGCAACCAAATAGCCGTATTGGCACAGGATGTAATTGCACGGGATCATGGTATTGCACATCAGATAGTAGGGTTTACGTCATAGCCTATCTGTTTTTTCATTTTTCTATAATTTCCTCTAAATTTCGAACGACAACCAATTCTCACATTTAATCCTAAAATTATATCAATTGATCATCAGCCACTGTATGCATAATAAAACATGTGTATATATATACAAAATTGATCTACGAATAAATACTCTATCCGCCACACTTGCATCTCATTGTATTTTATTTACACAAATGGGATCCAAAAGTATTATGTGTATATATAGTCACAAAAGCATGATACGACATTACTACACATACCTTAATGCGTTTGAGATATGAAGAGGAGATCAATGCTAAATAATGATAAAAATCAATCTCTATATCCGAACATGTATTTGTAATGTGCATTTTCTATCCACCGATCACATGACGATCAACGACATTATTAATTCTTGGAGATGGATACAGAATCATTTATAAAAGACAATGAACCAGGATTTGCATGCAGTTGTCTTAATTCTAAGGGAGAGATATAGATATCCAGACGATACACTCCAGCAAAACCAATGGGCACAGTGGTACTGGTACACTGAAGATAGATGGGATATATTTGATCAAATTCAGGAGGCTGGACAGAGAAAGAGAGGTCTAGAGAGGAGGGGGGGCCGACCTGATCGATGGAGCCCGTGGAAAAAGGGTACTCAAGCTGGTGTGAGGGTCGGGAATCTAGAAAAAAGGAACTAAAGGTGGCCCCATCCGATCGCCCAAAATCGTGAGAGAGGCACGACTGTGTCGCCTCCTACGACCCCACTGCAGCTGACGCGCGCGATCGAGAGAGAGAAGAAAAACTACTTATAAGGGCGGGTAGCTGGTAAAGGCATCGATCCGCAGCAGCGGTGCAGTGCCCAAAGAGAAGCGAAGCAAGCAAGGTGTCGACTTTGGCCACGCCGCGTACGTAGGGATCCTCGCGCCGGCGGCCGAAACTCCTTCACCAGCTTGATCATCACCGGCGACCGGCCAGCCGGTGGCACCAGTCGATCACCACCCAGGCCGCCGCCGACGATCGGGCGTATGGCGCGGGTGGGGCTCCCGCCGGGGTTCCGGTTCCACCCGACCGACGAGGAGCTGGTGAACTACTACCTGAAGCGCAAGATCCACGGCCTCAAGATCGAGCTCGACATCATCCCCGAGGTCGACCTCTACAAGTGCGAGCCATGGGAGCTCGCAGGTACATACGCCTTAATTAATAGGCTCGATCTATCTAGACAACAAGCCAGCAGCTAGTGATCATCATCTACATCTATGGCATATTAATTGTGATGATCATACGGAATAAGCTTGGCGATTTTGCATGATGAATCCATATGATTATTTTGCAGACAAGTCGTTCTTGCCGAGCCGCGACCCGGAGTGGTACTTCTTCGGCCCGCGCGACCGCAAGTACCCCAACGGGTTCCGCACGAACCGGGCGACGCGCGCCGGGTACTGGAAGTCGACGGGCAAGGACCGCCGCGTGCTCCACCACGGCGGCCGCGCCATCGGCATGAAGAAGACGCTCGTCTACTACCGCGGCCGCGCGCCGCAGGGCGTCCGCACCGACTGGGTCATGCACGAGTACCGCCTCGACGACAAGGACGCCGAGGACACGCTGCCCATACAGGTTAGTACGTAGTACTATGTAGTATATGTGGCTTTCTTGGATGATCATGTGCTGTCTACAAACTCCTATAGAGATTTATCCATGGAAAGCTGCTAGTAACTAGGGCTTTGGGAACGCGCGGCCCCTTCCTTCCTTTCGGCCGTGATAGAAAAATTTCTGCAGGGGTTAAAACACTCTTTTTCTTGCGTCTGTGCCTGTGGTCCTACTGTCAGTAGCAGAGACCACTAGTATTAGCAATGGTAACAGTATGGTACCGTATTGGTCATCCTGCCTTTCTGTACTCTGATGAGACAAATCTGCATCCTTACTTGTTTCACAAAGAATTAATTAGTACTTAGCTATTGTTCTTTGATGTGTGTGTGCGACTTCTAATCTACATATTAATCCCCTCTTTGTTCTGAGATTAACAGAGACATGGCTGTGTATATATTTTGATACTGAGGTATTAAAGGTCAAAGCAACGTACGCAAAGCAAACCATCTCGCGAGCCCTCTTGGCGCCTTCCGCTCTCATGGCCATGCATGTCGGTGTCGCGCGCTTTGCGCTTTATTCCATGTTCAATCCATCATCATCCTCACACCCTTCCCTTGCCGTGCCGTGATCTTTCTCTGGCAAATCAAATAGTCTCTTTTTCTGTTGATAAGACTAGAATAGAAGTAGAACACAGTATAAGTAAAAGGCTAGGGCGCATCGTTCGTGTTTAATTAATTTTCTCACAACATTTATCATATGTAACCTGTAGTACAAACATAATAATGCATCAGTGTAGAGCATGAGGAATTTACTTGCAAAAGACAGAGATCATCATGTGCTAATATATATTAATAGACTGATTTGTTTTGCTTTTCTCTATGCTTTGCATCTCATGATCAGGACACCTACGCATTGTGCCGGGTTTTCAAGAAGAACGCGATCTGCACCGAGGTGGACGACCTGCAACTGCAAGCTCAGTGCGGCATGGCGCTGCTGGAGGGCGCCTGCCAGCAGCTGCTCACCAGCGGCAGCCAGGAGTATGAGACCCCGTCGCCGGACGTGCCAGTCGGGTCCACCTCAGGCGGCGCCGACGAAGACGCGGACAAGGACGACTCCTGGATGCAGTTCATCTCTGACGACGCCTGGTGCTCCAGCACCGCCGACGGCGCAGAAGAGAGCACTTCATGCGTGGCCTTGGCTACCTAAGAAGCTTGAGCTACCTTTGATTTCTTGATGGGAATTCTAATAATAACTTTTTTTTTCTTTTCTTTTTGTGATCGACGCTGCTGGTGGGTAGCCATTAATAACTACCGATCAAGTCTACAGTCTGTAAGATTATAGCAATAAGGCATCCTTTTGGTTTTCAATTTCCAACCTATTGCTGGAATTGAAGGATCGCTGCCAAAAGGTTGTTGGAGCCCTTCCTTGAGTTGAGTTCATAAGGAGGGTTATGTTTGTTATACTATGTATAGGAACAATCAGCTCCTTGATGTTTTTTTTTATCTTTTTGGCTTCTTTTCAGTCCTTCAAATGTATTGTACTTGAGTGAAGTGTTTCTCTTTCTGTGAAGAAGAGTGAATATAGCTATGCCATTGCATAGTTTTTGTTTTGTGCCCATCTATAAGATTTTTTTTTTTTCAAAACGAAATGCCTATTATGAACGGGAAATTAAGACAATTATAACTCCTATACCTGTCTTCTCAAGAAGCACCATCAAGCTCCAACTATGGCACTTCTGATTCTGACCTTCTTATGGGTAATGCATATCTGCAGTCTCCAAAAAAAAATGCAATTCAGACAGTTGATCAGTGTACAAGTGGAAAGAAAACAACAGAATGCGAATGAAGAGGTTGGAGAACTGGCAAAAATATTGGTCCGGGGTTTTCGTTGTGTATCAACTCTGATTCAGAAGAAGGAGTTTGTCCTTAAACATACATAACAGAAAATGCTGAATAGATAACATGCTCTAACAAGATTTTATCGTACCCACGTCACATATAATGAACAAAGTGGATTCGGTGAATTTTCGATATGGAAAAACCTAAAAGCAAGCGTTACATTATGCTTTCAGCTGTAGGGCTTTACTGAGCAGTCTAAGCTGATTAGAGGTTACCACATGCTGTTGGCAGAAGCCCTGGAATGTCAATCGGAACCCCTTCCAGGTCAATAAATGTATGAATGCTTTGGACCCTACTGACCTTGAAATACTCGGAATGCATTCTTCCACATGTCACAGCAAATTAATCCTTGTGAAAGTGCTGCAACAGCAGTTTCCAATAACCACATGCTGAAATAATAATGATGTATCATCTTTTATAAGCAATCATTAGGTCGAACTCGATCAAATTCAGGAATCTACCGTATACATATACTGAAACTTTGCTGCGAGCGTGTTGCCTCTGCAATGTTCAGGCTGCCCCTTCAGTTCAACAGTACCCTGGCACCACCTTTGAGCTGTTCCGCCATTTCGACAGGCATATCATCTGCCAAAGTAATCTGCAAATCAACATTTAGCACCAAAATTTGCTTTAGACCACATGCATCTGAAGGGGATGCTTGTCTTTTCCTGTAGGATTAACTATACTTGCGTACCCCTTTACATGCCTATAGTCATTGCAGTGTTTGTGTAGTTAAAAAAACAAAGAAAGAAAAAAGCAGCGAGCTACGAAGGGAGTAGAGGAATGCTATTTGACGGAAGCGGTTCCTCTGCCTTACTGCTCGTGCCGTGCAGTCACTGACATGTGGACCAGGCCGTTCGGCAGAGGCTCCCGTAGCCTATTTCACACCCAAAATATATAAAAAAGAACTGCTGTATCGATTGAGATTTATGATCATTGTATTTAAATCCTCCATTAAACATAGAAAGAACAGATGTAGATCATACCTATTATTAAACTTGAGGAGATTTCTATGGAAGACGATCAAACTTATGCTTCGAGAGACATTTAGACGGTAGCATACAAAAGGTTGATTGATGAACCATAATACTCGAGTGCTCCTTTATAAGTATCTAAAGCTAAAAGTTTTGTCTGATCTAGATGGCTAAATAGATGGCAGTGCAAGCTCATTGACACTGGAAGGCCTCATGGCCACATGAACCTTTCCTTCTTTTTACCTTCCATAAAACTTTCTGTTATAGTAATCCCAATCCCAAGATGCAGAGACATGTTACTATAGCAGCCTGACCTTCTCTTTAATCGTATTCTTCTCTATTACACTTTAAAGATATTAAGCTTCTTGGACACAAAAATAAGTTCAGTGCACAAAAGAACATACCCCACCAGCACACGCGGGCAGCACCGTGGCGACTTTCGCATCCCAATACAGCCCTCACAGTCTATATCACAAAAGTGTGGTATCCTGAAAAAAAAATGAAAATCGGTTTCGTTAAAAGATAAGTAAGAAGATATCCTGCAGTGCTGTAAGACGTTCAGAGCTTGTGTGAGAATCCTGTAAAGGAAAACACGGCTACTTGTAGCGCAGGCTTTGAATCATTTCACGAAGGAGCTAAAGAGCACAGTGGCCGGTGCCGGAAGAGAAGGACAAAGGGTAAAGACAAAGAGAAAGATCAGCAAGAAAGGGGGCTTCGTTCTGGGAGCTCATGGCGCCGGCCGATCTCCCCCCAGGCTTTAGGTTCCATCCAACTGATGAGGAGCTTGTGAACTATTATCTCAAGAGGAAGGTCCATGGGCTCAGCATCGAGCTCGACATAATCCCTGAAGTAGACCTCTACAAATGTGAGCCTTGGGAGCTAGCAGGTAACCTTAATGTTGGGTCATTCCGTTGATAATCCTGAGATCTCATGATTCCTCATTCCTCATATATTGATCTTGTGATATGTTTGTTCTTGAAGAGAAATCGTTCCTGCCTGGCAGAGACTCTGAGTGGTACTTCTTCGGTCCAAGGGATAGGAAATATCCAAATGGATGCCGCACAAACCGTGCAACCCGAGAAGGGTACTGGAAATCGACAGGCAAAGATCGGAGGGTCAAGTACCAGAACAGATCCATAGGTATGAAGAAGACATTGGTCTACTACAAGGGTCGAGCTCCTCAGGGGCTCAGGACCAATTGGGTGATGCATGAGTACCGCATCGAGGAAAGCGAATGCGACAACACCATGGGGATTCAGGTGAGACATTCATCCACCTAGAGATCACTTAAACCTTTGGGTGTTACTTCTGTTGCATTTAGTGAGCTGCTTCTGCTTTCAATTACATTAAGAATCTAGCCAACATCCTCAGATGAAAGAATGTGTGCTCTCTGTAATTATATAGTGCTGGACGCAAGAATTTGATAGAAGTTATTCAAAATGAATTATGATGATGAAACATACAGAAAAACAAATTAGGGGATTGTTAATTCAAGGAACCTACGTGATTATGCATGGAGTGCATGTAAAGTTAGGGACCTCCTCCATTTTCCTCCTCATATCCTCCACTGATAGCCATAAAGTATTCCTTGCTTCCATGGACCATAGCTACTTTACAAAGTACAGCAGAAATATTTTTCGGTTCTCTAATGGGGTCAGACATGGACATATGGTGTAACTTTTTCTGGTGCTCTTGATAAGACAAAATTAGCATCCAAATTCCTGGTTCATGATATGAATTGGTACTACATGAGACTGTACACGGGTTAGGTGCCGTCATCATCTCATGATGTAGACTTCAGAGTAAATAATCTAGTTCAGTTGAATGTGGATGCTACCTTAAAGCTTAGACATCCTTCAGTGTGGCCCAGTGTTCTGTCGGTGGCTTTACACTTTATTCCCTGTGACCCAGTCCTACTTTACTTATATAATATATATAAATAAGTTAAAGCGAGAACTGATAAAATATTTGATTCAGTATTTAGTGTTAATTCGATTGAACATCACAGACTACTTGCTAATGATTGTAGGCACTCATCATGAAATGTAACTTAGTTTAACTAAAAAGAAATATTGCATCAGTTAACATTTTAATGAACAAGATACGAACTAAAATCATTCATCACAACTAATTTGGTTTTAAAGTCAATTTCCACAGTATAAGTATAAGGAGGCACGGGTGATTCCTAATGTCCTAAGAGATTCTTCACAGCATGATTTCAGTTTTGAATTTGCACACTAGTAAAAATTGCTGCCGCACATGATGCTGAAATCCTGTTACACTCTAGGCAAATATTGGCAAACATGGCATGCAAGTTGAACAAACAGGACAAATAGCTCACAGAAGTATCCAATTGAATGGAGAAGCGTAATCTAGAGGGAATTCAACGAAGCGCAATCTAGAGGGACTTTTGAAGTATATAGTGGTATATTATTCAGTAAAAAACATAAGAAGTACTAATTTATATTCAATTTTGCTTGAGAATAATTCTGTCCACATGGTTGGACTTGAAATCTTCCAAAAATACATGGAAAACCAGTTGCATGCCATTTGTTGATCCGATCTGAACTGTTAAGGAGCTAGAAATAAAACCAGTTTTGTTGATCCTTATTGTTCTTTTACAGGACTCATATGCCCTTTGTCGGGTTTTCAAGAAAACTGTGGCATTCAGCGAATTTGAGAAGCAAGGTGAGTGCAGCACATCAAAAGCTAAAGGCAATCACGAACAACTGACAAACTTTGGGGATGCTGGACAGTCATCAGGTTCAAATGAGCAGGGTAAAGACAACTCATGGATGCAGTTCATTGCGGATGATCTGTGGTGCAACAAAACAAAGTAATGGGATTAACAAGGGTGTTGCTTAAATTCATCTAACTAGAGATTTCGTTATCAGCTGCACCTTCGTATTTGTTTGGAAACAACACTTTCAGATCGGAGTTTGGACAGGATGACCCCCTAAGTTTGGACTCTAACTCTTCATGTAGTGTTATATTTTTCCTCTTTTGGTACTGTAACATATAAACAACCTACTCTGTACTTCAACCCCCATGTTCTTGTATCTATCATCAAAGACAGTGATGTAATGTAAAAAATGTAACCACTAAAGGAGGAATCTAATTTGACACATATTGTTTATGCACACATTTCATATGTCATACGAGTAATATATGCATTTCAAAAGACAAATACGAGTAATATATGTCCTGTTATGGCAAAGGTCACCAAAGTTGCCATTCCCTACAGCCTAAGCCCACGCAACATTTAGGGGGGAGGGGGGGGGGGGGGGGGGGGGGGGGGGGGGGGGGTGGTAAAGAATTATGACCCAATGATTGACACCAAAGATCACATAGGCGGTGTGGTATATTTCTGATGAAATGTATTGGTTGCCAACTGTTGAATTCCAATTTTTGGATGAAGATTCGAAATGCTATGTCATGGCTGTAATAGTGAATCATCATGACTGATGTTACCAGGCTTTTTCTGAGTTGCAAAAGTAGTGCAAGAAAGAATGGGCGCCAGACTTGGGATTGGTAGCAAAGAATAGTTTTACTAGCACCAAAGAATTCTTAGTCAACAAAACTTCAAAAGCTAAAGCATCACACCATAAGCAGATGGATTAGTAGTCAGAGCTTTCTGTTGCAGGATTGCAACTTCGGAACTCAAGAATGCAAGTTATTATAATTGGATTACATCCATATTCACTCACCATGCTTTTCAAATATCTACATCCTTTCACCTCAAGATTAAAGTTGCTTCTGAATACACAGACATTTAGTAATCCATACGCAAAACCACATGCATATCGGCACAATTCCACAAAGTTGATGCCATAGACTCACGAGAATTAGAATTCAACAGTTTACCGAATTGCTGATTCTCCTGGATCGAAATACCTGATTCAATCGGCAAGCCAGAGATAGTATGGAAGCAACTAAGGTGGCATTGGTACTAGGTAGCCTGAGAAAGCTACAGACAGGGAACTAATCGCATCAGGCTTTGAGAAATCAGCATCAATATATCGTACGAAAAGCGAGGACATGTAGGAAAATGGATACCGATAGAAGCAGCCAACCGAAATCCGTACCTCAGGGGACAGCAACTGCGAGCCAGATTGCACTTCGTCGCCCCACGGCCCTACACCCACCAAGGAATCGAGCGCCGGACGCCCGGCGCACGGGCCGCGACAGATCGAAGGAACAAGGGATCACCCCTCGCCAGCCGCCAGGGCCTCAGACAGCGAATGCCAATGCCTCGCAGGTGCTCGACGAAATGGCTGAACAGCAAGAGAGGTTTGGGCTCGTACCCTTGCGGGAACACGCATTTATCTGGGCTGTGGCCTGGGGCACGTGCTTGCTTGTTCGCGAGCAGCCGAGCACTGCAATCCAACAGTTGGAATCAAAGGTTCGGTGCAAAGAACTCTCTCCCCAATGGATGGAGGCATTTGTAACCGTTCGAATCCCACAATTTCAGGATTGGTATTTGGTTTCAATTTACGATTTGAATGCAACGCACATCATGCAGGGGGACACTTTCGAAGCGAAGACATTTAAGCCCAAACGAAACCCAAATTGCCACTGCACAACCCTCCCCCAATCGCAACCGCGAATAACGAGACCTTCAATTCGAGTCGCAGACTCGCATATTCTACAATTCCGAGTGATTGCATCGGGCCGCAATCCCCCAAATTCAGAAGCAGAAGCACAAAAATTGATACAGGCTGTCAAACTGAACAACGTAAAATTGGCCAAAGCAAGGTCAACAATTGTGCGAAATTTGGCTTCAACAACCAGGTATTGTAGCAAATGATACGAACAGACAACTTAAGAGATTTCCTACTTCAGCGTCCATTCCAATTGCAATGAACCAGAGATTCTTACATCACGGCACCAAGAACAAACTGCTACAACGACTACACCAACGACCCCAAGATTGACATTCTACCACAGATCTGAACCTCCTTAACCTAGCTGATCTAGCCGCCGAAGCCGTAGAGGGTGCGGCCCTGGCGCTTGAGCGCGTAGACGACGTCCATGGCGGTGACGGTCTTGCGGCGGGCGTGCTCGGTGTAGGTGACGGCGTCGCGGATGACGTTCTCGAGGAAGATCTTGAGCACGCCGCGGGTCTCCTCGTAGATGAGCCCCGAGATGCGCTTCACGCCGCCCCTCCTCGCCAGCCGCCGGATCGCCGGCTTCGTGATCCCCTGGATGTTGTCGCGCAGCACCTTCCGGTGGCGCTTGGCACCGCCCTTGCCGAGACCCTTGCCTCCCTTGCCTCGGCCCGACATCTCCACCGCCGCTGCTTCGAACTGGGTTGGGTGGTGGTGGCGGTCGCGCTCGTGTGAACAGAAGACTGCTGCTGATGAGGTTTGTGGCTGGAGGCGTGCGCGGCGGTTCAGTTTTATAGACGCGAGGTTTTGGGGGAGGCTCCGGGGGCGATCCGCGTGACGCGACTTTTGTGCCGTTGGATGAGATATGGATGGCACAAAGTGGGAGAGGCGGGGGTGCGCGGATCGGTGACATGGCAGGGTGGGGAGCGGGAGGTGTGTTTCTTTTGTGAGGGTTTGGCGGGGTCGACGGGATTCGGACGGAACCGTCGTTTCGTGAGTGGATGGCAGGTGGGCCCTAGTGTTTCTGGACGGCAGGAGTTGCGCGGGGACTTTCGCGGTTCGCGAAATTTCGGATGGGTCTGTTTATGACGGTGGGTCCTTGTTCTCAGTGGCAGCTGGAGATGATTTGAAGGCGTAAACCTTTCGGCTGCTAGCTTATACTCATGGAAACGTGTTATTCTTTTTTTTATGGGTGAAACGTGTGTTATTGGCTTATTGCTAGACGATCCATAAGCAAAGAAAATCTATAGAGATAGGTCAAATGCAGGATCTGATCGAGGGCTTGTGATGAAGGTAAGTTTGGCCTGCAGTTAAGAGCTCCAAATCAATAAAGAAATATGTCCTTTTTTTAGCTGCTCGTAGGGGGATGTATGAATGTCTTGATATTGCTCATACCAAACTCTACAAGTTTTGGAATTTTGGGCGATTAAAACCCTTTGGTTGAGTGATTTGTTTCTATTTTAACTTAATATGTAATATTATGTTTAACATTATAAGCTCAAAATATTGTTGTATGATAGCATTATAGGTGATCCAAAATGTTGATAAGGAAAAGATGTAAGCTTACTGACATACCAAACTCGCAGTACAATCTAAGATGGATTGAACTAGATTCGAATAGGAATCATAATAAGAGAGCCAAAAAATACCACACAAATGAAAAATGCTCCTAATTTATGGGTTGTTGAAACTTTAAAGGTTTTGAAACACAAGTTCGAAACAATGCACAAATACTATTTTATTTTTTTGTGAGACTACTTTAATCACATTGCATTTAGCTTAGTGTAAAAAAATTCTAAATTATGGTTAATTTTATAAAAAGAAACAAATTCGGGATGTCTAGTTTGACTTTTAATTAAAGTCAATTCTACTATTGTACTATTAAACTTATCAAATCAGCCATTCACTTACGTGATCATTGTGCCAAATCAAGTTTTAGACACAAAAGCGTCAGATCAACATTCTAGGTCTAGATACTTTTTGCTTCTACCAACTGGACCTAACAGTATACACCATCGTACCATATTATGACCTTTGCCAATTCTGCCCAGAGACTGTGATTTCTGTCTTGATCCTCTGACATCTTCTACAGTGACTTCACCACAGTATCACACCTAGACTCCTTGATCGTGTGCCTAGAAATCATCTTCTCAATATAGAATACCATACACTCATCATATCATACAGTGACGTACCTAGTTGGAACTTGACATCTCACTTGATCTTTGCTCCCAACTTCATCAAATTAAACTTCGTTCCTCTTCTTTTTTGCTGTAAGCCTAATGCCTGAGAGACTTGTTGAGCATTCGACCACTCACCTCTACCCATGTGTGGCCTAAAAAAACAACTCGACCCCGTGATAGTTCGATTTCTTTCTATAGACTCAAGCCTCAACTACACCAAGTGATCACAATCACACACTTGACACTAGTTTGTCCTTCGCCTTGATTCATCTTCATTGCAACCTCCATTAAGTACATGATCCAAATCGTCATCCATCGTCCAGGCAACTAAGTTTGTTGAACCTCAATCAATCCTTCCCATCATGTAATCACAAAATAATTCCTCCATAAGCTTATTAGTTACATGTATAGTTTTTACTCAATCACTAAAACATTTATACCTTTGAGATTTTCATGCTCGCCAATGGTTAAGAAACTTACATGCTTCAACTAAACCAACTTGGGAATGACTACTCTATATGAATTGTTAGAGCTCGGCAAGTGAGGACACTAGTGTCTCCATGGTGGTGGTGAGGGAGGGTGTCCTGGTAATACTCTCTCCGTTTCAAAATATATACAGTTCTGGCTTTGTACCAGGTTCATTGAACATTCTCTGAACCTAGACAAACATGTGTCTAGATTCATAGAACATAGCCAGAACATCATATATTTTGAAATGGAGGGAGTAACAGAAACGCATGCATGAGCTATGCTTCTTTAGTTACCCCAACCCGATTCCTTGCTAGGCTTCTTTAGTCTCTCTTTTGTTTAGCACGTGCGCGTGTAATTTGAAAACATTAGTGGTGTGGTACGTGTTGTGGTCTCACCTTTTATTATTTTTAATATAATGGTACGTAGCTTTTCTGCATGTTCGAGACAAAAAAATTGCTTGAGCTATGCACTATTGAGTACTTATTAACATTGTTTACTGACAATTATAAATAAGCAAATAATATTAAAATTGTTAAGTTATACAAGAAAATAATATATGGCCTATCAATAATTAAACACATTCATGTATCATTCCGTTGACCAACCAAACAAATTCATGTAGTGTCATATACATCTAACCAAGCATTCTACATATCATTGCATCTAGGATGACATCCACATCCAGAACAATCTCATCCTTTTCAACTTGGCTCAAGCAATGAGACACATTACCTTAAACAACCAATGATTACTCTTTATTAATTTTTACGACATGGGTACTCGTTGTTCATTAGTGATAAATAAAGTGTTCCTCTACGTTATGCAAGTTTATATGGGTGTGACATGTCGCACCTAGTGTGATAGGCCCCACTTAGAGCTAATGCAAGTTATGTGTGCATGTATGGCATGCATGTCCATGTTATTAGCTATCGTGTACTAACAAAATGTGATGAGGAAAAACATGGGCACGCACCGTCTGTTTCACTGTGCCCATTGTTTTTTCGACCCAGCACCATGCTGAATCGTCTGTAGGATGGTCGCCTACTCTATTCAACCATGCTGAATCCAGCACCATGGAACTTTGGCATCCCCAAGAAAAGATGCGACCTTTTTGCACTTTCAGCATGATACATAAACGCAACACGAAATGCAGGATAAGTTCCTTCCAAATCCGAAGATTAGCTGTACTACCTCTGTATCAACAAACTCATATGCAACTTTACACGTCACGATTCAAAAAGGTTCACTTTTAAACACCACTAGACAGGGAATCCATCTTGTTACCCGTATGCGCCAGTTGCTTGTCCCATCACATCCAAAAGGCAGTGGGCACGTTTCAGATGCGGCCGTGGTTGTGTGGAAGCATATTCTGCAGTGAGGACCGTAAGGTCGGTGCTCCAAGGTCCAAGCAAGCTGATGACTGCATGTTGCTTTACGTGTCGACGTTGACAAGAGTAGAGCTAATAGAAGTGTTTATTGTGTGCTTTAGAGAAGGAAAATGACGTGGGTGAGATGATTTGCTCGACAATACCTTGTTTGTGTGGCCCCGTCCCCGGGAGCACTGAAAGGTCCTGCCTCTCATCGCCTTCAAATGTGATTCGGTCGGGCGCAAGGGGCAGGAGCCATAGCTCGAAGAGAACGGAGCAGAAAGCTGGAGTGGTGGCGGTGAAGAACAGAGAGCTGTGGTCGATTGGCTGGACATCAGGGAGTGTTCTGACGGCCGCAGGCATAGGTGAGTGCGTTTGCTTGGCTCAAGAAGTTCGATTCGTTTCGATACACACTTTGCACTGATGACTGGCCCGTTCCTCAGCAGATGGGAGCAATCAAGCGTTGATTACATTGTTAACTAAAAAAAGAAAACAGATTAACTAAAAAAAGAAAACAGAAAACTCGTTGATTCCTCTCGTGCCACCAGATCTTGGTCATGCAACACTGCACCGACACACAGCGGAGCAGAATTTTTAAATGGAATTTAGTTTGGTGGAACATGTGCTTCGCATAACCACTGTGCAATAATGAAGTGAATTTGACAACTAATCATACCTTATGTGATGGGCACTTGGTGTCTGTCTGGGTGGATTTGCGACCAAAAATTTAGCTCCGAGTACTGAAAGATCGATTGCAGGAAAATGTACTACCGTTACCATTTCATGCAAAAAGAAGATTGAAAAAACAGCATCACGCGCCAACATAAATAATGAGTTTGTTCCAGCCAAAACTGAACAACGTCAAAGACAATGACACTCGTAGCTTGTAATTTTTCAATGTGTTACCACCATTGCTAGAGCACAGCATCAGACTGCGCCGCCCACCATATTCGGTATTCCATTCACCGAAACACAATTTCACTTGTGCATCTCCACGATGACACGCACATAACAATTTTTCCCCACTGAAATAGCCAACATAATCACCATGGTTAGGTGGCCCCAAAAACAAAGAGACCTGTTAAGCACGCATCCTAACAGTGACACGCTGTCCTCCTAGCCGGCCAGCTCAGCACCGCCGTCCCCTCCCCGATCTCGTCGCCGACGGATCACACGGCCCCGCACCAAGCGGCGGGCGGAAACGGCGACACGCTCGAGTCACACGGGCGGTCCCCCCTCGCTCCAAGTGTCAAACGCCGTCACGCGCCGCGGCACATCCGCCCGCACATTCCGTTACCGTCGTGACGGGGGACGTTATAAGAGAGCCCCCGCGCGCTTCTCGTCTCTCCCACACACCACTTCGCTCGCACTCCTCCGTTCGTCTGACATCTCCTCCCGTCCTTTCCTTTCGAAGCCTCCACGCGCGTCCCAACGATGGCCGCCGCCGCCGCCGCCCCCGTGTCGGTGGACGAGAAGCTGGAGAAGCTTAGCGCCGAGGTCGCCAAGCTCGACCAGATCAGGTGAGACAACTCCCCTCCTCGCCGAGATCTCGCCGCGTGGCGATCGTTTCACCCCCTCAGTGTCGCTGATTTTTGAGTTGGGTTTTCCGCGCAGCGAGAACGAGAAGGCCGGGTTCATCAGTCTCGTGTCCCGCTACCTCAGGTACCTCCCGTTGATTCGATTCGATTGCTTTGTGCCTGTCAATTTGTCACTGGCGCGGTTTTTTCATGGGCGTGGTTGCGTTTTGCAGCGGGGAGGCGGAGCAGATCGAGTGGAGCAAGATCCAGACCCCGACCGATGAGGTGGTGGTGCCCTACGACACCCTGTCGCCGCCTCCGGAAGGTGCGATCGCCCGCTCCGTTTTGATCTGAGACATCTGCGTGTGTTGGTTGTGGATCCGATCAGGGGTGTTGTGGTGACTGTGTGTGAACACTTACCGGATCATGTTGCTCCGACGCAGATCTCGAGGCGACGAAGAAGCTTCTCGACAAACTTGTGGTCCTCAAGCTCAATGGAGGGCTTGGAACCACCATGGGCTGCACGGGACCCAAGTGAGCACACTGCACACCCACCATCCTTTCCCCTGCTCTTGATCAATTTGCGTTTGTACCTGCTCTAAAATGTATGGATCATGTATTTATATCCTTACATTACGTTTGTGTGAGACCAGTGTTGAGCTATGAAGGTAGAGTAGAGATTGTACTGATGTCTAATTAGCTTGTACATGTGTGGATTGTGTATTTCTTCGTTAGATTCATACTCTGAGCTACAGAGAAAATTAGATGCTGATCTTCCTGCACATGGTTTTCTGACGTGGTAGAGCACTAGTAATATAATATTTGATATTCTAGCTGTCCATTGTCTGGGTTATGTTATGGGTCGTTAGTATCATGGTTGAAGTCATTAGTTTTTAGTTGATTTGTGGATTTAGTATACCTTGGTCTTTCTAATGCATACAAAATGATAAACAAATACCTAACGCTAGTGTTGTTCTTTGGATTTCAGTGTGCCTGCTCAAATGTCATATAATAGATTATGGCATGTCTGACCAGTTCTTTTTTATTCTGTTTTTTATGGTCCTAGTTGTGGAGCTCTCGATGTCTATGATCTGGAATGTTACAGACTATTTTAGTGGTCGCTTTCAAGTACCCCTTTTGTCCTTTTAAGTGTGTTTTTTCTCGAACACACAGGATCCTTTTAAGTGTGTTGTGAGCAATAGGTTTAGACTTTCTTCTGCCCTTTCATATGCATCAAATTAGTGGCCAAAATTTGATTAGTTATGCATGTATGTTTTCTGTATGATATATTTATTGATTCAGTATAATTTTGTAATCTGTTTACTCCAGTATAAACTGCTGCAGCTGTATTATTTTTCTTTCTTGGTGTTCTCATTGCTCAAGCGCTGATGCTTTCACACATTTGTAACTTAATTGTTGGTTGGTTTGGTGTCATAAATAAAGCTTCTTGGCATATGCAGCGTTCATGTTGGTCTAAAACTATTTGATTCGTTTATTACTTTTGATTAGGTGGCACTTAGGCAACAGCGCTCTGTATTGTCTTACAGTGCTTTATTGTTTGCACTACCACTTGATCAGGGAAGAATTTTGGTCAACTGATGGAAGTGTTGTGGTTGCCTGCATGGCAAACATGGTTTGCTTTAGCACTTTTCTTAATCTCTAAGATGTTAACGGCAAACCTGCAATGTGGAAACATTTGGTCAACAAGAATTATTATAGTCATTGCTCCACCTTTGAGATGTTAAGCCTTGAGCATGTAGAATAATTATGATTCCTGTGCCTTGCAGGTCTGTTATTGAAGTTCGCAATGGCTTCACATTCCTTGACCTTATTGTGATTCAAATTGAGGTATTCTTAGTTTGTTCCAACAATTTTCCTACTTGATATTATGTGCTCTGGCCTGTGCCTTACAAGTTGCACCTGTCTGCAGTCTCTGAACAAGAAGTACGGATGCAGTGTTCCGTTGCTTCTAATGAACTCTTTCAACACTCACGATGACACACAGAAGGTTCCATTTTCCCTTTACTTTTGTATTGAGAAATTCAATGGCTTGCAGTTGTACTAACATGCTTGCTACTTGCCCTTTATTTCCCCTGAAGATCGTTGAGAAGTATTCCAACTCCAACATTGAGATTCACACATTCAACCAGGTGAACAGGCTTTTTTTTTGTTTTTCTTTATTTGAATTATTATGCGGCATCTGCACTTTTTCATTGAAAGCAGTATTTGCTGATTAGATTGCATTCTGTTCTACAGAGTCAGTATCCTCGCATTGTTACTGAGGACTTCTCGCCCCTTCCAAGCAAAGGGAAATCCGGGAAGGATGGCTGGTTAGTTTTCTTTCTTTAGACATTATGAAGTAATTTTATTCACAAAGTGACTCCCAGGGAAATAGTACCTAGCTTTAGGCACAGGCTTTTGTGTATAGTTTAAACCATAGCCGATGTATTTGGATGGTTTAGTTACCTCATCTGATCACTAATTAATTGTTGCTTTTTGGATGTGAAGGTACCCTCCTGGCCACGGTGATGTGTTCCCCTCCTTGAACAACAGCGGGAAACTTGACTTACTATTGGCTCAGGTAAGCATAATGCATTACTCTTGCTGGTATATGACAACTTAGTGTAAGTGGCCCAGAAGCTGATTCTGTAGCATATGGTTTCCAGAATATTTACCTTGTTTGGGTAGGTTTCACTTAAATTAAATGTCATTAAAAATGCCCCATACATTCATATGCTCTATCTTATCCTGCCTTTTACATTCATATGCTCTATCTTATCCTGCCTTTTACATTATGACAGGTTACCTATTTTTTTTAATGTACTATTGTTAAGCCTTGCTCGTAAATCAAATTCCGTTGTTGGACAGTTAAGTGCTTTCCACGTAAAGGGGGTTTCCCAGTTTTCACTCAAAACAGTAGTAGTATTGTTTGTGAAGGCAATCCCTTTTTGAGTGTCTTTCTTGTTTCCTGAGAAACACAAGCTGAAATAACTATGCAACTTTGTTGACCCTTTCTGGGGACTGATGAAAAAACTAAATAGCATATCCGAAGCTTTGGCTGAACATCGTTACTCGTTTGTTCATTGCACGTTCACTTGCTTATCTGTTTGCAAATCCTATCGCAGGGCAAGGAGTACGTCTTTGTTGCGAACTCAGACAACTTGGGTGCTATTGTTGACATGAGTATCCTAACAAAATGATCAGCTTTGTGCAATTTCTTTACTTCAATACTTAATGTCGTCATGTGCTTTGAATCATAATTGTATCCTTAACCAGCACAGAAATCCTAAACCACCTGATCAACAACCAGAATGAGTACTGCATGGAGGTATGCAGAAATATCTTGCTCTCTATACAAGTTATTTTTGTGCAACGCAAAATTGAAGTACTGTGTTTATTGTAGGTTACCCCGAAAACTCTTGCTGATGTTAAAGGTGGTACACTCATCTCTTATGAAGGAAGAGTTCAGGTATGCTGTTTGTTTTTTGTTCAACTCAAATAATTACTTGGTACACTGCTGCTTCGTTCTCAAACTTTTGCTAGTTTAACTTGAAACAAAGGCTTCGTTATAACTTGGATGTTGCATGTTTATGTTGAAGCAGAGCATCAAGCTTATTCTGTTGATACTAATGTATTATGTGATGCTGATTCCTTGTTATATTTGTGCAGCTTTTGGAGATTGCCCAAGTTCCTGATGAGCATGTATGTTGCCTTTTAAGCATGAATTCAGTATATAATTATGTTCCATGATTTAATCAGTTGTGGGTAGCAACTTATTCTACTTCTGTTTTGTTTTTCTGTGCCAGGTGAATGAATTCAAATCAATTGAGAAATTCAAGATATTCAACACCAACAACTTGTATGGAACTTCACCTTTCTACCTTTAAGGAAAAAAATTGCATCCCTCTAACAGTTCTTGGCAACAGGTGGGTGAACCTTAAAGCTATCAAGAGACTTGTTGAAGCTGAGGCGCTTAAGATGGAAATTATTCCAAACCCAAAGGTGTTTCATCTGTTTGTACTCTGTTCCATGGAATTTATATGGTTGTACATCAACCCGATTCCCGATTATTTTGGTGAATGCTATAAGTTGAGTTCTACTAAGCAGTTGCCATTTACAGGAAGTTGATGGCTTTAAAGTCCTTCAACTAGAAACTGCAGCTGGGGCTGCTATTCGGGTATGTTGCAAACACCTTTCACCATATGATGCCTTAGTGCTCCGTTTTGTTTCTTTTCTTCGGATCCACGCTCTAATGTTTTTGACTTCACAAATAGTTCTTCGACAAAGCGATCGGAATTAACGTTCCCCGATCAAGGTTCCTCCCAGTGAAGGCTACATCCGATTTGTTGCTCGTGCAGGTATTTCTAAAATCATTTCATCATTTGCTGCTTTAATATCAAAACATTCCTGCTGCTAAGCTTTCCTTCATTCTGCAGTCTGATCTTTACACCTTGGTGGATGGCTTTGTCATCCGCAACCCAGCCAGGACAAATCCATCTAACCCTTCGATTGAGCTTGGACCTGAGTTCAAGAAGGTAAGCAGTTAGTTTTGGAAATGGTGGCATTTTCAGGACTAGTTTCATCACTTAGTTTAGAGTATGGTCCTGTCATTACTTTGAAAAAAGTATATTAGAAAGGATAGCTATGAAATGATTGATCAGGTGAAACTGGACTGGCTTAGTTCATCTTTTTCTCCTCTTTTGATAATTATAGGTTGCCAACTTCCTCGCTCGGTTCAAATCAATCCCCAGCATTGTGGATCTTGACAGCTTGAAGGTTTCTGGTGACGTCTGGTTTGGCTCTGGAGTAACACTCAAGGTAAACTTCTAGTGATTGGATGATTACTCCTTTTTGCCAATCAATCACCAGATTTGCCATCTCGGTGTTTAGTTGTTGCATGACTTGGACGTAATGCTAAACTGCCAATTATTTGTGTGTTCTGATCT
Organism: Eragrostis nindensis; assembly: GCA_012490785.1. NCBI lineage: Eukaryota > Viridiplantae > Streptophyta > Magnoliopsida > Poales > Poaceae > Eragrostis > Eragrostis nindensis. The sequence continues at coordinate 291,891 of JAAXCT010000379.1, read as the reverse complement.
CGTGTGTTCTCATTCCACTCCATACCAGCATTTGTTTCTTTAAAGGTGCCTGAATCTTTGTTGGTGCCATGTACAGGGCAAGGTGACCATCACCGCCAAGTCTGGAGTGAAGTTGGAGATTCCAGATGACATTGTGCTTGAGAACAAGGTACGAGTCTCACCATGCCAATCTGAAAATCCGAAATACAATGCTTATTGGTGCGCCGTGTGACGCCTCGGTTTTGCTCACTGACAGGATGTCAATGGACCTGAGGATCTTTGAGCGACGCTTTGCAACGCCAGTTCTTCTGAGGACCTCCGCCCTGATCAATCCCGCTGAGCTTTTATCTTTTGTAATTGTCATGTGCATCCCCTGTGTGAGGGTCTTGTGGGCCCTGTCTACAGAATAATTGTAATTTTCTTGGTGCGTCTGTACTTTCTGTTTTGGTGCGCCAGGGACGTATATTTTGGTCAAATGATACTACCGTAGCTTTGCATGACATGGTGTGTGCTGTGTGCCTGCTGGAAGTCTCCCGTCGTGAACTTGCTGACTGTTGGCCACGCACAAAGTGGTCTCCTCTTAACGCCACGCTTGCAGCAGCCCTTTTTGAGCGAGACGCCGGGATGGTCCGAGACTTCCAGTCTTCAGAGACCTTTGTTCGGCTCTCCTAACGCTGCTCAGCGCGCCTTGAGTCACAATTTCCAGAAAGATGAGGATATGTCTTTGCAACAAGACGACGAACAATGCTTGTTGGGGATCGCCATATATGTACCATACGCTAGGACCCCCATTTCATGTGTAAAAGAGGCCAATGTGTAGGTCCGGGGTCCATTTGTAAGCTCTAAGGACTTCTTTGTAGCATCTTGGGACCTACTTGTAAAGTCTGAGGACTTATCTGTAATATTTATCCCCACTAATGGAATAAATGAGAAGAGGCATCCCACCTCCCCCTATAAATAGAGCCCAAGGGCTAGGGGGAGGGGACTCTTGGCCATTTTGCTCACTTGCTCTTCCCTCTCCACTTGTTCCCTCTCTCTATGTTCGGAGGTGCAAACCCCAACATTGGCGCCCACCGTGCTCGGCACGAAATTTTTTCTTTTTGAGAGAGCGGAGTGGCAGAGAAGAATCAGGTTGCTTCGGCATTGGCATCGCCGCCATTTTTCGGCATCGATTTCTTGGCTGCCGCCATTTTTCTTTCTTAGGCTCGCCGTTATTTTCGGCATCGATTTCTTGGCTGCCGCCATTTTTCTTTCTTGGGCTCGCCGTCATTTTTTCGGCATCGATTTCTTGGCTGGCGCTATTTTTCTTTCTTGGGCTCGCCGTCATTTTTTCGGCATCGATTTCTTGGCTGCCGCCATTTTTCGGGCTTAGCCTCGCCGTCATTCTTTCGGCATCGATTTCTTGGCTGCCGCCATTTTTCGGGCTTAGGCTCGCCGTCATTTTTTCAGCATCAATTTCTTGGCTGCCGCCATTTTTCGGGCTTAGCCTCGCCGTCATTCTTTCGGCATCGATTTCTTGGCTGCCGCCATTTTTCGGGCTTAGGCTCGCCGTCATTTTTTCAGCATCAATTTCTTGGCTGCCGCCATTTTTCGGGCTTAGCCTCGCCGTCATTCTTTCGGCATCGATTTCTTGGCTGCCGCCATTTTTCGGGCTTAGGCTCGCCGTCATTCTTTCGGCATCGATTTCTTGTCTGCCGCCATTTTTCTTTTCTGGCTTAGGCTTGCCGTCATTTTTTCGGCATCTATTCTTGTCTGTCGTCATTTTTTGGCTTAGGCTTGCCGTCGTTTCCGGCATCAATTTTTGCCTGTCGCATTTTACCAAAGACGCCGCATTTTATGAAGGCCGCCGCATTTTATGAGAGACTTCCGCACATTTCACTGCTTGTTACCACCTTTGGCGAGGGGCTCGCCACCAACTTCGCATTTTATCAAGTCCAAGCTGCCGCTATTGGCCTCATGCTCACCGAAGAGGGTGTCCAAAGTGACAAGAGTTTTTCCACCTCGGCCCCCGCCGCTTATTATGATGCTAGTGCTCAATTTTTATTATTATTATGATGCTTATTATCATGCTCAATTTTTTCTCTACTAACTCTAAAAGTAGAAGAAGACTATCGACTTATTGGTTTTCAATGAAAGTTATCATTGTTTTGTTTCTCGATGAAGCTTCTCATCTCATTGGTATTCATCCAAGGTCATTCAGCTCATTGGTAAGAAGAACATCACCACCTTATTGGCTTTTTGGCGAAGGTCATCTCCTTATTGATTGTTAGAAAGGGCTCTCACCATCACTATTGTATCACTATTAACCTCAAAAATGGAGAAGATCACGACATGGTCACACCTTCTCGGTTTTTCATATCCATTTGACCTCTGCAAATAGCGAAGGTCTACAAGAATATCTCAGCAAAAGCATTGCTTTCGTGCAAGAGAAGGCCGGCACGGTTGTCTCAGTTACAAGGTCCCAAGGAAGGATTTTCTTTTGGAGCACATACACTGCTAGTTCTGGACTTCAGCTTTTGCTAGCTGCGTCGGCTTTATTGTTTAACTTATTCCATCTGCAGAAACAGTTAACAAAGTGCCGGGTATCTCACCACGGGTAAAAAGCCTCACCTTTCTCTTTTTCCTTATAGTCTTCAGCTACTACTGTTTATCTTTCTCGAATCATGGACTTAGACCCCAAAACTGTTCGTCTTTCCATTCATACTGCACACCTTTAAGGTTTTGGTTGCTCGTTTATATTCATCACCTCCCTCGAATCAGTCTCTCCCTAATTTCTAATTATTTTGAGATATAACAGAAAGCTGCCGCCTTTCCTTTTGCCATAGCGCACCAAGTGAAGTCACGGACCTCTTCTTCCGGCAATACATCCGCTCAGTTTACCTTGTCTCCTGGTATCTTTGCAATAAAAAATGATTTCTTCTAATCACTTTTCTTCTAATGACAAAGGTGATGGATGTCCATGCATGCACCGCGTATGTGCGAGACAATCGCATCGGTTTTGCTAGTTGCTGCGGCATTAGTGTTGAATACTTTTATCTCCGAAACGAAACTGGTCCACTAACAAAGAGTCCGGCGTGCCGCATTTCTCTGGCCTTTGTTGGCTTCGCTGCTGCGATTACGGCGTGCCGCACCTTCTTTCGCTGTTGTTGTTTTCGCTGTTGCAGCTCCAGCACGCCGCTTTACTCTTATCATTTTTTGTGCTAACTCATCTCCCGAGGAAGCAAATTTTTGGTATACTTATCTGGTTAAGAAACCATGGCCATCTCAGCACCTTTTTAGCGAAGGTCACACGCTAATTGCGAACACCAACAACGATGTTGCATTAGTTGGCAGTATATAATAGTCTATCAGCGAAGGTCATCACTATACTGGTTTCTGATGATGGTCATCAGTGTAATGGTTTTCGACAAAGCCCATCACTATTTCGAGTTTTCAAGCAACTCATCACTACTTCGAGTTTGGCTAACTTTTCTTCCTGTTTTGCGAAGCAAATTCATGCATCCAGATTTTAATAATATTTTAAGAAGCTAGCCTTCCTTCTCTTAACAAAACTAGCACCAATTTTCTAGTAAGCGAACTTGTCTTCCTTGGCATTTCACATACCAATTCATCAAAAGCGGCAAGGCTTGTCCCCATGCTCAAGCACTCAGCATTTTTTATTGTACTGCACCAAAGGACCTCGGTTACCGAAGATTTCCATCATGTCACTTTCTCCAAGAGAGGCCAGCTACAATCTGCTTCGGCTTTTTCACCGAATGCATTTTTATCTCCAGAGTTAGTCCATAAGCAAAGGGCCTGGGTATCTCACCTCGGTCATAATACACCACCTCTTTACTCATCGTCTTCAGCTGCTGATGTCTACTTCGTCTTTTAATTCATACTTCCCGTCTTTTCGGTTTCATTTGCACTTTAAGATTCAGACCTCTAATCGTGTCAACTTCGCTGAGCTAGTATGTCTCCGTGACTTCAAATCATTCTATTCTCATGATGGTTTCTGCCCAATGAAAAGCTTCGGCATTTCATGGCCAAGCGTCGGGATTATTCTATTCATTCTTTGTCATGGTCTCTTATGGAAGCAAAGCGGCTAGCTATCTGATTGGGAAATCAAGGTCATCTCAGCAATTTTATTTGCGAAAGCCAAATATTAACAGCGAAGGTGTCGCCTTTATCCACTTCCTGGTGCAAGAGACAAGTGCCACGCCAATATTGGACCTCGGCATTATTGTTGAATATATCTCATCTCTGGAAATAGTTCACTAACGAAGAGAAGCAGAAGCTTCGGCAATTCACGATTATTCTGTTATATGTTGCTATCGTCTGTCTCTAGTGGAAGGAAGTTCTAGTTATCTGGTCCGGTTCTCTAAAACTAATGTCACTATCAGCTTTAATGTCATCAGAAACATTGCCTTTGCCATTTCACCGCCTTGAAGGGCTTGCCGTCAATTTCGGTATCGCCATTTTTTGCCGTCAATTTCGGCGTTGACACCGATATTGCCTTCGCAATTTTTTCGGCTACAGCAATTTGTGGGTGTGCAGACAAATATAAAGTGAAGGTCATGTTTCCGTCCACTGGATAATATTATATATTCGACAAGCCCTGGCAACTATGGCTACTATAAATGCGAAGCTGAGATACAAGCATAGTGTACCTACCGCTTTTTCTCCAAACAATAGCGAAGTCACCCATAGTGGAGTCTCGGCATTTTATCCAACCTCCAGGAGAAAGTCACCGCCTTATTGTCTTTCAACAAAGCTCACAGCTCTATTAGATTTTGTTGAAGATTATCACCTAATGGCCTCTGCAAAAGGCGAAGGCCCAGACAAATGCCTCATCAAATAACATCTGCTCTATGCAAGAGATGGCCGACATGGGTATTTTGAGATACAAGTTCCTCAGACAAGTCTTATCAAAACAAGATAAGTAACAGTTTATATCTAGTACATGCCCATGTTTTTTCCTTGAGAAACGCTGTAGGTCTCGACATGTCTTGCCTCCATAGAAATTAAAAGAAAAAAAAACACAGAGCCCGGAACCAAATGCTACAGAGTCAACTGTTACCAGCTTCACCTTTTTTGTGAATAGCGAAGCACTTTCAAGAAGCTGCCGCCATTTCTTTATCCTGTTTTGACCTTGCCGGCTTATGATGGGAGAATTGGTTGCTCTCTCGTATTTGACTAAGTGGGAGAGAGTTCCAACAGAAAGATTCTCCTTTGGAGCACAAGCACTATTTGTCTAAGGCAAAGATCAAGATTTTCCAAGGAAATGTCGATGCCTATGCCCTCTTCATTCTATATCATTGATGATCTCAGGAAAACCCCAAAATCAACGGGTGAGATGGTTAACAGACTGAAACCTTTGTAACTCAAGCAATGCAATATAATGCTACTCCCCCAACAAAAGAGAGTCTCTCGTCTTTCTGACTGTCGATGCGACCTTTGGAGAAAACGTCGCCACATCGACACTGGGTTCAAACCCAAGGGCCAAAGCCACTCAAAGGGAGTAAAATTTTTTGCACCCTTCTCCCAGGCTTCTTTCTCTCATCAAGAACTTAGAGAAATCAAGCCCCAAGGGGCTCAACACTCACTCTTTCTCACTAAACAGAGAAAAGAGATTTATCAAAAGCCCAAGGGCTTATCGTCCCCTTCTTCACAAAGGAAAAAGGTCGACCCATGTTTAACCCCCAAGGGGGCCCAGTGTCGACCAACGAATCACAGCCCCAAGGGGCTCAGTGCCGCCATTTCTCAAAAAAGCAAGGGCTTGCCGTCATTTTCGGCATCGATTTTTTGCCTTCGCCATTTTCTCGGCTAAAAGGCCTTGCCGTCGTTTCCGGCATCGATTTTTTGCCTTCGCCATTTTCTCGGCCAAAAGGCCTTGCCGTCATTTCCGGCATCGATTTTTTGCCTTCGCCATTTTCTCGGCCAAAAGGCCTTGCCGTCATTTCCGGCATCGATTTTTTGCCTTCGCCATTTTCTCGGCTCAAAAGGCTTGCCGTCATTTCCGGCATCGGTTTTCTGCCTTCGGCATTTTATTTCGGCTCAGGACTCACCGTCAGTTTCAACGGCGTCATTTTTTTGCCTCCGCCATTGTTTTTCCGGCCGCAGGGGCTCGAACACTCCTGGGGTCTCGTTGAAGATTGTAAAATAATTGGTATTCACCTAAAACCTACTGGTCTTTGTGCTCGATAGCCTGCCATAGCGCGCCACACTGTCATTGGGGCGGTGCCAAAGATGCGGCGCTAACAATCCACAACACAAGTTCGGCGGGAGAGACTGAAGAAAAGTGCGGCGAGCTGCAGCGTCACAGGCTTTTTCCTGTGTGGCGCATGCAACAGTCAAGCAACGGCCACAAAGTGCGGCGACGACGAAACTTTGGCCTGGCGTCCTGTCCTGCGAAGCAATACATTGCTCCGAATTTTAATAATATTTTAAACGGCTAGCGCGCATTGATTTAATCAGCGAACTAGCAGCGACTCCATTCAGAAAAAATAACACTGCTTCTCTTTCTCCCGAAGCTAGCTAGTGTCTATATCCTTCGCCGAAACTAGTTGCTATAACTTGCGTACTATGGTCAGGAGGCATGCATCTCGCCTTTAATTTTGTCATTGCACACTACTGTGCACTGCAGGGTTAATCTACGGTGACACCTTGAGTACCAAGAGCAGATTTGCATCTAAGATGCTAGTTTGTAGGGTTTAATTAACTATAATATATCTGTGTGCTTATCAATCACTAAGGTACTTCGGGCTTCATGATTTTTTACTACTCTCGTAAGTATCTCATCCCTTATGTGTATAAATCAGCGAAGCTAACTGCAATCAGCTTCGCACTTTTGTGAACTGCGAAGTTCATTAAGAAGCTGCCGCTATTCTTTTTTCTACACTCTAGCCTAACCGGCAATAGTTTTGAAGCTAGTTGGCAGACAATTTGTTTTCTCCTTGAACGAATCTCAGTGCCTAAGCTACCTGTTAACTGCAATGATCATTGAAGTTGACAAGGTTTTCTAATCGCTGGAATAGCTAGCACAGGCACGTCGGGTTATTACCCTCTCCAAGTCAAGAATTGGAGCACAATATATGGGTTCTCTTCAAATACTTCATTTGTATTGGGACTTTCTCAAATACTTCTCCGCTATTTTTTGACGCAAAAGGCGTGCCGTCATGTTCGGCTTTCATTTTTTGCCTTCGCCATTTTCTTGCCTCAAAGGGCGTGCCGTCATTTTCGGCTTACATTTTTTGCCTTCGTCATTTTCTTGGCTCAAAGGGCGTGCCGTCATTTTCGGCTTCCATTTTTTGCCTTCGCCATTTTCAAAGCTCAATGGGGTCGCCTAAATCTCCGGCTCCGATTTTTCGTCGCCGCCATTTTTCGCCGTCGCCATTTCTTCAGCTCGAGATCATCGCTGTCAAATTTAGCACTGAATCTACCTGTCGCCATTTTTTCGGCTCAACAGGCCTGCCGTCATTTCCGGCATCGATTTTTCGCGTCGCCATTTTTCGGATAAACGGGCCTGCCGTCATTTTCGGCGTCGATTTTTTACCTGACGCCATTTTTCGGCTCAACAGGCCTGCCGTCATTTCCGGCATGAATTTTTCCCGTCGCCATTTTTCGGTTCAAGGGGCTCGCCAAAATTTTCGTCTCCAATTTTTGCTGTCGCCGATTTTTGCTGTCGCAATTGTTTCGGCTCAAGGCCATCGCTGTCAAATTCAGCACCGAATTTGCCTTCGCCATTTTTCGGTTCAAGGGGCTCGCCAAAATTTTCATCTCCAATTTTTGCTGTCGCCGATTTTTGCTGTCGCAATTGTTTCGGCTCAAGGCCTTCGCTGTTAAATTCAGCACTGAATTCGCCTTCGCCAAAATCTTGGGCTCCGATTTTTGCTTCCGCCATTTCTTCGGCTCATAGTCATTTTTAGCATCGACTTTTTGCCTTCTCCATTTTGCCAGATCAGGCAGCTTGCAGGACCTTTCTCTCACGAACACCAGCCAAGAGGGGCTAGGGGTGGTACCGGAGAATCAAATCACCCAAAAAGGCAGAGTCTTGCCTGATGCACGTGATAGAAGACTTCGAGGCATGGCGTCCACCTTCGTCCATAACTACTTCGACTACTTCGTCTGCATCAACACTTGCATCAAGTTTGCCAAGTAAAGATTTCTTATGAAGCTATTGGCGCGAGGAAGGTCATCATAAAAGCGGAAGCTCTCATCGTGTGAAGCTACAAAATGCAGAAGTCTAGAGTCAACATATGTATAAACCCAAGTGTGTGCGTGCTCTTTTCTCCATACCCTTTTTTCCCACCGGGTTTTTGGGATGGAGTTTTTAGTGAGACGCACATGGGTTGGTTGCTAAGGACAATCCTTAGAACCAAAGGCTAAGTTGTAATTGGCCTCTTTGAATAGAATCAGCTATTAGGTTTTGTTGTTCCAGCCAAGACCAAATAGCTGAGGGGCTACTGTTGGGGATCGCCATATATGTACCATACGCTAGGACCCCCATTTCATGTGTAAAAGAGGCCAATGTGTAGGTCCGGGGTCCATTTGTAAGCTCTAAGGACTTCTTTGTAGCATCTTGGGACCTACTTGTAAAGTCTGAGGACTTATCTGTAATATTTATCCCCACCAATGGAATAAATGAGAAGAGGCATCCCACCTCCCCCTATAAATAGAGCCCAAGGGCTAGGGGGAGGGGACTCTTGGCCATTTTGCTCACTTGCTCTTCCCTCTCCACTTGTTCCCTCTCTCTATGTTCGGAGGTGCAAACCCCAACAATGCTTACGCTCCATGTTTTACTTAAGTAAGAATTGGCTGACGCTTATGGACTGTGATGTTCTTTCTTCAAGAGCCGTTCTATGAGCTGGTTCAGCATGCCACTGGCAATAAATCACCACCAGATGGCACCAGGGTGCGAGGCTTGAATTAACATTAAAAATACACGCTTTGTTTGGCGGAGCTCCTGCCGTTTGGTCAGAAAAGAACACACGTTTTCTCACAGCAGAAGTAACTTGCAGGAACAAAGAACTCCGAGAATCCAGTTGTTACAAACTTACAACACTCAACGGTGGCACAGCGTCACAACCATCCCATGCCACATTACGACACAATTCTCAGCTTCCCACAGCCCAAATGAAAATCTCCTATAAGGCATTTACGAATCCAAATCATTTACAGTTCCGATACCTACTTGAAATCTACTTCAACCTGCAACGGGATGCCAAACAAGGTTTCAATGGACGTTAATGCTTGAACGCTGAACCAATATTCAATCAATGTATTCATGGTGTCGATGGCTTCTGACTCTTGTGTACCAAATCATTCTCAAACAAAGGTGTAGAGCCTTGCCAACCTCACACAGCTAAATGGTTATCAATATCAAAACTGCAAAGATCTGAAGGGCTGGCTCCTAGCCTGCAAATAAAGCAGTACAAATTATTTGCAAGTACAGCTCAGATGCAACAATATGCTAAATAAGGGACCCTGCAAAAGAATTCATTCATCTACAAATTTAATATCACTGTAACTTCAATAAGTGAATACTGCAGAAATATCAAATATTACATTGAAGCATGAATAGATTATATCATTGCACAAGAAAGTAGAGCAAGGTTCTTGAGTTCAGCAACATTGTAAGTTTGAAAAGCATCACAGTTATCAACCATGATAATGACTACTGGCTACAAGGAAGTAAAGCTGTACCTTTTGTTTATAGTGCAATAATGAAATTTGATGTTTCCAGACTTCACATCTTCAATATACTGCAAGCAATTAGACACAGGTTTAGATTCATAGATATTTCGATGTCAAAATTAGAAATAGCAAAAGCAAAACCTAGGCCAAACAAAGAACAAGAATGAGGGATACCATTCTCAAGGTGACAATGATTGAAGAAAATGCCAGAGAATCAAATGGTATATCATCCAGAGAAAAAAGTTGGCATTCCAGTGATTCAGGTCCAGGTGAGAAGTCGGGGGTCTTCAGTCTTGCTCGGAAAATAATGTAACTCTACTGCATCTCATCATAATACACAAGATGAATTAACTTAGTAGCATATAGAGTAAAGCAGAACTTTCTTGCTATAATTACATTTTACTCACTTGGCCAATCAATGGAATATCTAACTGGGCAAATGGTGAAATTATCTCTACATCTGCACATGCTTCTTCCAATGTTTCCCTGGAAGCTCCTTCTGCAGCAGACTCTCCCACCTCCAAATAACCAGCAGGAAGAGTCCTGTTAATTCAAACTTGATTAGAATGGATGACAACAGAAAAATGATTGCTATGTTCGACAACAGAAAGGTTAACAAAGATTTGCACAGGGCTAGGAAATATGAAGCAGTAAGGTAAAAAGTTGGCAACGTCGTAACAGTGAGTACTTAAATATAAAGTTTTTGTCAGTGTATTTCATATTTGTAGTACACACTTTACAATATACTTGCAGGAGAATATCAAGAGTTATCTAGCACAGCATAGAATAAATCCACAATAAATAATTGGATGGAGTCATTGAAGGCAACTTACCAAAGGCCATAAGCCGGTTCAATCTTTCTTCTGCATAAGAGGACCTTGTTATCATGCTCCACAAGGCAACCAACAACCTGCCCAGACGCTAAAGATTATCAAAGACAGAAAATGGCAGGCGAGAGTTTGGAGTTTAGAGTCAACTGTGAGCCATTCACAGTGGCTTTGCTCTAAATTTAAAATGTATATGCACCTATTCTCATTATTCTTGGTCCATACCATTTTGGGGTTCTCGTAGTGAACTCTTCCACAAGAGGAACAAACAGCCCTCATCTTCTCATCCCCGTCCGGTATGGCCAATTTCGTCGCGCTTCCACAAGAAGGGCAAAAGCGGATCTTCGACTTGTGCACCTGCAAACAGAACAGGGATTCAACGCCTTGGTTCAAGGCAGCAATTGAAGCCGAGGCATACAATGATTTTAGGAGATCAACATTGCCATTCACTGTTACATTTGAATTTGATTCAGCAAACAACTAACTTATTTGGAGTGCTCTACCTCACTCCCTTACACTCCACTAACACCTAATGTTTTGAAGTTAAGCTGCTCAAAGACAAAGAGCTGACATAAAACTGATGTGCTCTCTGGATGCCACAGTACACACAAGGTAGATGCCTGTAGCATACTGCAAAACACCAAGATTCACTGAACAAAGCATGGTCAAATTAGTGTTTCGTGCTGCAAGGGGGACTTTCTTCGCAATCGGTAATCGGCACAGTCACATGATTCATTCGAGTCAACGCCTAGCAATTTACTACTGCCGTTAAGACGCCCAATTGCAGCACAGATAAGCGAGCACTCACCACGGGAGGCGGCGGCGACGGGGCGGGGGAGCTGGCGTTGGAGCCGGACGAGGCCGCCATGCAGGCCAACTGGTGGGTCCGGGCGCGCAGGGGCGGGAGCTGGGCCTGCGCTGCGCAGCGGAGGAGGAGGCCGGGGACGCGCGGCGGGGAGAGGCGGGCGGCGTGGTGGAGGTGGAGAAGCGGGTGGGATCTGAGGAGGGGGAGGAGCATGGTGGGGCTGGGCTTTAGTAGCGGGGGGAGCGCACGAGGGGTTGGTGGAGTGGGGAGGAGAGCGAGGGCAATGGCGACGCGACTCGGGGGCGGCCGGAGACGGGGGAAGAGGTGAGAGGTCGGCCGCTCAACACGTTCCGCCGCGGGATTGGTCGCCGCCCGCCACGGTGGGGTGCCACGCCGCCCGGTTTCGGGGAATGGTTGGGAGAAAGATTAGTCGAGCTGGCGTGTCAGCTTTATCCTTGATTCGTCGGACTTGTCGTCACTGCCCCATCGTATTTGGCAACTTAGTTTATTAGAGATGTATGTAGATTGTTGGTTTAGATGATGTTTTCCGATGAAAATACAACCATGTTCTCCAATACCACTTCCTTCGTCCGTAAATATAAAGATTTGTTGACTTTCAACTAACTCGTTTGACCACTCATCTTATTCAAAAAAGTTTATAAAAATTACAAAAATAAATAAGTCATATTTAAAGTATATTTAATGATAAAACAAGTCATAATAAAATAAATAATATTTGTAGAATTTTTTTAAATAAGACGAGTGGTCAAACGAGTAGACTAAAAGTCAACAAATCCTTACTCCCTCCGTCCCATAATAGTTTCGCTCTTGACTTTTAATTATCAATTTTGACCATTCGTCTTATTCAAATATTTTATATGAAGATTAAAACAAATATGTCATGACTAAATTATCACTGATGATAAAACATGTTATGAAAAAATAATTAATGTTCGCAAATTTTTTTCAAATAAGACAAATGGTCAAACATAAAGATCAAAAGTCAACAGCGACAACTATTTTGGGACGAAGGTAAGTATATTTGTGGACAGAGGAAGTCGTTGACTAGAGATATGTTAGTTGAGAGATCTGTTAGATTTTACTAAGGGATTAGTAAAATCTCAATCATCCGAGAAGGAAACAGCTCCATTTGATGATTGGTTTTGAGTAGGTCAGTGATAAAGGTGAGTAAATTCCAGTAAAGCTTAATAGTTAGCACCAATGAAATTTCCTGGGAAAAAAAGTTCTATCATAGCACAAAATGTTATTGTCATGTAATAACTCAAAGTTCATTTGTTCTGTGATTTCCCCACAACTTATATGTCATCGTTTGGAACTTTGGATCCACCCGTCCTTTTTTAAGACATGCGTCCAACATGGCACTTTACATGAAAGATCCTTAGAGCATATGCCCCTACAGGACTTACAAAATATCACTTTAGATAAAAGACTTCTACAAAAGATTGAGATGCACAAAAATCTTTAGAAACTGATAAAAGGACAAACACAAAAACAAAACCATCTAAGCCTCAAGAGATTCACATTGTGTTATTGTTAGTGACCTTTCATGGTCGAGACCAGACAATATGAGTAGCAAATAGCCATTGAGCAAACTTGTCAATAAGATTGCACAATGAAGGTCAGCATCCTCACTGTCAATCAAATTGCCCAATGAAACTCGCTCAACATCCTCTTTGTGCAATTCGATCTTCAAGCTTGTGATTCACCTAATAGTTGCCTCAAGAGGAGCACCTGAAATCGAGGAGATCACGTCGATATATGAGAAGCAATCTTCACCTAGCATGAGATTATAATCCACTTCTGATGACCCATCAAGGAGCTTGGCAATCGGAAAGTCTAATAAGCAAATAAGGCACACATGAAAGTAATCGCGCGACCGGGACTCAACCCGCTAACCTACGAGGCCTAGCCCACATCAAAACAGATGAGGTGAGAGTGCAAGAGGAGAAGCGCAAGCAGCGCGGTGCGGCGGTTTCGTGTTGTTGAGGGTGGGGGCTACAATCTCCATCGGATATAAAAGAATCAAGGAGGGAAGGAGGGGGGGGGGGGGGGGGGGGGGGGGGGGGGTCGTGACGCCCGTGGGTGGCAGCAGACGATAGGCGGAGAAGCGTGATGTGTGCAGGCGACTGGCAATGTTGTGGGAGAAAGACGACTAATTGTGAGGAAGATAACCGTCTGCCTGACATGTGTAGGGCGAGAGAAGGGTCACACGATCCTTTATCCCGCGACGGATCACGGCGTAACCCGGCTTTTGAACACCTTATGTCGAGCCTAGATCCACGAAGTAATGAAAAAGGGAGATTATAACCATTGTTAAGGGAGTTGACGTAACTGTAAAGAAAACCATTGTGTATGCCAAAAAGAAAAATGGAACTGAAGAATGAAATCAGGGTCAGACTAAAAGCAAATCATCGCACAAAGAACGACCACGATGGCTAGAAAATCAGGGAGAAAAAGCTCCAACATAAGAAAAATAAAAAGGTATAAACTATTCTCATACATAGGGAGAGTCCTTCAACCTACTCACAGTGTCAACGAACTAGAGAGGGAGGAGAGGAGACGAATTAGGAGGCACTTCGCAGAGAAGAACGGTCTACCTTTTTTGCGAAAAAGATGGTTTTTCATTTTTCCTGTTAGGGATGAGGATGTCGATGGTGGATCGTGAGATGACGGTTGTAGCAGAACCGCCCAACTTAAACTGGCTCAAGTGTGCTTTGCCATCATTCTAGCTCGTCAGGCACTCTCAGCACACTTGAAACAGCTAAGTCCGGTAGTCTGTCGGGTCGTCCTCGGAGAACCCGAATCATCCGTCCCAACACGAGATCAATAACCGGAAGACTCGACGAAGCGAGCACAGATAGTTCTCACATCACAGGCATACAAAAAATAGATACAAGAGAGTATTTTACAAATAAAATCTGAAAGGTCTTAAAATTTAAGTTTACATCAGAGTGCATTAATTTAGTGGAAGCGTCAAGCATAAGGATAACTAAACGGCGAAGACAAAGGACAATGCATCGAGCCCACCGATGCCCGACACCAAGTCAGCAGTAGGGAGAAACCAAAGCACCTGAAAAACAAAGACAACAAACCCTGAGCAACTAAGCTACTAATACTGAGCAAGACTTACCCGTCAAAAGTGGCTAACTACAGCCGACTCCTATCATGCAAAAGCTTGATGGGTAAGCTGACTCTTATTGCAAAAACAGCACTAGAAGTGGATCCTTACTTTCAAATTTTAGCTTAGAATTAAGTGTACATTTATAGAACAATGTGCAACTTACCACTATACAACAAGTGTTGCAAACAAAATTATAATAATTCAAACAAATCATATTCATCTCATGTTCCATCCATTACTACGATGTGACGAGAGAACAACGGGTACTCATATCCGAGAGTGGCGGCATCGATGTACATTCTGCAGGAGAAACTTGACCACACGACATATGCGCACCCATGAACAGGCCACATATGGCAACCTTTCACAAAGCCCCCGCAAGGCCGAACTGCTGCTCCCGGCGAAATGCCCCACACGACACCCGGCCCAGCCGTTGTCTGTGGTCCCATTCCTCCGTAGCAGCAGGGTAAGGTTCATCCCCACGGTTGCTAAGCTACGTCGGTTTACTGGTTCCCATATCGCCAGCATGTGAATCAGTACAATTCAAACTTGCTCAACTAAGCCACAACGACACGGTCCTCAATCGACACAGACGGAGCTACCGCACACAGGACCTCCATGCCCTGCTGCAAACCTACACATCAACATCCCCGTCCGGTCTCCAATTATCATCATGTGAAACCTCTAACTGCAGTATAAAGATCCTATACATGCGAGTAGTGTTCCGCACCACTCGACTTCTACCGTTGCCCTATAATTAAGCATAGCAGACTATGCAAGAAACTCAACTAGTATGAAAGACAACGGGATAAGGTAACACTAATGCAACTATGGTTCCAATCAAATCCTGTAACCTAGTGCACAATCAAGACTCATACAAGATAGTGATAAAAGAAAAACTTTTCAAACGGGGTTAAGATGCACCGGGGCTTGCCTTGGGCTGCCTCTGGGTTAGTAATTTCTCCTAGACTTGAACTTGATTAGCCAGAACGTCCTTCTGTCCAGGTTCAGCTCCCACCTCGCTCTCCATAGCAGCCGTCTCTACATCTACACGTCATGTCATGATGCAATGAAAGGTCAGTAACAAAGAAAGTGAGTGCGAGACATTAGCAAAAGATAACTTTGTTATTTTACTGGACAGTCAAAGAGTAAGGCATAATTGAGTTCATGAACAAAAAGGTTTGTCTGTTGATATAAAATTAAGTGCTAACTTACTTATGCCTCAAGTATTTTGTTCAAAAGGAAAGGGATGATTTGTGCATGCATTAAGTGTTGAGCAAACGAATTCATAAACTGAGTTAAACATAGGTTCTGGAGTTGGTCAAACTACTGGAGATCAAGGAGTGCTTACAGAACTCTTCCAAAAAGTTTTAGGAATTCTCTCAACAGGAAACATTTGCAAAGATTTAACATGAGAGTAACATTTTTCAGGTCATATGAAATCATCTGACTGTGAAATTCATACAGAAGGTTGCATAACATGAGAGTAACATTCTGTCATGGTTTCAGGATTTTTAGACTTGAGTAGCAGCTAAACTGGATTAAATCATGCTTCACATGCCCACAAATTTCTTCTGAACAGAGAAGCTAGTTGGTCAGGTTTAGCATTTTTACTTGGCAGTGCAGACAACAACAAAGCCAACAGAATTGGTTTGACATTTTTCTGGATTGTATACATTTCTGTGTGAATTTTGAAAGTTCCCAGTAGATTTGAACCAAAACGTACAACAATGCTAACTAGCTTTGTTCTGCTTTTTACTGTAGCGGCAACAGAAATGCGGCCATGGATACAGGCTGGTGGAAGACCTCTGCTGGTGGCGAAGGCCACTGCAGCTCGGTTACAAAATTGCAGCAGCAGCTCCAGCTCACAGTGGTGAGCACAACTGACGGCTCCTCGACTGCAAGGTCCGACTGAAACGCAGCTAGCGGCGGCAATGGACGCACGGTAGCGGACAGCAGCTCAACGAGCATCAGACTGCAGCTAGACAACGGCGCACGCACAAGAAGCCTGAAGCTGCATTGAAACTTACCATGCAAGAGCTCGGGCCATGACGGAAAACGATGGCAGCAGGGATTTCGATTGATTTCAGCTTGGCTGCAAATCCGTGATGGAAGGGAGTCAAAGGGATGCGCAAGTGAGTGATAGAGCTTCAAACAGGAGAGAATGAACTCGAGCTCACCGCGAGGAAGGAATCGACAACGAGGACGTCTCGGTGGCGCACTGGATGAAGAGGTGGCTCGATCTCCTTGTTCAGTGCGTGAAGGGGAAAATGAAGGCCGGAATGTGCTAGAGGACTCCCTTCGACATCTCCTGGTGGCAGCAGCTCGCGCAGGGGTGGAGTACAGGGGCTGGGCGAGCCCAAGTTCCAGTGAGAGACGGAGGGAGTGAGGGAAAAGGGAGAGCAGTTCGGCTGGCTTGGGGATAAGATGGAGGAAGAAGAACAGCAGCAGAGAGAATACCAGCGGGGCCCGGCTGCCTTCTGATTTTCACGAATTCCTGTTCCCTACCAGCTGCTCACTTGAACGAATTAAAAGACAATGTTCCTGAGCTCCAAAAATTCTGAATATTTGTATGACGCTGGAACAAGGAACAGGCTACAACTTTGCTTTTGGGTGATCTATGATCTGAGCTCTGGAAATTGATTTAGAAATTACTGAATAGAGATTTTTGATAAAGTTTCTCTGAACTTTCAGAGCTTAATTGTTTGAATAACGTTCTGGAAATTTTATCACCATTATACTCCGTGAGGTAGAATCTGGAAATATATTTTTCAGGGCATGTTTCTGTTATGAAACTTTGAGTTCCTTCACAGGTCTATTTTTTTTATATATTTACTTGAACGGTTTGAATTTACTTGGTTTTTAAACTGAGCTTGATTGAAATTAGTTCAGAGGTTTTCCATTTAGGATTTACGTGACACTGGAGTGTCACAACGGTGTTTGTTCTCTTGTTTGTGGCATATTCGTTTGGGAGGATGATTCTAGATAGTGAAATTTGCAGTTTTTCCAAAGTTTTTGACATTCATCAATAGAGATGGACTTGTGTGAGTAGGTTTACATGCTTTAACAACAATAAAATTTCGTTACCACGGAAAAAGATAAGATGAAACAAAGATTTTGTTTCAAACGGACAAATTGGATTCCGTTCGAAAAAGAAGCGCGGCGGCACCGCGCAGGAAACACGGCCGTGCGCCCGCCCGTGCCCGTGCGGGTGCGCTCACTCTCAAGCGCCTTGGCAGGCCGCACGCCGGCTGTCGAAGAGCGCGCCCCGCGCCGCCATCACCAACCAGCCGCGCGGTCCGCAAAAGGAGTCAGCCCATCAAAAGCGACGCGCCCACAAAAAGAGCCACGCCTGCTTCGCTTCCCACCGCTCGCGTGCTCCCAGCCCCGCCGCCCGGCCGCCGGCTGCGAGCGATGCCCGCGATCCCCACCGCCCCGGCACCCAGCGACGCCCGCACCGTCCTCCCGCTCCGCAACCGCCTCCCCGTCTTCTCCACCTCCCCATCGCCGCGCCCGCCTCTCCTCGCCCGCCGCCTACGCCTGCCCGCTCGCCCCCGCGCCGCTCCCATGTCCGCCGAGGCGCGGGCGCCCGCCTCGCCGGTGGCGCCGCCGGCGCACCCCACCTACGACCTCAAGGCCGTCATCGCGCTCGCGCTCTCCGAGGACGCCGGGGACAGAGGTACGCAGCTAGCTTCACTCTCCCGTACTGTTCGGCTTGTTCGCCCCCCTCTGCAATTCAAATTCCGCTAGAGCACTGCCTCAACTTGTTGTTTGGCTAGAATTGAAGTGTTCCATGGTGCGGAGCACGAGATTGTTCGCTCGATGCACGCCAGCGTTCATCTATGTACAAACGTGCGCTGTGGTCTCAAACCGTTTCTGTGCTTGCAATTGGACTTGCGGACACTGCAGTGACCGGTGATGACGTTTTAGCTGGTTCTGTGCGCTCATGCCGCCGTCCAAGTGAGCAGAGCAGAGCAGTGGTCTTTCGAACTAATAGGAAAGTTGGTTCCCATCGTCTCAAATGGATCGTCTCATGTTACATTAGGTGCAAGTGATACCAGTTGAGGATACCTTTGTCGATCTGCGTTGCTAAATCATAACACATTAACACGTGTCATCCTCTGGGTGATCAATGTTTTTTCAATGCGTGGTTTCAATGGACTCCATAGGGTAGTGTTCATATAATTTAAGAATTTGAGAGAAGACTGATTTTCTTGTCCTATGGTTGCCATTGGAATGCAGGGGTCACTTTTCTTCTTCATATCTTGGATTCGTGTATCTTCTGTAGGAAAATGTTAGTTCTGGAGGCACAGTGAAGAATGACATTAAAAAAAAAAAAAGAATCACAATTGGGCTTCAGTTGAGAACCAAGTTATATTCAGTATCTATGGTCTGCGGTGCCAAATCCCTGGTTATTAGCAGTATTACATTTCTTATGCATTTTTCTGTCATATGGGTCCAGATTTCTCATCCAATCTTGCGCGCTCCTTTCTTCTTTAACAACTCATGAGTTTTCTCACTCAAGTGTAGAAAAAGTATGCTGAATAAGGAAGCTAGATACTAGGAATCTCCAGCCAGGAATCTAGATACTAGGAATCTCCAGTCAAGTTGCTATGTGAAATCGTTTGTGTTTTTAATGATTGTACATCTATATTTGCAAGAGTGTGGTAACTATTTGCCACCATACCTTCAGGTGATGTCTCTTGTTTGGCAACCATACCTTCTAATGTTGAGGCAGAAGCCACATTTATTGCTAAAGCAGACGGTGTCATTGCTGGAATAGGCCTAGCAGATATGATATTTAACCAGGTTGATCCATCGCTGAAGGTATCCACTTTGCATCATTTCTCTTTTTTCAGGGTTTGGCAGGATATGATTCTATAGATAATACAGGGAACTGTATCAACTGTTCTTGTTTGATTGGTTTCTGCAGGTTGAATGGTTTGAAAGTGACGGAAATTATGTCCATAAAGGATTGCAGTTTGGCAAAGTTTATGGTAAACTGCCTGCAAACAATATGGTGTATGTAGCAGTAGATATATTTCGAAATTATTAATTATATCTAACTTTGTTTTCCAATTTCCCTTTTTTACAAGGGTGTGCTCGGAGCATCATTGTTGCTGAACGAGTTGTGCTCAATTTCATGCAGAGGATGAGTGGCATTGCAACACTAACAAAGGTTATTTCTGCTGTTGTTTACATAATTAGGGGGAGTCTTTCCTGGATGAACTGGAACGTTGCTTCTTGCTGGTTGTAGGGCGTTGCCAAGTTTACAGTTTTGGCAAATCTCTGTACACCCCTTACGTCCTTTTTCTTATATGTCCAATACTTGCATAAGGTTCAATTTTAGCCATTTGGATACTTCCGTCCTTACAGAGCTGTCTGTTTCCTTGTCTTGGCAGCCTATCAGGAGTGATACATCAGTAGACTTTCTAACTTTTTTTTTTTCAATATCATATCTGTTTCATTTGGTATTTCTGTGAACCTTTTGTTCTTATTATGACCAGGCTATGTCTGATGCTGCCCGTCCCGCATGCATATTGGAAACAAGGAAAACTGCCCCAGGTTTACGTCTGGTTGACAAGTGGGCAGTAAGCATAGTCGTCTTCATTTTGTTGTTGATGAAACTACTGGCTCCTTATTCCTCACGTTTTTGCTTGTCTTTTATGCTCGTATAGGTACTTATTGGTGGTGGAAAGAATCACAGGCTTGGTTTATTTGATATGGTTATGATAAAGGATAACCATATTTCTGTTGCTGGAGGGATTGCAAACGCAATGAGATCTGTTGACCAGTTCTTGGAGAAGGAAAAACTTAAACTTCCTGTTGAGGTACTATTTAGCGGCGCACTTTTTTTTTTTAAAAAAAAATTGTAGCGGTCATGTATTCATATCGTTTTGTTTGTCCACCTTTTTGTTACTCAGATTTGTTTGCTTCACCTATCACCTATTAGCTGTTTACATATGTTCCCACAGTAAAAGTAGGAGAAATCATTGTACACCTTTTGACAACGGTCATATTTCATAAATCAGGTTGAGACACGGACAATCGAGGAAGTAAAAGATGTGTTAAAGTATGCTGCTGAAAACAAAACTGCATTAACCCGTATAATGCTGGATAATATGGTTGTTCCTCTTCCAAATGGAGACGTAGATGTATCAATGCTCAAAGATGCAGTTCAATTAATAAATGGTAGATTTGAGACTGAGGTACGCAAATTCAACTTTGTGCGGCATGCATTTTTTATATCAAGTGTCCTCATGTCTTGGTTACCTTTGTAGCAATGCTATTTTTGTTAAATCAATTGATAGTTTCAATTCAATTTATGCTAGTTGAATGCTATTTTTGTTAAATCAACTGGTTTCCTCTGAAAGTGACAGATTGATGCTAAAGGGTAGTAATGCTATTGTTTTCTTCAGGCATCTGGAAATGTGACAATTGACACAGTAAAGAAAATCGGGGAAACAGGAGTTACTTATATTTCAAGGTATCAGAGCATCCCCTTCCTTTCAATGATTCACTCATTATATTACATTTCCATTTTTCCATCTGACTGAGCTCGAGTATTATTAGTTTCAGGGGAAACTTATCAACTTATTGTTTGCTCTTATTTTAGCTGACTTATAAACTTTATTTACTGGCACAGTTCTTATTCGTTTGCTGACTTTGGTCTTTGATGTATTTCGGATTTTCTGGATAGCACCATGTTCAAATCAAATCGCTATATAATTTTTGGAAGCTAATATACAATTAATTCAAAAATTCGTTGATTTGTTTCAGTGGAGCATTAACGCACTCTGTGAAGGCACTTGATATCTCTCTGAAGATAGACACTGAACTCGCTCTTCAAGTTGGAAGACGTACAAATCGTGCCTAGCTACAGCATTATTGTATGTCTTGCCACATCTACAAGTGAGGTCTGTTTCCTTATGTGACCGACTTTATTTCCCAATTTTTCTAAGCCAGCCCTTTTGCTTGTGTCGACAGGATCATAACCTAGCGTGGCAAATCAGCCTAATGAACTCATCAAATCCGTGCCACACGCGTGGAGCTTTTTTGTTCTTAAGAAATTTAAACCAACACCGCAATATAAAACAGAATAATATCCAGGAGTCTTTGCAAAACAAAAAATGAATAATACTATCCATGAGGGCAGGTTGCTTCTCGCATAGTATGTTCTAGCACCAAATTTGGAAGCTGGGAAAGGAGCGCCTGCTGCATCCTGCGGCAGACAGCAAGGCAGATCTTCTTGCGCCCTTTTAAGAGAATTGACTTTCTCGAGAGTTGGTGACATGTAAACATGATGTGGCACTAACTGAACTTGCAGCACCACAAAAGAATGTAAGATTGAGAATAAGATGCTTACGTTACCAAATTGCCCTTGGCGACGAAAAGGAGGGGGCCATTATTTAGTTTACATGAGCAAAAGTAAGCTGTTGGAAGGTCAACTTTGTCCCTCTGTTTGCATGTGTATTCTCATCCGGTTGCGGTGCACTGTAGGAGTACATAATCAACGCACTGTTCGTATTGTGCGGTCTTTGCTAGCTGAAGTACAACGAATTTGATCGAACGCCATCCCGAGTCTTGATGCATGTCAAGAGCCTGCTGCACGGGGATGCTGTGGTGCTCGCTGCCTCAAACCACCATGCGGCTATACGAGGAAGGTGGGGCGAGAGAAGTGATCTCTATCCACTCCGAAAAGCCGAGGTGGTGGGGGTGGCGCGGCCCGCTGTTTTCTCAATCCGTTACGTCACACCCGCTTGGGAATGGACAACCGAGTTGATCAAAATCAATTGCGATGTAGCGCTACCTGTTAGGGTCACAACTCACAAGTGCGGTCGCGTTCCCTGCCGGACGACCCGTTCGGAGCGCAGCAAAGGCCGCGCGCAGCGCACGTAGCAATTGATCCGTTGGGTTGGATCAGAGCTATCGTTTGGCGTTCGCCACGCTGTGATCTGCGCTCGTACCATGTTTGCCTCGTCTACTTGAGGACAGAAAATAACGTTGTGGCTATGTTTTTCTTTTCCTTACAAAAAAAAGATGTAGAGTAAATAAAGTCTGTGTTGTGACCAAGACCTTGTACAAAACTTAACTACGAGAACCGTGTTCATGGGAGTCCGCGAGAGGCGAGAATCTCGGCGCCAGTTGAGGGTTAAAAACAGAATATTCAAAGGCCTTTCCTTTAAACGAAAATTCTGAGACGTGAAGAAAAGAAAACAGGATGGCCTCCAAGGTGAGTCAGAGCCTTCCTCTTTCAGCATCTTCCGCAAGCCACGCTTTCCCGATGCCATATTCTCTCCTCGCTTTGGCTGGAATCTCTACTCTACGGCGAGTAATAACCCACCTCGGCCATGTCTTCCGGCCTACTAGTCGCAAACTGCCACTCCCCACGGCGTAATCCACTAGCAAACCAGAACTACGACCAGACCAGCCGAACGGCATTAAAGACTACCACACGGCGTGTCACGCAACGTTTGGACAATGCTTTGGCATACCGAACCACGAACTCTGAACCGCACGCACACCTAAAAGATTTGATGACCATCAATCAGCTGCTCCATCCATAAACCTCGGCTTCGGCAAGCACCGTCTTCCCCTACCAATCACCAAACGACGCGCGATCCCGGCAAAGAATGACACACAATAAGACGTCGGAATCACGAAATTTTTCACAACCAAAGACAGGTCACTTGAGGGTCACTAATGGAAAGTTGGTACGGAGTACTAAGAGTTTGGGTGGTAGATCTTCGAGGGCAGCAGGGACACCCCGTCTTGTGTTCCTGCCTGCCTGCACATTTGAACAACACTGATCATTCTACAAGATACATGGAATGAAATAAAACTAGCCAAGACATTCGAACTAAAAGATTCAACGAAATGCAAAGAGTAATTTCTAAACTAAGCTACGCTTCTGCTGCTGCTGCTTCTGCATGCCTAGTCTTCACAGCGACTTCTGCACAGTGAACGGAAACCTTATGTACAGCTTCGGTAAAGCCGAGAAGGCCTGGTCAGGTCGATAGGTAGGTAGGTTGGTATGCTTCAGTTCTCCATGGCGTCCGCCGTCTCGGCGGCGAGGTCAGCGACGCTCTCCGATGGGGCTGCCTCGTCGGCGGCGTCCACGACGCAGCCGTCGCGGTGGTGGCGGTCCCGGCAGAGCTCCTCGACGGCGAGCAGCCGGCGGCGGAGGTCGGCCACGTCGCGCTCCATGAGGAACAGGCGGTCGCGGAGGGTCAGGTTCTCCTCCTCCAGCCTGGCCGCGCGGGCCTCGTTGTCCTCCTCGTCGTCGTCGAAGGCGGCCGGGGCGGGCAGCTGGACCATCTCGAAGCGGCTGAGGTCGTGGTCGAGGCGGCGCTCGACCTCGACGTGCTCCTCCAGGTCGCTCTCGCCGGAGCCCGAGTCCTCCTCGCCGGCGACGGCGTCCGCGGCGCCCGCGGCCTGGGAGCGGAGGCGGATGAGGCCCTTCATGGAGCCGTACCCGTCGACGCCCCACGCCTCCTTGGCCATCTCCACCAGCACCTCCCGCGCCGGCGACAGCTGCGGCGTGGGGAGCACCGCCGGCGTCACGGGGCACGGCGACACCAGCGAGGCCACGCCGCCGGCGCGCTTCGCCCGGATCAGGAACGACGTCGTGTTGCGCGGGGCCGCCGCGCCGCCCAGCCTCGCGCCGGCCGGCGCCGGCGGCGGGCCCTTGCGCTTCCACGGCTGCCGCGCCGCCCGCTTCCACGCGGGCCGCGCCGGCTTGCCGCCGAGGAACCCCACCGGAGGCTCCATCGCCGGCGGCGGCGCGGCCCACATCTGATGGTACGGCAGCTGCGACGGAGGCCGCATCATCAACTGCTCATTCATGGTTTGATTCGGAGCTAATCCACCAGATCCGAAACCCTAACCCTATACAGCACCACCCCTCAAAAAAATCACACGATTAGCCCCGGGCCCTAATCACGGGATCGGAACGTTTCGTTTTAATCTCTTCGTTCACCGCGCGTTTTTAGAGATTATTTAACGAATTCGTTTGATCCAAATTTGGGGAAGAACAGGGAAGAAGAGGTGTTTGAGAGAAGAAAGAGAGAGACGGCGTAGTCTATAGGAAGGTGGGGGAGGAGGGGGGGTACGCGGATATATAAAGGGAGGTGGGAGGGGAGTGGACGGTTAGATTGGGTCCGTGGAGCAGGGACGACTGAGATTGAGCCGGAGACGTGCTTTGCGGTTGCGTGTCTGGATGGACAGCACGGCGGGGCTGTGCCGCCGTCAGACGCCTCCGAGTCCGGGAGTCAGGGTTGGGCTGGGTTGGGTGCCGCCATCAGATGGAAAGCGGCAAGGAGTGCACGGTTTCTCGTTTTCCTTTTCCCCTATTTGTATATTTTTAATTTCGTTTGGCACATAGTTTTGGCGGAGAGACGTGATACAGATTTTGTACTTGATGACTAATTTTATATAATTCTATTATGTTCATCTTGTATCTAATTTTTTAAAAGAATGACCATGCATACGGCACAATGTCTAACTCATGCACGACTCATCATCAATTGAACATTTTCATCTTGCAAGGACTCAAATAAGTGAGATCTGATTGGCTGGTTGGGCATTAGATGCACGCAAAGTTCACACGTACAGCGGCTCATTTATTTTTAATAATAAGCATGAAAGCATCGAGCTATAAATTGTTAACATAAATCGTACTTCCATCGAAAAAAAACATAAAACATTTTTATTAATTACATGAGCTTTTGACATGAAAGTTAACTGTCTCGTGCTAGCACAATTTCTACTAGCGGTATTTATCTCCCTCTACAATTAATGAATATAGCTGCCGTAACACGTGAAAGTTACTTCGTAAATAAGAATTTATCGGCAATCTAAAAATAGTAACATGTTACACTCATAAAAACCGTGAAAAGCAGGCGAAAGGATAGCTTTCAATGCAAGTTGTCTCATGAAATCCTCGGGCTCAAAAAGAAAGGTTGCACATTTCGAAAACTTGAGTTTATTAGTTTTATAAGGGATCTTAAATATGTGCTGAGTTATCATCAAAGTATTGCTACCGTTAATGTTTAGCATGCAATCGTATTTATATTTCGAATCAACTCAACATTCAAAACAGAAAATTACCTCTAATATTCCATAACGAAATTGCGACCATGGCCAATACCCACAGGAAAAAGAAGATCCAATAAATATTGCTGTATGGGCAACAGTGACTAACTTCTTGCTTTACCCGCAAAGAAGAACTAACATCTTGCTTGATCCTTTGATTATCAATAAAATTTTGACTAACAAAGGAACAATGAAGAAAACTAAATCGGAGAAGAAAGTCTTGCATGTTCACCGGCGAGTCAGAGAAAAGAGCACGCCCTCTCTCGTGGTCCGATCGCCTCATCACGTTCTTTTTGACTCCCCGCTAAACAATTCGCTGCGTAGCCACTCCCACTTAACCAAAGCGACTAGTAGTAGGCCGTGGAACGGCTGCTGTGATTACGCGTCGGCGCGACCACGTCCCACGACTCCCACCGCGGCTGCGAGCCAGGTCCCCGCAGCCGTTCCGCGTCAGCTCAGGCCCGCACCTGACCAGCGTCCACCACCCTGCCCTGCCCGCAGCGGCCGCACGACCTCCACGCGCCCGCGCATCGCGCGCAGGCCACAGTGCCGGCTCATGACGCCACCGGACCTTGGGCGGGCGGGGCGCGCACGGCCACCGACCGGTCCGG
Source organism: Eragrostis nindensis (assembly GCA_012490785.1). Lineage (NCBI taxonomy): Eukaryota > Viridiplantae > Streptophyta > Magnoliopsida > Poales > Poaceae > Eragrostis > Eragrostis nindensis. Next base: position 265,758 of record JAAXCT010000379.1, on the reverse strand, counting down.
GAGCCGGGAGCGCGGCGTCGGGCGGTGGCCTCGCGAGTAGGCCGCGTCGCGTACGAGGCGGTATGGTTGCGTCTGCTTGGTTGTCATTGCTTCCGTGCCCACGAACAGGACGCGCTTAGGCAGGCGTCTGTGTGACTGTCGGTCGTGTGCCGCCTACTCCAGCCAGAGAGACCGTCCCGTGGGCCGCGCAGCAGGCCAAAAGCTAGGCGAAGCGTCTTTTCTGCGCGAGGTTGACAAGTTGGGCCGGCCTTTTTCGTCTCTGCTCCCAAAACGGGCTCGTGTCAACCTCGCACGTCTCTTCTTCTCGAACCACCAGGACCGATCACGGAGTGCCAGCCAGCCCAAGCCACGGCATCCACCATCACCGGCGATTCCCCAACGGGCGCACGGCGACACCAGCGACGAGGGAGAGAGAACGCCGACACGAGCTGAGCCGCGAATTCCACCGAGCCTCCGATCTCGATGGCGGAGAAGCCGGACGTGCCGCTGTTCGAGCTCCTCTCCGACCTCCTCCAGCAGGTACGCCGCGCCTCCGCCTCCCCCATCTGTTCGATCGACCCGATTCCTCCTCGCCGCCGACGCGGGGGGAGGCTCGTCGTGTCGCCGCTCCAACCTTTTTTTGATCACGGCACGTCGTTACTATGGATCTCGATTAGGGGAACAGAATAGCTACCGATTCTCTGTTGATTCCTTTGTGCTCGGACATTGAAGTTGCCGTGTAGCTGGAAGAACATGCAATAGCTTGGGTTTGGGATTTCTGTTAGTAAAATCTGTGAAGGGCATGATTATTTGTCCAGAATGGGAGCCAATGATGCTTACGGTGGTTACTCCTGATGTTTCCCCTTTCTGTATCACTACAAACAACATGCAGTTTGACTCGGTGGTTTTGCAGCCACTTGAACACGAGACACAATAGCTCAATTACCTGTAATTCCTAAAAAACTCGGTTGATTTTATTTGCCTGCTGCAATAAGCATATAATTCTGTTTGTGGCATGTCGAAACAAAATAAGGACCATCAAAACCATCGTTTGCTGTTTCACTTGCCTCTGCCAAAGGCCAGGTAGATCCAGCTGAGTTGATTTTGGACAAATATGGCTTAAGCCAGTCTGGCTGAAAACAACCTCTGCCTGCAGTTTGTCAATTTACACAATAAGGAGCCTGGCTCGAATTTAGAATGGTTTGAAGTGCTGTTGCGAACTGCTGAAACGCTTAGCCACTTAACGTTTACAGGCATAATCTTCAACCCTGGTAATTATTTTATGATGAAAGCTGGCTGAAGTAAACATGTCAAGCCATTCTGGCACCGACTCAGAAAATAGTGTCCGAATCTGAAGGCTAGTTAAATTTTCTTATGAAAGTTTGTGCTAAAAGGTAGACATTGTTTCACGGAATGAATTCAATTTTGTGAAAATAAGTATGTCTCTGCATTTTACCATCCAATTTTGAATTCTACGATAATGGGCAGTTTTCTTGGTTTTGCACTGTACTTACATTTATTTGCATACTTCCGTTTGCGTAACATGTTTTGTTACTGTCCACATGTCAAAAAGTTTCACCATCATAGTTTGCAATTTGTACCATTGTTATGTCATGTTATACATGCTTTTGTTGTTCTATTTGATATTTTGCGCTAATGTAATGGACAGTCAGGAGTGCTTTATCCGATGATTGAGTTATTATTTCTGACAATGGGTTTTTGATTAAAACAAAATGTAGGTGGAATCAATGAGCAACCAGGAAGAAGTAGAGTTGCGTGCTAAGATTGAAGCACTAGGTTTAGAAGTCACTAAAGTACCTGAGCAGGCACCTAAGCATCTCGATGAGGTAAATGTGAATACTCTTATACTGTCTGATTGTTCAGTTTACAGTGAACCTCTGTGCATTGTCTCATTACATTCCTTTTGACACATTCTTTAGCTAGAAATAGCTGCAGAACTGGACAGACTATCAGCGAGGCTTGATAATGTTGACAAGATGATATCATCTGCCATGGCCTCAGATCCGGAGGTGAAATCTCTTCTTAGCAGCACTGCTGATATATGGATGCCTGTCATAACTGCGTCTGCCGATGAGAGGCGAGAGTTTGCAGGAACAAGTGGTGAGGGCAGCCAGGGAGAGCAGGAGGATACCAAACATTAGATTGTATATATATGAGGCTGTTGAGATGTGATTGTTTCACTTTGTGACTTTGTATCAATCAACCTTCTATATGTTCATTTATATGAACTCTTTCGTCTCTATTATGTATAAGTTTGTCTCAAAACAAACAATGAAACACAAATTCTTCATGTACAATAAGTCAATAAAGGGGTCTGAAGCGTGAAGCATAATGTTGGTCATTTCCTGTTACTTCGGTTTCAAAAGCTTTGCACATGTAAGCAGCTGTCAGTTTGAACTGTTCTCTTGAAATGCTCTGCTATAAGTATGACGCATACAAATCGTTGAGAAATGTGCCTCTTAACCTTTCCCTGGATCAAAAGTGACAGAGTGTAATGATGTTGACTGGGTACTTCCCTGGATCAAAAATGCCAGAGGCTAGCACAATTTATCTCTCTGGTGGCAAGCTTCTCACATTACCAAAGCATCAAATTAGTGGTCACGTCTGTTAATCAAGTTTTCCTCCTGCCACATATCACCCGCTCATTATCCTGGAGAACCTGTGTGGCTGTATAACTCCCAGCATACCCGTACAAAGTCTGCTCTGTGCAACTGTCCAATTTGGCGCCAAACCAAACCAAACGACCGCAAGAACACCACAAATTTCCCGTGTCCTCTCCTCCATCCAGCCCCCCCCAAATCCCTCCAAAATGTCACCAACCAATGGCACCGTCAACATCGGCGCTCTCGCGCCACGCCAGACACTTCACCTTCTCCTCCTCATCCTCCCCCTCTCTTATCTAAACTTCACTTGCTCCTCAGCTCGACGAGCTTAGCGAGCTAGCTGCCGGTGAGGTCGAGCACGAGCACTGCTGCAAACGCCATGGCCGAGGACGCCCAGGCCAACGACCAAATGCTTCAGGAGCTCGACGCGCTCAGCCACACGATGTACCAATCGCACTCCAGACGCCGCACCACCTCCCTCGCGCTCCCTCGCTCGACCGGGAACGCCAATGCCGCCGGCGGCGGCGGCGCGGACAGCGTCCGGGACGCTGCGCGCCCGGTCTCCCGCCGCATGTCCATGTCGCCGTTCCGGTCGAGGCCGAAGCTGGACAAGATCGAGGACGGCGACTACGACGACGACGACGCGGGGCCGCATGTCGCGGGCTCGCCGTTCAAGAGCCAGAGCTTCGCCGGGGTGAGCTCGTCGGCGGCGTCCGTGGCCAAGGAGAAGAAGGGGATATGGGGGTGGCGGCCGATGCGGGCGCTGTCGAGGATCGGCATGCAGCGGATGGGCTGCCTCTTCTCCGTGGAGGTGGTGACCGCGCAGGGCTTGCCGCCGACCATGCACGGGCTGCGCCTCGTGGTGGCCGTCCGGAAGAAGGAGACGCGCGACGGCGCCGTGCAGACCATGCCGTCCCGGGTGCAGCAGGGCGCGGCGGACTTCGAGGAGATGCTCTTCGTCCGGTGCAACCTCTACTGCAGTGGCGGCGGCGCCACGGGGAAGCCGCTCAGGTTCGAGCCCCGGCCGTTCCTCGTGTCGGCAGTCGCCGTGGACGCGCCGGAGCTCGACCTGGGCCGGAGCGCCGTGGACTTGAGCCGTCTCGTGATGGAGTCCGTGGAGAAAAGCCAGCAGGGGGAGCGCGTCCGGCAGTGGGACATGGCGTTCCCGCTCGCCGGGAAGGCCAAGGGCGGCGAGCTCGTCGTGAAGCTGGCGTTTCAGATCATGGACGACGGAGGCGTCGCGCTGTACAGCCAGCCGGCTGTCGTTGCAGGCAGGACCGGGTCCTCTTCGTCGTCCTCCTTGCTCGCTCGGAAGCAGAGCGACGCGTCGTTCAGCATCGCGAGCCCGAAGGTGACGCGCTCGGAGACGCCACTGACGCCGGCGAAGGGCGCGCCGACGCCGGACTTGCAGCGCATTGACGAATCCTCTTCGTCGCCATCCTTGTTCGCTCGGCAGCAGAGCAAGACGTCGTTCAGCATCGCGAGCCCGAAGGTGACGCGCTCGGAAGCGTCACTGACGCCGACGATGGGCGCGGCATCGCCGGACTTGCAGCGCATTGACGACTTCAAGCTCGACGAGCCCAGCCCGGTGGCTGAAGTCATGCAGGAGCAGCAGAAGGAGCCGGAGGAAGCGCAAGTTATCGATGACTCGGAGTTCCCAGATTTTGACGTCGTCGACAAGGGCGTAGAGGAGCAAGAACACAAGGAGGAACCGAAGGAAGAGGCGGAAACCAAGACGGAAGAGGCAGAGACTAAGAAGGAAGAGCCGGAAACCAAGAAGGAAGAGGCGGTGGAAGAGGAAGAGGTTTCGTCGGCCGCCGGCGACGAGGTGGTCAAGGAGGTGGTGCACGACAGCGCGCACACGTGGCGCCTCAGCGAGCTGGAGGCCATCACCAACCAGATCAAGGCCCTTGAGTCGATGATGCACGGCGATGTGTCGGACGCGGCCGCAGAGCCGGCGGTGCCGCTGGAGGACGAGGTGCTGGGGCTGGACGCCGATGAAGTGACCCGAGAGTTCCTGCGGCTGCTGGAACAAGAAGAGGACATGGACGCGTCCGCCAAGCCGCGGGCGTCTCAGGTGTCCTCGCTCAAGTCCGGCGCGAAGCCCGGCTCCAGCGCCGACGCGACGTGCTACATCTCCGACCTCGGCAAGGGGCTCGGCCACATCGTGCAGACCCGGGACGGCGGCTACCTGGCCGCCATGAACCCGTTCGACATCCCGGTGGCGAGGAAGGAGCTCCCCAAGCTCGCCATGCATCTGTCCAAGCCGTTCATTCTCCAAGACCAGAAACTTCCCAGCGGCGGCGCCGAGCTGTTCCAACGCCTGTGCGCCGGCGGTTCGGAATCCCTCTTGGCAAAGCTGGGGACGCTCGTCACCATGGAGGACGTCGTCGGCAAGACGGCCGAGCAGATCGCCTTCGAGGGCATGGCGACGGCGATCATCAGCGCGCGGAGCAAGGAGCTCGTCGCGAGCTCCAGCGCGGCTCAGTCCGTCTCGCTGCTCCGGACGATGTCGGCGGCCATGAGCCACGGGCGCGCGGACAGGATCGCCACCGGCATCTGGAACGCGCAGGAAGCGCCGGTGGCCGTCGACGAGATCCTGGCGTTCTCGCTGCAGAAGATCGAGATGCTGGCCATCGAAGCGCTCAAGGTCCAGGCCGACATGGCCAGCGATCAGTCCCCGTTCGAGGTGTCGCCGGCGGCCACCGAGAAGCCGGAGACCGGGCACCTGCTGGACACCGCCGTGCCGCCGGAGGAGTGGGCGATCGCCTGCGTCGGCGCAGACACGGTTGCCTTGCTCGTGGTGGTCCAGCTGAGGGATCCCATGCGCCGGTACGAGCCGGTCGGCGCGCCATCGATATTGATCATCCAGGCCAGAAGAGCCGGCGGCGCCGGTGACGACGAGCCCAAGTTCAGTGTGACGAACGTGCACCTCGGTGGCCTGCGGCTCATGTCGGCCGACCGACGCAATGTGTGGGACGGCGAGAAGCAGCGGCTCACGGCGATGCACTGGCTCGTCGCCTACGGGCTGGGCAAGGCCGACAGGAAGAGCCGGGCCGCGGTGGCGGCGGCGAAGGCCGGGCAGGAGGTGCTGTGGAGCATGTCGTCGAGGGTGATGGCTGACATGTGGCTCAGGCCGATACGCAACCCGGACGTGAGGCTCAATAGCAAGTAGCTGCGGCGAACCTGGTTGGCATCATGTTCGAGGTTCCAGATAGCGTGCTTTATAGTCCATTTTCATTCCATATACCTCTGCACTGTAGCGCAATGTGATTGTAACAAGAGACTGTCCAGGCACCAAGACATCTTTTGTTATATTATGTTTACTCCCTCTTCTTAAATATATGACGTTTATGACAGCAATTCTAGTTCAATTTAGACTACACTAGAAAGGCCGCGTGGCGATTGCCGCGCTCTCCTTGTATGTTTTTCTGTTGTGTCTCTCCTGTGGCTAAACCAGCATAAATAAACTTATTGAATATAAATCAGAGGTATAATTTGGTAGAAATCTTGTTGGGACCAAGCAGTAGGGTCGCATGAACACACCTGTGAGAAGCAAATCTAATTCCAATTCTGGTAATAAGAAAGTATATTTTTTAGTGGTCATGTGATGACACTTAAAAAGTTACGTGTTTAGTTGAATAAGCAACAAAAGGTATTCGAAGAGACATTTATGTTACAGAGATTATCCAACAAAAGGTATTCAAAGATATGCCCATATTATAGAGATAGACAATAATTTTTTTACATAGAGGATTTAGAACTTTGAATCTTTTTTTTCCCATTGAGAACGGGAACTCCGCCGCTGCCGCCACCATCAGATATGCCCCATCGCGCGCGCTGAAGCAAAAGAGGACGCTGCTACCTTTCTCTTTCCCTCATGATGTCGCCACCGCTGCTCATCGCAAACGTCCTGGAAAGTGTTTCAGGACTAAGTCTTTGAAACAGGTACATGGTGTTGTTGTACCCGAACCCCCTTATATCGGAATGATCAAAGGGAACAATTGTAAGAGTTATAGCCTTTCGTGCCATATTTTTTGAGCTTTTGTTCCGGACACATTGCTTCTAAGGATGTATCTTGGACTACTAAATCAGAAATATTTACTTCACTCAGATGGCCTTGCATAAAAAGTATTTCATGAAATAATTTGTACAATTTTTGGTATGCAGAGTGATAAAAAAAGACTACTAAAGAAATGTGACAATGTGCTCAGTGATTAGTACTGAAATAACCGTACAATGTGACAATGTGCTAAGTAACTCTTGCTGCTACCTATGTTACACCAGAGCAATGGCCTCCGAAGTGAGTAGCTTCTGCATGTACTAACATCAGCTATTTTAAAATAGGAAGTTAACAGGCATACTTGATCTAGGTTTATTCAAGTCAGGTTAAAGATCTCTAATATATACACTTCTTGTTGAGCTAGTCTTATCACTTCATTAGGTTCAGGTATGATCTTTGAATATGTCGTTGGAATGCACGAAAGATAACCGAGTCAGAGCAGGAGTGTAGCATACCTTTGGTTTCCGATTTTGGGCATTGAAGCTCAAATGTGGTGGTCTGCAAATAAAATTGTCAGGTTTAGAAGTAAAAACAGAAATGTCATCATGTCATAAGAGCTTGATGACAGGTATTAGATTAAACAGAGCTATAATAGAAATGTACTCTGAAAAATTGAAAGTACGGATTTTAATTGAAACATGATTGGGAATCTATTATATTGATAGTATTAAAATTTTCAAAATAGGAAGCTAACAGGTATACTTGATCTGGGTTTATTCACATCTCTTGTTGTGCTAGGCTTATTGCTTCATCAGGTTCAGGTATGGTTTTCGAATGTCGTTGGAATGCATGAAAGATAATTGAGTCAGAGCAGGAGCGTAGCATACCTTGGTTTCAGATTTTGGTTGTTGAAGCTCAAATGTGGTGATCTGCAAATAAAATTGTCAGGTTTAGAAGTAAAAATAGAAATGTCGTCATGTCATAAGAGCTTGATGACAGGTATTAGATTAAACAGAGCTACAATAGAAATGTACTCTGAAAAATTGAAAGTATGGATTTTAATTCAAACATGATTGGGAATCTATTATATTGATAGTATTAAAATTTTCAAATAGGAAGCTAACAGGCATACTCGATATGGGTTTATTCACATCTCTTGTTGTGCTAGGCTTATTGCTTCATCAGGTTCAGGTATGGTAACATACTAAGAGGTAATTTAGGACCACAATTGAAATATGTTATGACAACGGCATGAAGCTATAACTGAGTAGAGCACAATTAAGAAAAGAAATTTTGGCTGATTGCTACAAAAAAAGGTCATTCTTTAAAAAGTGACAGGATGGTATATGAAGGCCACCACCAGATCCAAAACTTAGAAAGAGAAGCCAACCACAGTTTCAGTTAAGATGGCGATGGTTGCTATGTAAAGTAACAATTCCACATTGTGAACATTGCTAATCTTGAAATTTTGGCTCACTATGCATGAAATCCCAGATAATGGCCTTGAGGAAGTACTTGAAAAACTTCTGAACATGGTACTGAATCTGCACAAATATGTAAATCCCTCCAATGCAGGCAAATAGATACACTTATTTGTAATGGTTTCATAACCTTTAAGGTGGTCTTGATATGGATATATATATGGTCCTTGAGTTTTGTTCAATTACAAGGACATACTCTTCAAAGAGTAGAGCAATGAAAAGGTAGGGAATGAGAACAAAATGCATCTTATTGTCAAAACCATTGAGCCTATCGCCTAACCAATAATCTAATAGCAAGAGTAATTCAAGCTATTCTTTTATTCCAGTAATATACTTTGTTGAGAAGGAAGCTTGGCTTAAGCTGAATGCCACTGGGGATAAAATACAACTCTTGCAGTTTTGTTATCAGAATCAATCAGCCACCATCGGGAAACCTACAACTCTGAGAAACTTCTCCTAAAATTGTCATAGAACAATGTTGCTTAGGCTAAAGAAAGATTGATATGAAATAAGTCTTAAAGAGTGGAACATGCATTACTAAAACCTGCAAAGATCTAACCATGTCTATCTTTCTAAGTCTGCTACTGTTTGCAAGAATATTGTAGGATTTTTTTAGTCCTGTTCTTGCTACATCTGTCTAAGAAGAATATATCATATATTGTTGCCAGTTTGTGCTTGTTCATACCATGAAAGATTTGGGACAAAATTACGGACACGTCGTCATGTCTTTATCACAAGGAGGAAAGATAGAGATGTATTGGAAAGAGAAAAATGTGTCTTGGGAAGTGAGAATGCCAACTATTTTGGAAAAACTTAAAAAGGCTAGAATGCTAAGTATTTTGCGATGGAGGGAGTAGTATCCCGTATAGAATAGATAGTTGAAATAAACATTTTTATCTCGTGTATTATCAAGTAGGCTAACTAATTGGTCGTATTACTGAGTAAATAGATTAGAGGACACATGTCATTGATAAGTATGTCAACATCTCAATTGATGATCAGTTTCGAGATATATCATTGCAGGTTTAATTTAAAACGAACATCAACAATGGGTCAATCAATTAGAAAAGGCTACAATAAGGTGTGCTGGTTGGAAAATCCATTGCATTGCCAAAAATAAAAATCAAAATACAATTGGTAGTCGAGCATACAGCGACGAAAGAACCCATGCCAGATGTGCCCACATTTATTAATTAGGAAAAGACATAACTGGTGTCTAATTAGCTTTATTTCCAGTTTAGAAGGATAATGGATGGTGTTGAGAAATCTTACCAACACACGTAGCTTTCTTCAGTGAGCCTTTTTGTCAATGGTTAATTACTGCAATCACAAAACTGAGCATATAAACTTTTGGAGACGTTGCTGTTTGTATGAGCAAAATAGAGATACAATACTTACCGATTCATTATTGAAGTTCAGATTGTTCATTGGACACATCTAAGTCAGTAATGCATGTAAAGGCATCCACAACAAAATTGTGAACAGCAACACTAAAAAATGACTAATCCCTTGTCTTTTATAAGAAAACCAAGGCTAACCCCTTGATACTAACTAATAAGAATTGACTGAAAGTGTGAAACATCCGTCATTAAAAAAATTAATAACATGCTCGTTTTTCAACCTGGCAAAATTGAAATAGAAGTATAAGCCCGTGAACGATCTGCTTATTGTAGCAGAATTGAAATATTTATATTTACATGTTACCTAAACTTGAAGGGGAGCCCTGGCGCAGCGGTAAAGCTGCTGCCTTGTGACCATGAGGTCACGGGTTCAAGTCCTGGAAACAGCCTCTTGCAGAAATGCAGGGAAAGGCTGCGTACATAAGACCCAAAGTGGTCGGACCCTTCCCCAGACCCTGCGCAAAGCAGGAGCTACGTGCACCGGGCTGCCCTTTTACATGTTACCTAAACTTATGCATCTGACCTGGTACGATAGCTCCATTCTCTTTTTTAGTTTCTGTTTGCTGCTACTATATGATGCCACAGTTAGCTGGACTATTTCGCCAAACATTATGAACAGAGAACTCCAAAAGATGATGATGAAATTGCTTGAACTCCTTAGGACATACATGGAGTTTCCTTCTGCTATGAAAGTTTAATCTTCCCAACTTAGCTAATAAATATCGCTGTTACGTACATGGTAGCAAAAGCACATTTTTCATGGTTCAATTGTCGTTCTTTGATGCTTCAGTGAAGCATAATTTGAGTAGTAAACCTTGTGCTCATAATTTATGTAGGAAGTGCTTGTTTTCAAGTTAATACTCATAGAACTATAAACTGACAAAAGTATTTAACTAAATTTATTTTTTTGATGTAAAACAGACTTTGTTTAAAAACTACAAAATCTCCAATTCCCCATGTTTTCCTCTATATTCTTCCACTGGGCACATAAATATGGTACATCGTACTGTGTTACTCATGGAGGAAAAAACATCACAGCTTGCATTGAGCACAAGCTGGTGGATAACACACGCATAGGACAACAAATATGGAAGAGCCACTGCATTAGGGGAAACAAAACAGGAAGAGAGAACACATCCTCCATGGCCCTGTTCCGCATCTCATGTTGTTACTAATGCGAAAGCAGACAGGGAAAGGAAGCAGGGGGTGAAAATTCAAACCGCTCGAGCGACCGTGCGGAGCTGTGAAGTGCAGCCGGCGAGCTCGTGGTGGCCAGTGGCCACAGCGCTGCGGTACGGACGACCTAGCGCTGTCAACGGGGATTCTCCGGCCCTCTGCTTTGCGCCCGAGACGGCGGCGACGACCTAGCGCAGGCAACGGGGATCCTCCGGCCCTATGCTCTGCGCCCGAGATGACCGTCCAGCCAGAGCGAGCGTGGAGGCGCGCGTCGAGCCGTCGACAGTGGAGCGCGTCGAGCCGGCGCGATGTGTGAGCGTCAAGGGCGGTGGGGAATCGTTTGGTAACAGGAGGAAGAAGAAAGCTGAGTGATGGTGTGGAAGGGCCTCATTTTAGCTACGATTCAATGCTTCGTGAAGGGCCTGGGAGTAAATTTTGCAAGGGGGATCGACGGCTAACATTCTTTCAAAGATAGATCCGATGGTTCCGAGCTTATAGGATGACGTGGCTTGACATTTTGCAAGAGAACGCACGCGTTTTAATATAATAGAGATTAGCTGTGCTAAATGTCAAATATTTTAAGAACAGCTGTAGTAATAGTTTTGTTTCAGAATAATATAAGAATTTGTTCAGTGGATCAATGGCATTATTTTTGCATTAACTGAACAAAAGGATTGGTCTAAACAGTACACATAAGCTGTCGAATGTTACTTGTATGGAACTGTTACCATTGTAGCTGAGAAACACAACAAATTACACAGCTACCATATACATTGAATTCATTCAAGTCAACAATTTTTATTAAAAGAAATCAAGAGTAGCAGCACGATGCAATATTTCAAGCTACAGATATTTGTCCTTCACCTGATTATTTACACTATGAGGTCACATGTTTCCATCCAAATTGTGTTCTCTTCTTTTACAACCATCTCTGAAGAGCTCGGATAAAGCATCCTGAAATCAACTAGGGGCCCTCTGGCACAGCTTATAGGGCTTTAGCTACAGTGCCATAAGCGGGAAAAGTCACAAAAACATGGCTTATTCCGACTTATACCTTTGATGAACAATGTTTTTTACTGTATATACAGTATCAAAAAGTGCATAAGCCGGAGAGGCAAAAGCCACAATAAGCCGTGCCAAAGATCCAAATGAACATGCTACAGCCTACAACATTGTACCTTGAGGAGTGCTGAAATTTATTGTTGCTTCATACAAAGGTGAAGCACCAACTTGCTACAACACTGTACCTTGAGGGGCTCTGAAATATTTTTTGCCACTTCATACTAAGGTGACACAGCCTTGATCCATATGCCCTTGCAGGAAATCTTGGATGTGATGTAATGTACTTGGGTCAGTTGGTTGTTCCCTGAGACTACTAAATTATACTCTTCACATATTTAAGATCGTGGGCAAATACTAGTCCAATACCGAAAAATGAATGAAGAAACCTATCTGAAAGTGGTCATTTTTTATGTTAATCTTCCTGTTCATGGGGGAGCCCGCCACTTGTTGGCCTGAAATAAGCATATTTACAGTTGTCATGGAACCAACACAGAAATTTATCAGGAAATCCACACAAGTACAAGATGGCATACAAGTCTTCATGTTAATTTTAACATAGTTACATAGATGGGCATTGTCTCATTTGTTAAAATTAATATAGAAAACACCATTCAAGAGCCAAGATAGAGCTACTTTAAAGTAACGGGTACATAAAGACAACAGCCAGTTCTTTGTCGTCACGATCGTGGACACAGGAAGCATCATTCAAGAGAAGCATAAATATATCAGCGCATAGATAAACACACTAGCCAAACATTGTATTCATTTCGAGAAAACAAATATCTGCTTAAATATGGTATATTGCAATAATTTCCCTTATGTCAGCAGAGTTTATCTTTCTTATAACTTTACCATGCTATTTTTTTTTGACAAACAATGAAATGACATACTAAAATATTAGGTTGGATACACTCCATGAAATAGATCAGCATTGAAATCTGAAAATCCAGTTTCCACATAAAAATCTATCAAGATTAACAAACTATTTCATTTAGTTTATGAAAAGAATACCCTTGAACAATCAGGGAAGCTGCACACTTACAATCCAGTCAGTATCTTGATTGTATCATAGAAGAACCATTGCATGGTTATGACGGGCCCAACAAGGGTGATCCGAATGGGCAAGCTTCTCAAGAACAAATTACGAAATCCAATGCTTTTCACAGCCTAAAAAGAGCAAAATATAGTCATTTTATCAATGATGCTAATGGTTATCAATGGAAAACATGATAGCAATGATTTCCTTGGTTGGAAAATTGCAATCATATCCTTACATGTATGATATTGTCAGCCTTTTTGTTGTACAGAGATGAAACAATATTGTCTGCAGGATTTGAAACAATGGTACCAACAGCACCGGAGATGTAACCTGCCAAACAGGTAGCTCCGAGCTGCTGGACTGTTGAGCAATCCTCCTTTTTCTTTTGAATAACGTTCTGATAGAGGAAATCCACGCTATGCTCAAATGTTGAAAACATAAGCATTGAAACTACAGAAGAAGAAAGCAGAGTAAATATACACCTGACAGATTAGAAGATTAATATTTTGAACCAAAAGTTTTATTAACGAACTGCAACAGTAATGGAATGTAAAAAATATGCAAATATTGCAGAGGAAAGAGAAGGTAATCAGAGACTACTTGCTGATGCTTATCTAAAAGTTTTTTTGTCCTGAGGCGAAATATCATAACCTCATAAGACAATAATTTGACAGTTAATGCCATAGTGATTGTCTCTCATACTTATCAGGGTAAGAAATCAGTATGGCAAAGTGAAGGTAACGTTTCTACACTACATGTATGAGCTTTTTTTCTCTAGGATGAGCAAGGAGCTTGGTTGATCAGCAGCTCCAAACAAAGATAAAAACATTTGTGGGAGGACAAAGGGTGCTTCGATCCCATAGTAATAAGATATGATGCAGGATCAAGTCATGAAACATATATCTGATCAACCAGCATTTTTAACAACATAAAACAGGAGGAAGTTAATTACATGGAAGATTCCGTCCCCAAAGAGGTAAAAGGCCCCTGTAAAATCTGCAATAAACAAGAAAGATACTTTACTCAGGGTGATAGATGATGGTTCATATCTTCAGGCACGCAAAGAATGCTTTTAAAAAAAGAGCTTGGCATCTGATTCTTGGTAATAAGTTTGCTTACCCGGACAAGCCTTCGGTGGCATACACCTTTGGAAAGCCATCAACCAAGCCTTTTGCAAACGCTGGTTGTGTTTGCACCCGGACTTTGACCGATTCAAATGGGCTGAGGCCAATATCAGCTATGATTTGGGCAGAGGCACTGCTAAGAAAGTATATGGTGCTCTTGTTGCTGCCTACTAGCATGTCAGAGTACCTCTTCTTGAAATATTCATAAAGTCCAAACTTGCAGCCGCCCTGAACACCTGTCACGGGCAGGGGACGAGTACGAATTTGTAGGAACCGAATGACGAAGATGATACTTGAATGAGGTAGCTGGGCGTGGCCCTGGACCTCGCCGGCGCGGCGGAGCCGTGGTGAACGGCGCCGCACCGTCGAGGCAGGTTTGTTACAGAAGCTAAAGCCTAAACAAATTCCACGCTACCCCACCAGCCCTGCCGTGCCTCTGTTTATAAGGTACAGAGCCGGCCTAACAAACTCTAACAACTGACGCTAAACTCAAGCAACAACCCATGCTAATCCAACAAACTGAAACTAACTGCCCAGCTTTATTCCCGCATGACATCTCTCCGCCCCTGGACAACCAGCTCGTCCTCGAGCTGGAACACAGGATACAGCCTCTGGACGCCTTCAGCTCAACCCACATCTCTGCCGCTGCGCGCTGGTTCAACAGCTGGCTCTTCATCCATCACCTCGATGACGAATAGCTTCTTGCAGGTGTGCTGATGGCCTTGGACGTATCGCTCGTCGCAGTGGAAACAGGTGCCGTCCTCCCGACGCTTGGCGATCTCCATTGGTGTCAGACGCTTGCATGTTGGAGCTGAGGAGGCAGCCAATGTATTGTGAGTTCCGGTTGCCGCGGGCGACGCTACGGTGCTCCCCACACCAGAGTGTGCTTGCGACGACGACTTGGAGAAGGGCGAGGGGCAGCCTTGCGGAGAGTCATCATGGAACGGTAGCGAGAGACGCTGTTCGTACGCCCGTGCAAACATGATTGCATCGTCCAGTGTTGCCGGCCGCTGCAGGGACACGTCCGTGCGCAAAGGGTTGCCGAGGCCAACTGTGAACAGCTGCACCTGCTGCTCCTCAGTGAGGCTGACGGCGCGGCAGGAGAGGGACATGAACTTGTTGCAGTAGTCGTCCACCGAGCCATCGCGGCGAAGGAGGGCGAGCTCGCCGAGAGGACTGTCCGTCAGGGGCGGCCCGAAGCGTGTGTTCACGAGCTGAAGGAAGCGACGCCAAGTTGGCGGCCCGGAGTTGAGTTCCAGCCGGTAGTACCACAATTGAGCGTCGTCGAGCAGATGGAACGACGCGTACCAGACCTTCTTGTTCTCCGGCGTGCGTCGGCCGCGGAAGAATTGCTCGCAGCGGTTCAACCATGGCAGCGGATCTCCCTTGCCGTCGTACTTGGGGAATTCAAGCTTGTGGAAGCTGGGCACACCGTCATCGTCGTTCTCCAGGCGGCGACGGTGTTCGGGTGGCGGCGGTGGCGGCGGAGGCGGTGGTGGATGGAGCGGCTGGTGTCCCGAGGGTGAATTGTGGCCCGCCGACTCCTCGAACGTGCCCTTGTTCTTCGGCGCTCCGCGCTCGGCGTCCGGCAAGTAGCCCGGCAGGAATGCCTCGACGCGGGCCAGGGCAAGGTTCAGCGCCGCCTGCTGGTTAGCCTGGTCCGCGACGGTCTTCTCAAGCGCCGCGAACTTGTCCGCGATGGGCTGCAGGGGGCGCAGCAGCTCCTCCATGGCGGCCATCCGTTTGGCGAGGTCAGCCATGGTGATCTCATCCTTGTCCCCTGTCGATGGCGATGGCGGCGGCGAGCTCATGATGGGCGGACCTGGGACTGCTGATACCAAATTGTCACGGGCAGGGGACGAGTACGAATTTGTAGGAACCGAATGACGAAGATGATACTTGAATGAGGTAGCTGGGCGTGGCCCTGGACCTCGCCGGCGCGGCGGAGCCGTGGTGAACGGCGCCGCACCGTCGAGGCAGGTTTGTTACAGAAGCTAAAGCCTAAACAAATTCCACGCTACCCCACCAGCCCTGCCGTGCCTCTGTTTATAAGGTACAGAGCCGGCCTAACAAACTCTAACAACTGACGCTAAACTCAAGCAACAACCCATGCTAATCCAACAAACTGAAACTAACTGCCCAGCTTTATTCCCGCATGACAACACCATAACCAAAAAATTTCCCTCCCCGGCCTCTCCAAAGTGATGAAGGACCCTCTTCTCTGACAAGAATGCTCAGTCCGGAAAATATGCTGTTATACTTCACGGGATTCACCTGACAAAACAAAAAAAAAGGAGGAAAACGATGATAATGTGACCCTTTTAACTATCATACTGAATTAGCAATGTTGCTCTGAAAATTAACTGAATTCCTCATGATTCCTCCATATGTATTGAGATGAAAGGCGTGCTAATAGATATAAGGATACATTGATTCTACAGATACACACATGCATTCAGTTCCAGGTTCGATATATCATTTCCAAAGCAATGTCTGCTAACTCTGTTTATGTATCTTTCATGAAGTTCTTGGGTACTGAAATGAGGTAAAATTGACCAGGATTCCCTACATACAAGAAGCGAAATTTTGCACATGATCTAGTCTACAACGCTCGGCAATGACGCTTACAGGCTAAAGGACCCCAGGTTCACAGAGCATTGGCAAATTACCAACGCAGCATGAACAAAAAACCGCACAAGACCTCCCTGCAGCCGAACAAGGTGCTGCACGACGCCGTGTGTTGATAACAGGAGCCCACAACAACCCAAGAGATGAAGCGAACCCTTACCTGCATGTTAACCTTGAGGACGTCGAGCGGGGTGATGGCGAGGTGGGTGGCGCCGGCGGCCAGCATCCCGCCGCCGGCGCACAGAGCGTAGTACTCCGGCGAGAACAACCTCATCCCCGGCCCCGCTCCCCCGCTCCTCCCCGGCCTCGCGGCGGCGTCCGCCTCGCCCCCGCGCGGCTCCATTCGCGGATCGCTGGTGGTGCTGGCCTCCGGCGTTGTTGGAGAGAGACTGGACTGAAAATGGACCACGTAGCGGGGCCGCTTGCCTTCCGCTTTGCTTTTCTCGGCGTCGAACGGCTGACTTGTCCGGCCCTTGGTCTTCCTTAAACCCTATAGCTGGCAAGGAGGCCCGCGTGTCAGTCAGGGCGAGGGACACGTCAGGGTTAAGCTCCCTGGGCCGTATGTGGGCACAAAGGTAGAGTGGGCTGCACTGCTGTAGGAATGGGCTTTATATATGCCACAGTTTTCTTCCTTCAGAAGAAGGGGGAAAAGTGAAAGGGGTCTTGACCTAGTGGTTAAGGCATCTGAGTAACACCTTTCAGGTTCTGGGTTCGACTCCTCGTGGGAGCGAATTTTCAAGGATTTAACGGCATTTGTGCTTTCAGTGGTAGGCGACGCTCCCGTCGACAGCGAGGCGCCAGTGGTGACTTCGTATCTCTAGATTTGCCGGCTCAGTCTTCGAAGATGCTCATAGGGGTAGGGTTTGCGTACGTGTGTTCATAGGGGTGAGTGTGCGTGCGTTGTGAGTGTCTGAGTTGTGTAATGTGTAATCTCCAAAAAAAAAAAAAAAGAAGAAGGGAAAAAAAGCAAAAAAGGCTCCTTCACAAAAAAGGGGAAAAAGAGGGAAGATGCCCCACATAAAGGTTCCTTGTTTCTCGAGCGGCCAATACCAATCTCCAATGTTGCAAGACATAGAAAACCGGTATGTAACAAACGAAATCATCATTTGTCCGTCTCAAAAAAAAAAAAAAACCATCATTTGTCAAAAAGAGACCGACCTAGTTTGTAAAGACTGTTCTGGATGTATGAACTTGAACCAGTTCCGATGAGAAATGGACCAGGCAGGCTTATAATTAAAGAAAAAAGATCAAAACAGTAGCTCCATGCTTTTTCATACTACTAGAAAAAAAAAACCAAAACCTCAAACTAACAGCAATTATGTGTGACAGGTGATGCTTGGGAAACGGATCCCCAACCTAGAAAGCCTTAGCACACTTGGTTGAAACATTCTTACAACTGAATCCTGGCTAGGAAGCAATAAGTCCGGTGCACGTAGCTCCTGCTTGCGTAGGGTCTGGAAAAGGGTCCGACCACTTTGGGTCTTTTGTACGCAGCCTCTCCCTGGAAGAGGTTGTTTCCAGGACTTGAACCCATGACCTCATGGTCACAAGGCAACAGATTTACCGCTGCGCCAGGGCTTCCCTTCAAAAAGCATGCCTAGAAAATCCTCATGATCAGGAAGGCTCAAAGTTGACCGAGAACCTTCGGTTTCTATAAATGCAGAATATGTCAATTCAAAAAGACCTGCATTGCGGAACTACCGTATATCATAAAAATAAAACAAACAAAAAGCCAATCATAAAGCAAACGGGTAATGTTTCAAACAAAGTACTATAAGTTCACATTATTAGCACCATTGTACCACAAAGCAAACATTAGCTAGTTCCTGATAACATATAATGAGCCAGATACTGGCGAAGCCAAACAATGGCTTCATTTACGGGTAGGGAATTGTAATACTAGTTCAACCTGCTACTTATAGCCTTACATAAACGAATTGAAAGAGAAAAACAAAGTCATATTTGCTCTAAAAAGCAACAGAGCTTTCGCCATGCATCAGAAGGGTGGTGGCATGGTTGGGAACAGATTGTACTGGTTGCTCGCTTGAGAAGTTTATTGCGTTGTAGCCTCCTTGCCCATAATGCAGAACTTCCGGTGGGGTTTGGGCAGTGAAGACACTAGGAAATGCTATATTATCCTTGCGTATCTGATTACTACCTGTAACAAGGCTTTGCCCGTAGGAAGGACCGGTCCTAGTGTCTGCACAGATTCCATCTGTCTGATCAAGCAGAATACTTCCCTGCTCTTTTGTTGGGCAGGTGCTTAAGGCTTCCCATTGCAGGCATCCTGGTGTACCATTGTTGAGTGTCATCTGTCTTGCTACATTGGTTGCATTGTTACTTGTTTGCCCAAAAGTAGGCATTCCTTGTACCAGATCATCCAGAAAATTCATATCATCCGGAAAGTTCATATCATTCAGAAAAGTCAGATCATCCTGAAAATTCGTATCATCCAGAAAAGTCAGATCATCCTGAAAATTCGTATCATCCAAAAAAGTCAGATCATCCAGAAAATTCATGCCCTCTGTTGGCATTGCTGGTGCAATGCTTGATTCGGTTGGTTTCACTTTCTCAGGCTCAGTACCACTTCGGGCAATATTATTCAGATCATGATTTTGCTTGATATCATTGATGATATACCTCTGCCTCTTGTCATTCTGCTCATTCTTCTCAATTCTTTTGAAGTACTTCTGAGCATGGCTAGCCAATTGTGCTGGCGTCCTGGAAGGGACGGCGTACATTGAAATTGCTTTCCAGTCACCTCGCCCAAAACACTCAATACCCTGTAGAAACTGCCTACATTTGCAGGTAGAATTTATAAGATGCATTCTACAAAGGAATGATTTATAAGTTGCATTCTACAAGGGAATGATTTATAAGTTGCATTGTACAAGGGCATGATTTATTTGGTCTAATTTTTCATAAGTTTTGTATACTAAAAAACCATTTCAATCGAACATAATACTTTTTTGGATGATAATGTACAAACAACTCTTGAATCCAAACATGTTCCTCAATTTATGTCCTACAACGTCCTAATCCTGATTCCTTACCACTTCCCATATGATCCAATTAATTACAAGGTTATATCTGTCATGTTATGTAAGCAAAATCATCCCTTTGGCATATCAATGTTTATCAATGCACATATTTTCTGAACAAAAGGTGTAGGTGCAACTTGCAAGGATAGATATATGCAAAACAATCCAGTATCATTTGATCAATAATTGAAGTATCATTCTGCCCATATCATTCTTACAAATATAATGAAGTAAGATTAACAGTATATCGTACCTACTAATATTAGTGGTGTAAGATCACCCTATTATGGCAGACATCGAAGCACGAAACTACACCAAAATGATCGGGTGTATTCAATTAATTAGATACATAAGTTCATCACATGAAAGGTCTGTATTAAATTAATGAAACAACTTGACATGCATATGATTCCTTTTTCTGTGGCAACTAAAAGATGATGATTATAGTAAATATGTCGATTCCAATTTTTTTCCCCGCAAAGGTGCCTGAGTAGGTAGATTCTGTTTTTGTTAAACGCTACACATTATTTTGTGGTCAAACAAATAAGTTAATAAAAGTAAGTTACAGAAGGATGGTAGAACCTGTGTTCCTCGGTAGACCAGTTTTGTCTCCTTACTGTGGATTTGCGACGTGGCTTTTTAATTACCACCTGATCGCCCGTTGCTTTGAACTTCAGCTGTTTTGAAGGTTGGTTCAAAGGTACTTCAACCGATGGGCCCAGAACTGAGTCAAGTGTGTCCCCACCTAGAAGATTGTACCAATCAGCAGACGAATCACTGGTTGCACCATTGCTAATAGGTTCAACATCTATCTCACGACAGAGCATATCCCTAAAGGCACCATGGTATTGATCACTCGACTGCTGTATAGTTTTTGCAGGGAACCTTTCCGTCAGCGCTTCCATCCTGTCAGATGGATTTTCACTCGTTGGCTCACCAAAAATTGGCTTGAAATATTTTTCTTCAAAGGTTTTGCACCGTTGAATAGCATTTGTACCCATTACAACCAAAAAGCGTACTTCCTGATGTGCAGATCACACTAATTTTAATCAATCCAATCAAAGCTTCTAATCAATAGTTGAACGGGGAAGAAATATGCAAAGAAAAAAAAAACTATTTCATCACCTCCCTTACCTTTTATTCAGACTGTTCAACCTCAACTAAACAAAATAGAATGAAAACATGACTCTCCAGTGCTTGTCCAAGACCAAGCATCAAACCTTCTCACACTAGGAGCAAAAGCCTGTTATTGTTTATGTCCAGGGGAATTGAGCTTTAAAAGGGAGCATGTGTAGGACTATTTGGTGTGTGAGAAATAAGAATACAAGGTTTTGAGATTAAAACTGAGAGAAAGATGCATGAGGCCCTCATCGACATTCAAGTTTCATTAACTGCTGGAGATCTTTGTTAGTCTCATCGTCAACAGGAACCCACAAAAACACAACGTCATGGCAGATATCCTCACACGACAAAAAAATTGTATCTAGCCATATGGTATAAAAGGTTATGCATTTAATTCCTCATTTGCATGAGTAATATAGATAGAGCACGAAACATTACAAATACTCGCGAGTCAATAACTGACGACCATTTTTTATGCAACATTCAAATAAACGTCCAAATTTGTTACCTAAATAATGTAAGGCAACATTTATCAAGCTACTATACAACCAAATAGAGTGTCTGTCTTGGAATATCTATAATGGATTACTTAAAATCTAGGCACGTGCATAGCCGAAACTAAAATCTATGAAGATTCTACTCGAGATATCACAACAAACTTCTTGATGGTTCGAGATATTGCATCAAACTTCTTGATATTCGTTGATACCTCCCATGCAAAAACCGAAAACGTGTTTTCTTAGAGATACGCTTACGAGTAAACGATAGGCCTTTCACTAGTGATGCTATCCATTGACTTGTGCCTGAACCGCATTTCCATTGTAGTGAATGATAGAATATGTTGGATTTTTTACTTTAACTAGAAAACTTACCCCCTCCTGAGGTTAATTCTGTGAGTAAGTTATGTGTTATATAATTGATATGAATTCCTGAACTTGGTAATCCTCTCCGAAAATTTGTGGGGTTAAGTGACTGCTCAGGTCATCGGTGAATATGACATTGTCTTATAGGAGCTTGTCACAAACGTCGATGAAGCCCTTCTACACAAGAAAATGAAAAGTGATAAATCTATTCACCATCAAACAGTTTGTTTAGCTGGGCTATACTCCATTGAACCCTCCATAATACAGGGGAACTACGAATCATTATATTAAAGTATTTGAGAAGGGGAACTGCGCATGATTGTATTAAAATAGTTGAGAAGGGTCTGATTACATATCCCAAACACATTAATAAAAACGAAAGAAAAATTTCTATTTCTTAGTTGAACTTATATTGTAAGGACCTAATGCTACACTGCACTATGTTATGGAATTAGGTAGTTATGAAGGATATTTATCATATTCAATGAAAAAAAAAATCTCAAACACCGAGATTTCTGTAGGGAATTTTCAAAATGTCAGGGTAGGTGGAGTACCTAACCCCGGCTGGCCAGGAAACTCTCGCTCAAACCAGTATGTCAAGGAGGTACCCGCAAATTGAGTGCCCCAGGCTTGTGACAATCATAGAAAGGCACGTCCCTGAAAATAATCCCTTTTTCAGTTCACGATGGTTATGAAGCAAGCGGTTTTTTTTTTTGATCGCATTATGAAGCAAGCGTTGGCATGAAGGAAGAAAAAATGGGATGACAACAGAAAAAAGTAACCAACTCAAGAGGGAATGAAATTAATTGAAAATTCCTATGTTCCGTTCCATGAAACAAATAATCATAGAACTGTGAACTATGATAAAAGCGGTAAGTTTTACCACTTCATCTGCTTATGCCCATTCCTTTTGCATATGGTCGGTCAAGCAAATGTGACGAGCTTTGCAACCCGATACGGGCACTCAAATCACTCATCAGCCAGTAAAATCCCTGCAAATCTGAAATTCATTGCTTCATCCTATCAGAGAAATCAGTAGGCTAACCACATAACCTCAACAAGGCATTAACTCAGCTGCTCAAAATGCGAAGTTACTATCACTCAGGAGATAACAGTTCGTCGTCATCGAGCTTGTTAAAATACAATTATACGAAGCATATTACCACCAGGACGCACTAGTTTCAGATTGGTTTCCGCGAGTATGCAGTTGCAAACGTGAAGCTGATCCAATCGGGTTCAGCCATTGCTCCAAGACCCAATCCATCGCTCACCAACGGTCGGCTACCTCTTACTCCATCATCCGCGCCGCCAAGACACTGGATCACCCTGCATTCCTGCGTACAATCCACCAAAATAAGGCCCACCCGTACCATGTCATAAGAGAGAAATACGAAACGGCCCTAACAAAACAACCAAATGATAAGACACATATAGCCCATACCGAACTCACGTACACGAAGCCGCAGCGAGCGACGCGCGCTGTGCTTCCCAGCCGGCGAACCCGGCCGCCACGCCGCCCCATTTCCGGCCGATACTGCTACAACGAAATGGCATGCTAATCCCGAGGAGATCGACGCAGCTCGACTTGGGGCCAACGAAATCGTGACGACATCGACCGAAACGAGACCGCGACGCGCACGGTGAAGAGCCGCCGACAGGCGCGGGGTGGCGCCTAGAGTTCGGCGGCGACGCCTCGTGAGGGGAGAAAATGAAAGGAAAAAAAAATCGGTTCATTCTGGTCAGCTGGGCTTTTTCGGCTGTGGACGAGCAGGGCCGAAATAGAGTCCGCTTTCTGGCTCGTCCAGCACGTGCCGGGATGGATGTTCAGCCCAGAACATCCTATATGGAAATGGACTGCAGAGAAGCACGCCCACGGCCTTTTGCCTTCTTGTGCCCGTTGCCCTGGACCGCCACACCGGGGGGCGGGGCCACCCATCATCAAGCTGTGAGTCAACGCATCCATCCATGCTAGCGATGATCACGGCGATGAACAAGCAGCCATGAGCCCATGGCGAGCATATTGTAAACGAAAAGTCTATTCCGCGTACGGACGCGCTGGCGCGTTAGCGCGCGTCCGTCGCGCGCGCGGCCTGGCCTGCCTCGTGCGCGGGCTTGGCCCAAGCCAACCAACATTTTTCCCATCTCATCCCGACCACGCAGCAACGGAGCCCTCCCCCACCCCGCAAACCTCTCCTTTCCCTCTTTCTCTGTCCGATTTTCTCTCGCCCACCAACAACCGCTGCGAGTGAGACGACGAGGGGCGACGGGGGGAGCGCGATTCCGGCGAGGTGGTCCACGGCGACGAGCACGCGGTCCCTCCTGCGGCGTGCGCTCCGAGGCGACCGTCGCTGCGACGCGAGGGGAACCCGGCGGCCATAGCGATAGAGGCGACGCGGGGGGAGGCCGATTCCCGGCAAGGTTGTCCACGGCGACGAGCACGCGGTCCATCCCCGCGGCGTGCGATCCGGGGGGAAGTGCTTCGCGACGACTGCTCGGTGACGCTATTGAACCCGGCGACCTGAGTGTTGACGAGAGCACCGCGACGAGGTAACGCCCTCAAATCTCTCCAACTTCATCTCTCCATTTTCACCCCACGAGTCGCGCTTTTGAGGTCTACTACAAAAACTTAGGCGATTTGGCTAGGATTTCGCTCGGAACATGCATTTTGTTGGGTTGCTGTTTTGTTCCTGCTGATTAGGGTTAGAGTTGTGTTAGTCGTGCAGGCTAATGGTGATCTGAGAATGCTTTTGCTGGTTAGGGGTAGGTTTTTTTACAGTAAATTTGTGCACTAGCACCCGGTAGCAACTTCTTTAATTTGTGCACTAGCAAATTTTTTTGCATCCAAAAGCCCACAAACAGCGCGACATCGTGTGATGAAGATTATTCTCTCCGGAGCATGTACAAAGTTGTCCATGATGTAAGTTTGGTGATGTGTTTTTAGTGATATACAAAGTGAAATCAACAAGATGCTACAATGTTTAGGCCATAAATTGCTACTGCACTAACAGAAAAGCATGCACAAAGTTTATACAAGGAAGTTTATACGAAGTTTATGCACTAACATAAATTGCTACTGCACTAACAGAAATTGCTACTGCACTAACAGAAATTGCTACTGCATTAACAACTTCATATATATGATTTTTGATATATATATAGTTATATATTTTCCCCTTTTGTTTTTGGTCAGAGCATAATGGCGAAGACAAGGAAGGCTGAGCCACCACCTGCTGGTGGTGATGCAAGATCCGGTTCTCTCGGGCGGCGGGTAACCAGATCTATGTCAGTGTCTGAGCAACCCGAACCTAAACATGGTCCGCAGAAGAGGAAGAAGAATGCCAATGACGAAGAGCAATGCGCAACACCAACGAGCAAAAGACGGAAGGTAGTGCCCAAGGTGGCGGCTTCTCGTGCAAAAAAGAAGCTGCATCTTACTGCTGTCCATGAGGATCTATGTGAAGAAGGGCCCTCTCAGATGAGCAAGAGGAAGAGGGGTAAATCTGCTGAGAGAGTTAAGAAGAGAAAGCAAAAATCTGCTGAGAGGAAGAGGAAGGAGAAATCGGCCGAGAGGAAGAGGAAGGAGAAATATGCAGACAAGAGGAAGACGAAGGATAAATCTGTAGACAAGAAGAAGAGGAGTGAGAAATCTGCAGGGAAGAAGAAGGGGAACGAGAAATCTGATGCAACGAAGAAGCCACTGTTTGACGATGTGGATGGAAGCGATGCAGAGCTGGAGGAAAGTGCTGCAGAGGAGGAAAGTGCTGCAGAGGAGGAAAGTGCTGCCAAGGATGAAATGGCATTGGAAGTAAGAGCCGATGCTGTTCAATCGCCAAAGAAAACAAAGAAGGTACTATTTCTCTCCCTCTCTCTCTTTGCACTGGGTATCAATTTTCTATATATCTTTTAAGTAGTAACTTATCTGTTTTTGGCTTCTAGTAAAATCTGTGTGTGTTTTTCTTGTGTGTATCTGGTGCATCTTTTTTTTTTGTTGATGTAGCAATTTCAGACCCAGAAAGAGTAGTAACTTGAGTTGCTTCAAATACAGGAACAATTTATGGTATATAATGATAGTGTTTTTTTTAATAGGTTATCAGGAAGAGGGGTTCGGCGAACAGGACCATTAACATCAACAAAGGTTTATCTGATGCTCAAAAAGAAAGGATTGATGACGTTGGGTTTGGAGGGTTGTTGGAAATCAAGGTGCCTGTTGTCCCAGAGAAGCTCTCAAAGTGGCTTGTGTCCATTTTCAATATTGAGACACGTGAGCTTCATGTTCCATTCAGAGGAGTAGTCAAGGTGGATGACGATGCCGTTCATCGGATTTTTGAGCTGCCCATGGGACCAGATAACGTGGTATATAAGTTGCGTTCGAACGAGGATACGTTTGCAAAGTTCTATGAGCTGGTTGGGGCTGAGGACATGAAAGCACCCACATTTAAGCATGAGTTGGATTGGTTTTCTGGTGAAGGCAAGGACAAGGTTGATGACAATTGGTTGAGGAGATGGCTTGTCTTCGTGATAAGCGCTATATTGTGTCCCAATGCGGGTGAGAAGCTAACAGTTAAAGGCTACCATTCAGTTCATGATCTCACTCAAGTAAAAAATTATAACTGGGCTAACCTTGTCATTGAGGAATTGGTTGAGGGTGTCAAAAAAATGAGGAAGGGGAACAAATCTGCAGTTGGATGTTTACTATTTCTGTCGGTGAGCCCTCCCTCTACAGAGATTCTTCATTTCCGTGGCAACTTCACTGTTTTTTTCTGTTGTAATTTCCTTTATCGATTCAAAAAGTAATTCTATTTCTCTGTCCTCCCTCCCCTCACAGATATTATATCTTGATTCCCTCAAGACTGGAATTGATATGAGCGATCAGCCTACAAGAAGAATTGGTCTATGGGACGAAGCACTTGTTAAAAGGGTCATCAAGATGGATTTCAACAATCGGATGGGGAAGTTTGGTCGATTGAAGCTCAAGGACAATATTCAGACTACAGGACATGTTCTCATTGGGCCACAGAAAGTGATTGAATTTGCCAATTCGATTGTCCCACCGCAAACAAGTCCTACGGTAAATTCATCTGCCCTATATTTTTTCTCCCCATCGCCTGCAAAAAAACATTTACCCACGCACACTGACTGAGTTCTATAGTAACTGTCTCAATGTACAGTAGCAATTTTTATAGTAACTTCTTGTTTGCGGTAAAAAGAAGTTGGAGGATAGCAACTTCTTTCTTTTTTGTAGTAACTTTTTTTTGCCCCTTCGTTTGCCGGCAACTTTTTTTTGTCACGCAGAATTGAACTGAGCCCCCTGTACACAGCAGCAACTTATTCATATGTAGGAAGTAACTTGTGCAACTTTTCTCTTTTCAATACACTTTTGACTCATTCTCTTGTTTAGTTATGAATATTTTATTATTCCTTTATTTTTCACATTCTTAAATGCAGATTCGACAAATAATCTCGGATGCACTGACCTTATTGAGCACAAAGATCAATGTTGGTGCCTCCAAAATGGTTTCTAAACTTCTTACCGGTGGTGATCCGCAACAATCCAACGAGGTGCTCATTGAACCGGGCTGCTTAGATGAGATTGTTCAATCCTGTGCTCCACAGGATGCGAGTGTTGAGGTACAATTTTTTTTCTCACTTACTACTTTAATATCAGTCCAAGTAGTAGTTTTTTGTTCATACTGTATGTTTTTTTTTTGTACTGGCAGTAGCAACTTCCTATCAACCAGCAGAAGTAATTCTTTTTTTTTTGTGTGTGTGTTCTGTGTTGTGCAGCTTGTTCAGGTAGTAAGTGATGCCCTTCACAAATTTATTTGTACAATTAACCAAGGGGCATCGTGCTTTGCTCAAGAAGTTGCTGCCGCTCGAGCTGATGGGGATCACGAGGAAGGAAAAAGCAGTGCCGCGTCGCCCACACATGATGTCTTGGCAGAGCAAATTGGTGATGGCAACAGGACAGCTGAGCCCAACCGTGAGCGCAGGTCCAAAAACAGGCACGATCCAGCAAATATGAACGAGGAAGAAGATGAGGAATCGCTTCAAGACTATGGGGAGAGTGATACTGAAGAAGAAAGTGGCATGGGGGGCAGCGATGCTGAAGACGGAAGTGACACTTCTCATGGTGATGGTAGATCTCCTGCTGGGTCGAGTGACGAGGAGTGTGAGAAGGATGCTCGTGATGAGGGATCGGATTACGAAACTGACAGCTTGAACTCATACATGCTGGTGGAAAGACAGAAGAAGAAGGATAACGACAAAAAAAGGTAAACAATTCCTCTCTGAGCAATAGCAGTTACTCGGTACCATAATCACATAGCAACTTTTCTGTTCTTTTCATGCAATATGTTTTTTTTGGTTCTTTTGTGAAAATCACAGCAATGCTTCTAAAGATGGGGAGGAGCACGAGATAGAAGATCCAGGTGCTCGACACTCGGAGAGGGATGATCGTTCTGATATTCCAGAAGATGACAACATAAATTTGTCTGAATTGTTGGAAAGACACAAAAAGAAGATAAAATGGTAACAATTCTCTATTGAAAACATGCAGCAACTTGGTACTGTAATCATATAGCAAACTTCTGTTTTTCATGCAAACTTCTTTTCTTTTTTTTGGTGAAATCACAGCAATGTTCAGATAGGTGACGAGGAGAAGACAGACAATGATGGTGGAGCAAAACCATCGCAGGAGTCCGCTGATACAATCATTTCGTCAACTATAAAGTAATATGCATTTTTTTGTCTATATCTTTTCTGCTTTTCACATTTTCCTTTTTGTGACAGTAACTTGTACTTTTTTTTTGCACTAATCATGCGTCTTTTTATTTTTACAGGGACATTAATGCCTTGTCTATTGACAACAAGGAAAAGGATGATAACAAGGAAGCTCATGACGAGGATGACTCCACAATGAAGGAAGGCAACGACGATAACGAGACGGATGACACAACTCATAACAAAAGGTAACAATTTCTGTTTTTCAGTAAATAGTAGCAACTTGGTACTGCAATCATGTACCAAAACTTCTATTATTCATGAAATCTTCTTTCTTTTTCCCAATCTACAGTAGCAACTTATTTTTTTCCCTTATTTGGCAAAAATTACAGTGACGCAGGGGATGACAGATATGATGATACACACAAGGATGGTGATGCTGAGGAAGAACATCTTGAAGATGCCAGTATCAAGGAGAAAGATGACGATGGTCGAAATGAGAAAGATGATGATAAAGACAAGGAAGATGGTGGCCAGAGGCATGGAAGTAGCAACACCGAATGTGCTCAAGGTGACAACAATGATCAAAAGACAGATCACCAAGGCAGGAAAGCTTCTAAAGGAGAAAAGAAGGATGGTACCGAAGGAAAAAAGACAGATGATCAGCATGGGGATATCGCGCACCAGAAAGGTGACACGCAAGGAGATACCATCGCGTCCACGCAGAGCACCTCTGGGTACACAACCACTTCAGTTTCCGGAAGTGAAGGATTCGAACAAACGTCAGGAAGGTTGAGTCCAATTTCTCGTTATCTGATGCAAGATATCCTGCACCCAAAACCAGACCCTTTAGAGCCACCGAAGATTGAAGAGCCAGTATTCCTTGATTACATGCCGAAGCTTGATCCTTTCAAGGATCTGGGTGAACCAAAGCCGCTAACAGACGATGATTTGCCTCATTTCCCACTGGAGGATGCTCACGAAAAGATCTGCAATCTCTTTAATGTACACCCGATAGAGATACCAAAGGAAGACAAGAAGCGGGATCCATTCAGGTTAAGGACCAGGAGGACCAAAAGGTCTGGACAAAACCCTGGCCATGAACTCCGAAAGAAGATTGCTGAAAGGTCCAAAGCGTTAGCAGCTGACAAGGGAAAGGAGGTAAATGATGATAGTCTGAAAGAAACAAAATCGTTGCATGAAGAGGTCTCCAAGGCAGCAAATCCAGTAAGTAGTAACTCTTACGAATGTAGCAGTAGCAACTTCTTAACAACTACTGATAGTAACTTTTTTTTTGGTACCAATCATGTATGAGTACCAGCATCTGTTTATTTTTCTGAATTACACATGATGCTTTTCTTTTTTTTGTACAGGAGGGGCGGGGTGCAAGAAACAATGATGATGGCCTAAAAGGCAAAAAAACTTTGGACGAAGATATGGCCAAGGATGCAAATCCAGTAAGTAGTAACTCTCACGAATGTAGCAGTAACAACATCTCTTATTACTGAATTACACATGGTGTCTTTTTTTTAATAGGGGGTGATGGATGCAACAGAAAATGATGGTAGTCTGAAAGAATCAAAATCTTTGCATGAAGAGGTCTCGAAGGCAGCAAATCCAGTAAGTAGTAACTATAACCAATGTGGAGTAGCAACTTCTTAACAACTACTGATAGTAACTTTTTTTTTTTGGTACCAGCATCTGTTTATTTTTCTGAATTATACATGATGCTTTTTTTTTTGTACAGGAGGGGTTGGCTGCAAGAAACAATGATGATGGCCTGGAAGGCAAAAAAACTTTGGACGAAGAGATCCCCAAGGCTGCAAATCCAGTAAGTAGCAACTTCTTAACAAGTACTGATAGTAACTTTTTTTTTGGTACCAATCATGTATGAGTACCAGCATCTGTTTATTTTTCTGAATTATACATGATGCTTTTTTTTTTTGTACAGGAGGGGTTGGCCGCAAGAAACAATGATGATGGCCTGGAAGGCAAAAAAACTTTGGACGAAGAGATCCCCAAGGCTGCAAATCCAGTAAGTAGTAACTCTAACCAATGTAGCAGTAGCAACTTTTTTTGTTTTTTGCAGTAAGAACAATAAACAGATCCTTTTTGTGGCAGTAATAACTTGTTCATAGATTTGTTTGATTTTTCCTTTTTTTTCTCTACTTGTTGATAAATTAAAATGTCATTGTTGCAGGCCCAAGGAGGTATTTTTGTATATGATCGAAGGAATAAGGGGTCCAAGAGAGGGGCTTTCTCACAGCGAAGGATGGTAGTGAGGAAGGTTCGATTCAATAAGGAGAAACAAGATCCAGAGGACCAGCCATCAGGAAGCCTCGCAGCTCAGCATCAAGAAAAGCAAGATGCATTTAGTGTATGAATTTTCTTTTCTTGTTTCAGTTGTCACAGCATCAGCTATGGATACCATACATAACTCTCACACACCATACATTTTGTGCTGAACAGGGCCATATGTCCAAAGCGGTCCGAGATGCTCCTAATCCACCCAGCTTCTCACTAGGTGTCAGCAGTCAGGAGTCCGAAGAATCAATCACTGAGTCGATGGTTGATAAGGCTTACGACGAGGCTGCTGAACTTCAGAAGAAGAAGAAGGAGGAGTCCATGAAAAGGAGGCAAGGAAGAAGCTACTACGGGGAAACATCTGACGAAGATACTCTAGAGACCCCTCCGGGTGAGCGGATCTACCCCTCCATTGATCTTGCTACGGCCGACACTTTCAAAAACGATGACGAAGCTGAAGAGCTTTACTGCCAAGTCATAAAATGGAAGTCAAGGGATGAGAGGTTCAGGTATATTTTGGGTCACATCTGTTTTTTTTTTCAGTAG
The DNA here is from genome assembly GCA_012490785.1 of Eragrostis nindensis. Taxonomy (NCBI): domain Eukaryota; kingdom Viridiplantae; phylum Streptophyta; class Magnoliopsida; order Poales; family Poaceae; genus Eragrostis; species Eragrostis nindensis. The sequence continues at coordinate 234,646 of JAAXCT010000379.1, read as the reverse complement.
CATAACGGCATGTATTATTTGCTCATATGAATTGTTTCCATTTCATTGTTTCAGCCCTATCATCTTTTCGAATGGCAAATTATCAGTTACACCAGCAGAGATTGGAAAAAGCAATGGCACCCTTCAAGAACTTAGAATCTGCCGCCATCGCCATGGCTTGCCAAGTCCTATCGACGGCAGAAGGTCAAGAGCGGAAAAGATTCGTCTCTCCTTATGACACAGTAAGTAGCATTCACCATTTTATAAGTTCAACAGTTAGCATCCTCCACTTTTTTTCTAAGTTCACCTGTATTTTTTCTTTTTCATATGATACAGCAACTCCTGATGGCCGATGGATATTTGGAGCAAAAGCGGCTGCACAAGGTCTTTGATGACAACTATAACAACATTGACTACGTAAGGGTTCTAAGTTTGCTGCAGCAATTGTTTCCAATCCCCCTCACCTTTTTTTTTCCTGCTTATTGATCTTGTCCCCGTGTTATTTTTTTTTTGGTAGATCATGCTCCCAATTTATGAGACGATAGCTGAGAGAGCCAAAACAACGGACCCGTTCACTAAGGGCCATTGGTTTCTTGTCATAGTCAACATAAAAGACAAGCAATTCAATGTGATTGATTCATTTAGGAAACCAAACAACAAGAAACTCATAGAAACAACACAAAGGGTGAGAGCAAAGATCATCAATCTCTGGAACAGGGTAACCATGAAGAGAGATGACTGCAAAGTCAAGGATGTGTGGAGCTTCCCTCTCAATTTCTTTGAAGGCTTCAAGCAGCTGGACAAGTAAGCCAAATCAACTTGTGTTTTTGGCTGCAAACAGAAACTTGATATTTTTATGCTTGCTGGTTTTTTTTTTCCTTTTTACCTGTTCACTATCAACTCACTCCCATGTTTGTCAGTAGCAATTTTTTGTGCACGTACAGTAGCAACTTTTGTCCACATGACATGTCTGAAAGATTTAACATTTTTTCCATGTTGGTTTGCAGTTTTTCTTGCGGAATTTTCACTATCAAGGCAATGGAATGTTGGGGACCATCCCGCATTTTGCCTAAGATCAGCAACCGGGACTGCCCGAGGCTTCGGAGGATTATTGTCCATCAATGGTTATCGAGCCCGCAAAACACCATCGATTACAAGACTCTCAATTGGGACTCATTTCATGAGGAGTACAAGTGTGCGACGCGGACGGGATACAAGTACACATGAATGCAGTTGCCGTAGACATTAGGGGGAGAACAAGTTGACTGTGTGAACTAATTTTGTGTACACATTTGCTGCTGTATGTCACCAGCTACTGGGAAAGATGTTACAACAAGTTGTTCCATGTCTGAATTAAGCTAAGTTGGGAAAGATGAATGTCAATTCTCATAGTGATTTTTGGAAGTGATGAATGTCAATTCGCCTTCATGTCTTTTGATCTTTTCCTTCATTCTCAGTTCCATTTTTGTATGAGCAGTACGATTTTTATTTTTTTTGGTTGATCAAGGAAATGTCACGAATTTTTTTATTTTTGTGCCCCAATAATGCAAGTTGTTACAGGTGCTTTCAGCACAATTTTTCTTTTTTTGTGTTTGCAAACTTTACTTTGATCTGTCAATCGTAGACCAAATAAGATTTGCAAGACAAAATAAACTGTCAATAAAATACAAGTGCAACTCCACACTTCACTGTCAATCACAAGTTGCTATCACAGATACACCAAAAGTTGAACATCAGACCAGCAAAAGTTGCTAGCACAGACACAGCAAAAGACTGTGCAAAAAAAGACAAAACAAGAGATATATCAACTTTTTGTTTTTTCTGTACTGAGCTTGTTCATATTTTGTCAATAAATATTCCACATATCTCCTTATTACACAAATTAAGTCTAAATAAAAAAAAAGGACACTAACTTTCGATCATAGCCCAAATAAACTAGCAAGACCACTCCCCCTTGGTGGCCTTGACGGACAAGATGCCGTCACATGCTCAGTAGACGCACAATATCCACAGGGCGGTTGCGGTTTCGCATGGAACTCTAACCCCCTATATCTTTTTTCCCGTGGCCGACCTTGTCTCTTTGTCACGGGGGGTCCTTTGGAGACAAGGTTGGAGCTTGGACGGTTGCTGGAGTGCCTGCAAGGGTTAAACAAACATAATAAGATAACAAATTGTTACATTGAACTGATAGTTTAAGTTACTACTGCTGATACAGATGAAGTTATTACTTCTGGGGAATAATAAGTTGTTACTACTGCTATTCAAGCAAAAGTTGTTTTAGGAAAGAGCACAGTAAGTTTAGATTCTAGCCCAAATAAACTAGAAAACACAGGTTACTTCTTTTTTTATATTTACTGGTGGCGTCTACATCAGATGAAAGTTGATACTAACAATTGTAATAACGTACTGTCAACTCCAAGGTCATCTTCTGCGTTGTCATCAGATTCGAACGCTTTCCCCCCACAACACTGATCTGGAACTGCATCCATATAACAAAAAATTGTTTTCGGTTTTGTTGTTACCACATGACACTAATGCCTCAATCATATAGTAGCAACTCCAAAAAAACAAAATGTTGGGCTTACCACCAGTAGTAACTTCTGCACGTGCTCTCCTCTCAACTCTTTTAGCAAAAGAACGATCAAACCTCTCCTCTACGCCTCCATCAACACTCGGCCCTGCATCTGAGAGCTCAATTCAGTCAATGCAGCAAATATTTCATTAACGTGATCTTGAACCATGTTGGAAGCAAATTTGTTATCGCTACAAGTACTACAAACCTGGTGCATTTTCAGCAGCTTGAGCTGCGCTATTAACCTGATCTTGAACCATGTTGGAAGCTTTCTTCCCTCGTTTCCGAGGTTTGCTCTGAGTTTTCTTAGGTTGAACCGTGTTAGAAGCTTTCTTCCCTCGTTTCTTACGTGCCCCAGATGCGGCACCCTGAGGGGCTTCAGTTGCTGTACTTGACGTTTTGCTTCTCCTCAGCTGAAGCAACTCTGACTGCATTGCTTCAACATGCTTCACAATGACTGCATACTCATCGTCGATTGCAACGGAGGGTCGGGTTATTTTTGCAAACGAGTTGCAAACCCTGTGGTGACGCACAGCATGTATTCCATCTCTGCTCATCCCTGGAGCTTCAAGCATCTCCTCGGGTTGTTTTTCGTTTTCAGCGCCTTCATCAGGAAGCATCGACCATCGGGCTTTGATATAACTAGCTGGCACCAAGTGGACAGCAAGCTTGTCAAAGACTTTCAGAATGTGCCAGCAGAGGACTCCATCTCTAGAATATTTGCAGCAAGTGCACTCGTACTTCTCCTCAGCCTGGTTTGCCGTCACCCGGAAAGTCCTACTTTGATACAGAGGATCCGGGCAACTTTTGTACGGCTCTATGTCAAACACATATGGTTCCTCTATTGGACGAACAAAATAGAAGGACGTGTATCTTAGCTCCGTTTGGAACACATTGAACAGCCTCCTTGTGTATATTTCCATCATTTGACGCTCCATGGGATGACCCGTGAGGAAGCTGGGCTTCCTCGTTAGCGTGTTGGCTTCCAACTCGTTCTGCTTGCCGAGTATGGATTGCTGTATCTTGATATACTGATTCACAAAGTTCAGTAGCGAGTTCTGCGGGCTCACGTAACGCTTTAGGACTGCATTAAACCCCTCGCTCCGAGCTGTGGTTTGAAGGAATGGGAAGAAGCTGTTCATGAAGTATGCCGGCACCCATCTTTCTCTGATCTGATACAGCCCCTCGAACCTAGCATCACCATGTAACTCATGAGCGTCCAACATAGCTTGCCACTTCATCTCAAATTCTTCAGGGCTAAAGCTGTTCGAAATGCAGTCATTGAAAGCATCAGCTAAGACTTTGTTTCCTCCGAGAAAGGCACCCATCTTCTTCCTCACATTCTCCATTATATGCCACCTGCAAAGCCTATGGGTTGTTTCAGGAAAAATTATCTCTATCGCGGCAGCAATTGCAGCGGCTTGATCGGTTATCATGCATTCCGGCACACCAACCGCAGTCCTGAATCTGTCAAATAACCAAACAAAGCTCTCAGTCTTCTCGTTCCTCAAGAACCCACAACCTAGCTGAATAGACTGCCCATGTCTATTGATACCTGCATTATGAAAATTGGAAACAAAAAACATAAGGGGAAAAGTGTCAGCTAGCTGCCACAAGCTGCCAAAAGAGCAAAAGTTGCTACTGAAATATCAAAAAAATTGCTACTGCCAGCAGGATTGGAAGTTGCTACTGCAATATGCAAAAAAGTTGCTACAGGGGACAGAAACAGACAATGCATGTACCTATAAATGGAGCACAGGGCATGTTGTACTTGTTTGTGCAGTATGTTGTGTCAAATGAAACGCAGTCGCCGTAAAGAGCGAACTGTCTTTTTGACTCTCCATCAATCCAGAACAAGTGTTCCACCCTCCCTCCATCGTCAAGCGTATAGTCATAGAAGAAGTCAGGATCTTCCCTCTTTTTCTGATCAAACAAGTCAAATGTCGCCTTCATGTCTTTTCCTTCATTCTCAGCTCCATAGCTCTTACGCAGGTTCTTGCAGTCGCAGAGCGTGTAAGGGACATTCTGTTCGCCTCCATACAGCTCGGACATTATCTGATAGGCCCGGGTGTTTTTGATCGTGCAGCCATGTAGAGTCCGTATGAAAGCCTCCTCCTCCGGTGGTATGTCCCTGTGGGATCTCAAGTATTTCGTGATCGAGAACTTCTTGACCAGCTCGTGATTGTGTTCTTCTCTAAATGTGTCCACCACCCAGTAGGTCCCAGTAAACTTGACAGCCATCAATGCAGGGCACCTTGTCCTATCTACATGATCCCGCCTCCTCTTCCTTGTAACTTTTTGCTCGGTGATAGGACCATCAGTGGCAACTTTCTGCTTCTTGTTCACTCCAGCCTTTTGACAAACATACTTGATCCTTGACGCCCCTCCAGCCCACTTTGTTTCCTTGCAATTGTCTATCCTCGTCGAGAAACCCTTGTACCGTGCATAGTTGTTGTAGTAAGACTGTGCAGCTTCAGAGGTTTCAAAGGTCATGCCAACACAAGGGTCGTTGGGTGTGGATATCACCTCAACACCTTCCTCAACATCAAGAGCGCCACTCATAGTGGTTGCTGTGGGTACTGTCATTCATGCCGATCCACCGTTGTCATCTGCGCCAGCACCTTCACCAACATCAGCAGCAGGACCCACTAGCTCCGGCTGCTCAACGGGCGGAATGCCAAAGAAATTGTCGGCTGAAGCATAGCCATCGTCTTCTCCGTCCACATCGATAGGTTCAGAGTTAAGGTCAAAAACTGTGTTGGGGGCCATAGCAACTGCATTAACATAGGGCACAAATGAGCCAGGTTAGTATGAGTGAACACACCTGCGCAAAAAGACCAACTAAAAAAAAACAAGTAGCAACATGTCTACTAACATACTCACATCACCAACAGGAAGCAGCAATCTAGTGGCAATTCATTGAAATCAAGCACTAACAACCGGGGGTGGCACAAACTAGTGACAACGCACGGAGCAACCGAAGTAGCAACTCACGAACTTAGAACAGTAACAACTCGCACGCAAAACAACACAGAATAATTTTCTTCACACAAACTCATTCTCGAGCATCATCAATAACCAGCACACAAGCAGCAATCTAGTTCAAGTAGAGCAACTCAGATGCATTGGCTAGTAGGAACTTTTTTCTTTATGCCTTTGCCGACCTCAAGGACGTTGAGGAGGACGATGCGGCCGAGCAAAAAGATGGTCAAGTGATGCGTGGAGTCGGTGACGCGCGGCGGACGGGGAAGGAGAAGGAGGCCGGGGCGCACGGCAAAGGAGGCCGGGGAAGGAGAAGGAGGCCGGGGCGGACGGGGAGACGGAGAACGAGGCGGCGGCGCGCGGCGGACGGGGACGGAGAATGAGGCGGCGGCGCGTGGCGGACGGGGACGGAGAAGGAGGCGGCGGCGCGCGGCGGACGGGGACGGAGAAGGAGGCGGCGGCGCGCGGCGGCTGGGGAAGGGGAAGGAGGCGGGCGCGCGCCGCGCGCGGTACCTGGGGAAGGAGGCCGACCAACTTGGGAAGCACGTTTTGCTCCTCCCCGATTTGGATCGGCAACGCGCGCGGAAAAAGGTAGGTCGGGGCGGACGCGCGATGCGCTATCACGCGTACGGACGCGCAGTAACCTCGTCCTATTGTAAACAATCGGATTGAATTCAGTTCCAAAAAAAAAAAACAATCGGATTGAATTAACAAGTGCGCACTGTGCGTCGTGTTTGTACTTAACTGTTTTTGAAACTAGTAAAACAACAACATCAACGCGCCGCATATTCGCATGGCATATGCTTCCCGCGACTGTACGAGGACAAGCGACGTGTACGGCAAGTACAGGTGCTCCATGCGTCGAGACTCTTGTCGTACGCGCAGTGTGAATAAGGGTTCGGTAGGTGCCGTTTGGCCGTTAGCTAGCTGTACACTCCTATACTAGCACGGGGGGCGCGCCGCTTACTCACGCTTGTGTCCGTACGCGCGCGCACGTCACGACCTAACTCAACGTGGCGAGCCGAAATATCCCATGCCGCACCGCCGGCCGGGCACGACGTGATTCCCTGACACGACCGTCCCGCGCGCCGCCATGATGGTCTCGCGATTCCTTCACTGGCATACAATCGAAAGCGACGTTCGATCGATGCTCTGCTTCTGAACTGCTTTTCGTAACAACGTGATTCTGCCGTTAACCGCGATGTCTATCCAGAGCATCGGATCGGGATTAATTAACAAAGTTTTGCTTGTATATTCACAGATTAAAAATGTCACCGGCACTGGCACGCGAGGTATGATCGGGGCACCATTTGCACACTGTACAGTTTCTGCATCGATTGATTGTACAAGCAGGGCCAGGGAGATTTCATCACGACCACGTCTATGTACGTGTGTTTATGTACAGAACAGAAGGTGGTTGGCGGCGCACATGGACGGACCGGACGGGCTAGCTCGCGTCACCGGCCTACGGCACGGAAGTCCGGCAGGGGCGGCGCTCGCCGGCGACGGCGACTGCTTCCGTCGGGGGGTCCGCCGTGGCGGGCAGAGCCGGCGGGGCGACGACGACGACGAGGGCGCGGCGGCACGAGGGGCAGGTGGAGCTGGAGAGGAGCCAGACATCGACGCACGCGGCGTGGAAGGCGTGGGCGCAGGGCGGGAGCACGCGGACCTCGTCCCCGCGCGCGAACTCCGCGAGGCAGATGGCGCACTCCGGCCGCTCCTCCTCCTCTTCCTTTATCTCGAACGACACGGTGGGCAGCGACTGCAGCGCCTTCTTCTTGAGCCCCTTGCACGGCGGCGGCAATGGCGCCGCCGCCTCGGGCTCCACGGCGTAGGCCGAGGGGTTGCACAGCCGCCAGCACCGCGCGACGAGGGCCAGCCCCACGACGCAGAGCAGGAAGCAGAGCACTGCGGCGATGATGAGGAACGTGTCCGTGTGGACGCCCGCGGACGACGCCGGCGGGGCCGTGGCGGAGGCCACCGCGGCCAGGCGCTCCACGGAGGAGGACTGCAGCAGGCGCCGCATGCTGGCTGGCCGACGGAGAAGTGCACACGGCCAGGTGCTCGGCGGGCCCGGTTTGGTTAGGTCGGTCAGTAGTGTTGGTAGTGGAGCGGAGCTGGTGAGATATGAATGAGGGAATACGAAAGCGGGGGGCCGGAGTTGGGCGCCATGGCCGAGTTTTTATAGCGCCAGGACGGAGCGAGACCGACGGCGATAGTGCGCGCTTGCTTGCTGCAGGATATATGTTTGTAGAGATAATTCAGAGGCTTTCATGAGTGGAGTGTCGCTTTCGGAAGAATTTCCTCCTTGGAAATGCTGTGGCGGCAGGCAGGCATGGTTCATCGCTTCGCGCCACCTCCAGTCACTTTTTTACTGTTCCTAGTACCACCACCATCGCTTTTTTTTTTTTTTTTTTTTTTTGAACCTCTCAAATCTGAATATAAATGTAGAATCTGTTCGTACACGTAAAACACGCCGACACACGCCGACGCACTCCAACGCACACGAACACCCCCTACATCTATACCCAGCAAAGCCAGTCGCGTCCATCCAAAGATCATCAGAACCATCTGGTCCCGATGCGCGACGAGGGACGTCGCACTCCCTTTGTGTCATCACGCGTGAGAGGTACCGAAGAAAAGAAGCCGACGAATCCATCGCCCTGAGCCACAGATCCACCGGCAGCTCTCCTCTGCAAATCTCCACAAGCTCAACGGCAACGCCAGAGGAGAAGACGTCGTCGAGACGGCGGCAGCTCGGGAGAACTTATTCCAAAGGCCGCGCCACCGCCGCCGCACAGCAGCGCAACCCAGGACACGAACACCCGCCGCCGAAAGAAATCGACGCCGGTAGAACCAGTCGAAACGGAGTCCACCGACAGCAGCACGGCCACCATCTGCAAAAACTCCGCCGACACAAAAGATCTCACCGTCGCCGACGATGGTGACGGGAGAAGAAGACCACCGCGCCGCCACATAGGAAGCAGCAGCCTCAGACCACCGCGCCGCCACACGAACCAGCCGCCTCCATCTCCAGACCCACGCCGCCTCACCAACACCACAAACGCCAACAGCCTCCAGCGGCCCCGGCGCAGCAGCACGAGGCGGCGCAGGACCTCCATCCAGACTGCCCAGTGGCCCGCATCGGCACGAGCGACAGCTGCAGCCTCAGCAATGGCACCGGCGACGGCGAACAGCTACCCTACTCCCTAAACCTAAAAGAAAAGGAAGGAAGAAGGGATATGTACATCCAGACGGCGAACCCGCGACCCCCTCCCACCTCTGGCGCCAGACCGGCCGCCAAAGGCGAGAGGGCGCCGGCGGAATCGCCGCCGGAGATGAGGATTTCCCGATTCGCCTCTCTTTACTGTTACGAAACGAGAGAGTTCGAGAGCCTCCGGTCACCACCATCGCTTTTTTCTACAACTGGATACCAGTCATTTTCTAGAATTAGGTGTGAGGTAATCTAGCTTGCGCAGATATACAGGGTCTCCCATGCTATGGCTATAGCTTCAAGTACAGGTTCCTGTCCGAGCCGCGCAGTTCTAGCCGTTACTAAGCTTTGAAAGCACAGTCCACTTCAGCGGCGCGCACGCGCGTATATACCCCGGCTGCAACTTGCAACGGGAAAAGGACGTCGTCGGAAACAAGGACGCGAGGATGGAGCGAAAAGGTGGCGTGCGCCTATGCGAACACTGAAGCATGTGATTCCTTGATCAAACTCTTACAAAAACAAAAACGTTTGATGATCGAGTGAGGAAGAGAGGAGAAATAAATAATATTCTTCACGAGACCCATGTGTCGGGGTCTTTGAGCCACGTCAGGTAGACGTCAAAAGCCTCAAGTACAATATGACTAGTACCTGATTGGATCAGTACTGTACCAACCTTTCAGGAAATCGCAGTGCACACACACACCATGATGCGGAAGTAGTGCACTCTACTCATTTCATCAGTAAAAAGGAAGGAGCACCGGATCCGGTCCAGATTCAATGTACTACGAGGAACCTTCAGTGGGGTATTTCCCAAGCCACCTTGAAGCAGTTTGTATTTTACGTGATCTCCTGGCGGAGAGGATGGATACGCGCACATCCGGAGACCGCCACTGGAGCAGAGCGGCCACGATGGAATCGCAGGTCAGCACTGCCTTTTACTCGGCAACAAAAAGACCGGCTCACACGGCCCGGACCAAAATCGGGCGCCCACACGTACGTGCTCCGGTGCTCGCCGCGGCCTAAATCCCTCACTACTGACGCGCGATCGGCCAAGCGATCGAGTGGGCGACGTGATCCGAACGCAAAGCCGCTCCACCGCCCGAGCGAGTGCGCCGCCGTAGCCGTACGAATGAACCACCAGACCAGTCCACCACCGCGCTCGCGCATTTCCCTCGTTTCCCTGACGACCAGACGGAAGCTAGCGAGAGGGGCAAGTAAAGCGATCTGCTGGTAGCTAGTGCGCGCTCGACTGGAGTTGGAGTGGCGGCCGGCCCCAGCCCGGCAGCCGAGCCGAGATCGCCACGGCCACCGATGGCGATGGAGCCCAAGTTGGCACGCGTCCTTTCGATCCAGCACGTTTCTCTTTTCTCGCTTTCTGTCAGCCTTCATCTGCCCCCCGCGCGTTATCTGCATCGTAATCTCGACGGCCAATTGGCATGCGGCTATGGCGATTAGAATGCAAAAGCGGCGATGATGAGTGCAGGGCAGGCAAGGACGGAATAAAGTGCGGGATGATCGAAGGGGTGCACTTGCCTATTCACCAGCCGGAGCAGGATAAGGTTGTATATGTTCGATCGTCGCCATGGTCAACAGGGACTCACTATGCTGTGGTTAACTAACTGATTGGTGATCTGCCCGGCCGGTGATTGGTGGTTGATATTCCCTGGCCAGTTACGCAAACAAAAGCGGTCGATGCTCCAGCAAGGACAAGGTGTAGGTACGGGGCATGAGAGGTCAAGGAACGCTTCATGGCGCGTCCTGCTCTTCGGCTGCCTCAGCGGTCAAATTAAAGCGGCCATCACCCGCTTTTGATCCAGGAAGGAGAGATGCCGGATAGGGTTGGGGCGCTGTCTGCCTGCCTGCTGCCTTTCTCTAGTCCTGCCGGCATTGGACGGAACCTCTCTCTCCTGCTGCTCCGACGTGGACCGGACGAATCCGGCATCTGCCTCGTGCAGGCTCGTTTCTTCCCCTTTTGTTTACCTCAGCTCGGTCGGTTCTGCCCTTTTCAAGTTCTTGCTTTTGGCCTCTCGTGTTTACGGGGGCATCGGCAACTAGCAGGTCCCTCGGTCTGGCCTCTTGCTTTGCCATGGGGTTAATTAGCAAGATGCGAGATGCCGACCTATGGAGGTGTGATACAATTAAGTTCTACTGCGTTTCGTTGCCGTTCCTTTTAAGAGTTCTACGAACCCTTTAAATTAGCAGTTGAGCATGGCATCCGTGTGGTCTTCTCGTCGACTGATGATATCCACCCTTTCTCTTATGCTATCGATCATATATCTCTGGTCTTGTTGCCATGATCTCCAGCTTCTCCACCCACGAGTTGTAGGTCTCCACGCTTTGGGCGCAACATTGCCCAACTTTGGAGCATGGAGATGATCTTTGGATGTTTAGTTGCTGAATTTCCAATTAAGAGAAGACATGTACTTTACATGTCTTCTCTTAATTAATAATTTGACTATGAATTTGAGTGACACCTATGAAAATTGATAATTTCGCACAAAGATTGGGAGGAATAAATTCTTCAGGAGCAAGTGGAGCGTGTGGTTAGGTTCCTTGTGATGTAACCAATCCACCTAGGTTCAAGTCTCCGATTTGACATAGATGTTTTATTTATAACTAATTATTCTTTCAGTGTTAGATGGTGCTATGTTTCGCAAAAAAAAAAAAGCCCGAGAAATGATACTGACACCATCTTCTTGTGTCAGTGTTAGTATAGAAGTAATTTGGACCACTTTTCATGGTCTCATCAACCTACTAGCTACACATCTCCTGAAAGTAGATCTCAGGCTCTATCCATCACAAAATTCTTCTATGGTTGTTGTTCATTCATTCGCTAAGGTATACAACTCCGAAATTTCACCAAGGTGCATTTGTATCACTTCCTGCTCTTCCTTGAGTCTCCCTCTTTTTCTCGATTTTATTCTACAAGTAGCCCCGCGCTCTTCGTCTCCAATGACTTCACACCACCAAATGGCATATTTGTATCTGCTGTCGCCCATCGCCGGTCTCTCCGACCACCATGCGAACTGTCAATCATGCATCCCCGCATTGTAGTAGCAACATTCCAGCTTCCGACCTCTAAGGGTCCGTTTGGCTGTGCGGAACGATTCAGATTCTAAGCTGAATCACTAGAATCAGTTCCAAAGGGGAAAAAAGTGAAGCGTTCCAGGTGAGAATTGGAAGGAAACGCTTCAGGGAAAAGAACTACGGGCTAGTTTGGTTGGTGCCCTCATCTATTTGCCTGAGCATTTTACGTGACTGGAACCTCCCTGAGAAGAGATGCTAAATTGCCTGGTGAGGCATGCGGTGCTCCATGGTGTTTGGTTGCTGCCATGTGCCTAAGAGAAAAACGTATAAACCAAAATATGCTACGTCACATGGAATACGTAAAAAATAAAATACGTTTTGGCTGTGTTCATCTTCCTCCCAGGTCAGAAGCGTGACCACTTCTGGAGCTCGCACCTGACCAGCAATTTCGGATCGAATGGATGGCCTTGTAACCAAAATGGAATCGTGAGGACTTGAATTAGATGATTGTGTGATCAGTTAAGTCCCGTACCTAGTTTTGTGACGTGAATTTCAACAATTCACGGTAGGGGGTGGAAATGGGGAAAAATGGAAAAGAGAAGAAATTGGGGTCACCGGCGGAACGGATCGATTCGATTGAGAGGTAGGGAAGAAGCCACATGAGGAGGGTCACCTATGTGGCGTCGCCATGGGCTTCGTTGCTCGCGCGAGCAGCGCGGCACCCTGCATTCGGTTCGGTTTGTCATTGGGGGCCTTGCAAGTTCTCATCTGCGGCTTTTGTGAAGAGCTCCACCAGGGTGCAATGGAGATGGCGGTGGTCGGGACGTCAAGCACCGGTAGAGACGAGCAACAGCGAACCGTTGACCAGGTTGTCTGCTCAGGCACGAACGCTTTTGCGACGAGCTTGCTCAGGCGCTCGATTTTGGACGCCTGAGCCTGAGCTTGGTTGCCTGAGTCAGGCTGGTTCTCAGGGTAGCAACCAAACATACCTCAGGCAACTCTCAGGCTTGCTCCCGACCAGGCATCTCGCGACGAGGGCACCAACCAAACTAGCCCTACGAGCGTGAATCGGTGAAATCGATGTTCCGCACCTTTCCGAAGCGATTCGCGTCCCCGCCTTATGAACCTGCCCTTCAACTTGAAATGAAAATTACGCGAGTTGCCACCGCCTCCTCTCTTCTCAATCTCTCTTCTGCCGCACGAGAAGCCGAGGAAGAAAATGGCTGGGAGCGCCGGAGCTGTAGGGTTTGACGCCGACGCCGACGCCGGCGCCGAGCTTACCAGCAGGGTGCGCCGCTCCAAGCCCCCCACCCCTCGCCACCGCCTGCACCATCGACCCTGGTCGCCGCTCCCCAGCGCCGCCCAAATCGCCGCACGGGTCGCAACGATGGCCTCGCGCTTGAACTGCGAGAGCGGTAGTCGAAGGTGATGCCACCCGCCGCGGAGGCGTAGTCCTTGCCGACGCTAGCCGTGAGGAACGGCAACCATGGTGTGGCCGCTTGGGGTGTTCATCATCCGTGCTTTTTTTTTCTTTTTTTTTTCTGATTTCTCATCAACAATTTCCTATGGCCCTAATACACATCAGCACCCACTCAAAAAAAAAAAAAAAAACATCAGCACAAAACCAATCTGCTGATTCCTTTGAAGTGAAAATTTTGTATTGCTGCAACACTTGGATTCTGGAAAGAAGAAGCCAGATCAAATTAAAAAGCCTTGCACGCATGCATCTGATGAGTAGTAACAGTACCACTTCAGTGTTTGCGATGGCCTATTTGCATTTGTATCACGATCACCGTAAATTGACATGTATTTCACAATAACCAGACAACTAGCCATGGGTAAATGAGTCATTTTAATCATTCTCCTCTCTTTGTTGAATCTAAACCAGACAACTAGCCAAACGGTTTCTGAAGTGATTCTGTTTCAGGATGTGACGTTTCTGGGTTGAAACTGAAACGTTTCTGATTCTAGATGAATCTGGAGCTGTACCAAACGCACCCTAAGGCTGCAGGTCGAGTGTTCCTTCTTCTTTTTTTTCAGCCCAGGTTGTGTGCTTTACGGTCCAGGAGTATAGTTTATATCCATTTCGTCGTCAACTCGCAAATTTCTTTGAACCGTACCTGTTTTCTTTCATTCTAAATATTTCATTTTAATTTTTGAATGAAAATATTTCATTTCATTCTTGTTACTTAACTGTATGTTTTCTTTGACTTCTTTGTTGTCATGTTTCTTTTTCTTTACCCATCTGCCGATTTTATAGCTTGGCATTATGAAAAGCTTGGGACGTTCACTGTGCGCAGTGCATATCGTTTGGCCATGGAGCTGCAGGAGGAAGAGAGAGGGGATGCTCTCTCTGGTTCAAATAACTTGTATGACAGGGAGCTATGGAAATATTTCTGGAAAATACAGGTGCCTGAGAAAATTAAGATATTTGCATGGAGGTTGATCAATGACGGGCTTGCAACAAACCAGAACAAGGCAAGAAGGAAGCTTGAGCCAATTGGTACTTGTGTGATCTGTGGCCTGGAAGATGAATCCGGACATCATGCTGTGGTGGTATGCCCACATGCACGGAGACTCAGGGAGGCCATGAAGGAATTCTGGGAAGTGCCAGATGATGAACAGCTGCGGCAAACAGGGCCGGAGTGGCTACTAATTCTGTTGCGCGAGCTGGATATAGATCGTAGTGCACAATTGCTACTCTTGTTGTGGAGAACCTGGTTCGTTCGCAATGAGATTACGCATGCTTCTCCGGCTCCTTCGGTTCAGGCCTCGACGAGCTTTCTTATAAAATATTGGTCGGAATTGTGCACTATCCGGCAAGATGATGGGAAGGCAGACAGTAAAGGCAAACGTCTTGTTCTGAACTCTATGCAGAGTGCAGTGAAGGCCAAGCCGCAGGAGCGGCCGATTCTCAGGTGGCAGCCTCCACCGGAAGGATGGATTAAGATTAATGTTGATGGAGCCTTTGATGTTGCCACAGGTGCTGCTGGCCTGGGCGTGGTGATCAGGACTCGGCAGGGAAAGTGCTCTTATGTTCATGGCGAGTCTTGTTCAATGCAGGAGATGCAGAGGAGACTGAAGCTTTAGCGGCAAGGGAAGGTATTCTGCTAGCAGTAGAGTGGTGTAAAGAAACGGCTATTCTTGAGATGGATTGCGTATCGGTGGAGTCCATGTTCAAGAATGTAGACTTAAAGTCTAGCTTAAGTTTTGTTATTAGAGAGGGGGTCGCGGCAAGTTGTTTGTTGCCGGGTTTCATTGTGAAACATGTGAAGAGGGAGCAGAACGGTGTAGCGCATGAGCTTGCACAGCTTGCTAAGCGGACGAAGCATGCGGCCGTGTGGCGTCTGTGTGCGCCGGTGTGTGTCGAGCATTTGATAGCTCGGGAATGTAACTCCATTTCTGAGTAATGAAAGCTTCCTTTTCCTCGCAAAAAAAAATGTTTCTTTTTCTTTATGAAATAAGTCTGATCACCTTTGTAATTGCTTTGCGATTTTAAGATAGTATACTTCTTTTGTTCAATTATTTAATGGTGAAAATTCATTCGGTCATGACATGTTGTATCTTCTGGTAGTCAAAATTTGTTGCTCCAACAACAGAGAGGAACTATTTTGAAGTGTTGAGCCATGGTAATTATGAAATCATAGATCAACACACATATAGATTAATATATTATATGATTCAATGAAATTTCATTTATTATTAGTTGATTAATTTAAGAGTTTGCTACAAATGAGATTGGATACGCCCTTCTCAAACAAAGGGTTCAAAATAAGAAGAAGAGTTTAGAACCCATCAGAGGTGTTGGATTTTTCTTAAAGATGAAACCTTTTTTTTCCTCAAGATCGATGAAACAACCATATTTTGGGAACAAATTCATGTGGTAGCCCTAATAATAAGAGTATCAAATGGTATTACTTACACTACAAGATACTTTTCTTTCCCGACAGTTTGCACTTAGTGACCTACAGTTCTAAGCCCTCCTAGTTATTTTCTAATGAATGGCTGACAGTTTTTTTTTTTGTAACTTGGTGTCTTTCCCCACAGTTTAAAGTATTTGCCAACAAGGATATCCCCTACAAACTTATTACCAACAGTTATGGTGAATGCTTAACCAAATGTACTAGATACTGTCGCCCACCTGCTAAGAAACTATAGGGAATACTTACAAATCTTGTAGTGTTATGAGGAAAGTTAGAGAATATAAGGCACGTGCCCCCCCTCCTCCTCTTCCTCCCTCTCTCCTGTGACGATGAGAGCTACACCCAAAAATACAAAACGGTGATTGCAAAGCCAGACCCATATGACAGAAGCAAGGAGCATCTAACAACCAGAGAGAAATGGCATACAAAATAATGAACGGTGGCAAATTCGAACGTTGGGACAGCCCAAAAACGCTTGAGTGCCATGTACTCTCCCGTAATAATTTTCTTTTGTGTTGAGAGGCAGCCCAAAAACGCTTAGCGCGACTAGGATCAGGTAACGCTGGTAAAGGTGCATGTCATGATTATCGATTGTCCGTCAAACAGCATCATGCATGTTCGCTGCGCCTGAGTTATCATGATAATTGAGCCGGCGTGTTTGAGTACAGAAATCATGGAACGAGAAACACGCCCAAACCAGTACAGAGGTTGGTATAAAGCAACGGCCTGCCACACTTCGATTCAGCAATCAGCAGTCCCTGCCCGGCCGGTCAGCAAGCGAAGCCGACACCTCCGGTGAAACCGACAGCAGCGCGCCTGAGGCCAGGAAGGCGATAAACACCCGCTCGATCCGCAGCCAGCCAGTCGCCACGGCTGACTCAGCACACTCGACAGAAAATGGTGGCGGGACGTGCCCGTTGCCGCGATCCCGCCCTGTTCCCGCATGGCATGAAGAAAGGAAAATCGACCACATGGAGGGCACCTTGACCGCGACCGCCGCCGGCCGGGGCGGCGCCGTGACGCGGCGATTCTGCCCGTACCGTATGCGGCGGCCAAATAATTAACTTGAAGCTGGATATATATTGGAGATAGCGTACGTTGTGCTGCCTGCAGAGCGATCAGCGATGACTAATCATCAAGGGCAGAGACGTTCACGTTCCCAGCTTTGTAGGCCATCATCCCATCTCACGTGAAAACTGTAGATGCATGCGACTCAAATCACGTCGTGCCGACTTGTGCCAAAAAAAGGGTAAAATGCGAGGAAGAACGGGCTGAAGGAGGGAGGGAAAGGGAGTTTTGTGAGCTTCGCAAATGCCATCCACATGAGTTCCCCTCGATGTGTGCTTTTTCGGTTTATCCACCTCATCTCACGGTTCTCACTTGTCACGTACTCATCGGCGGCGATCGGAACAGACAAAAGGAAAAATGCTGGAAGATGCTGGAATTGACTAAAAAGATCGCGCCGAGAACGACATCCACGGCCTTTATTATAAATTCAAGTTTGCCGTGTAACTGTTCTGTCCTATTTGTATTAGAAAACTCCTGCACATATGTAACAAAACGTTCTGGCAGAATTTTGGCTGGGTGGCCTTGAATAATAATAAATCGATCTTCAACAGCATATCATGCTCACGCCCCAACCCAATTATTAAGTTGAAAACGGGCTTCAGAAAGGAAAGCTCCACGCCTTAAGCTAAGCCATATTTGTAGTACTGGTATATTGCTTATCATCAGTCTGCTTCCGTGTTGCATACCATCTGATTGACATGAAAACATGGTGTTTGTATAAACAATAAGAAGAGCTTACGGGCTTTGACTGGCCACCGCATATTTTGCTTTGAAGAGACCAGCCGGCTGTACGTACATGGGGGAAGTGCAGAACTGGTTCACCGGGGTGAGGAAGTTTGTTCGAAGCCGTCACTAGCTGGTGACTTGAAAATATATACCGTATCAAACGCGTTAATCATCATCTTACCTTAAAACTAGAAGCGTGCTGGACATGGCCGAAAGACAGGACACCGAATTCGTTGCTAGCATCGTACTCATTGGTTTACTTATATGGACAAATTTCCCCAGGTCAGATGTAAAATGCGATGTTGCATTTGTAAAACTGGGCTGTAGTTGTAGATCAAGTAGGATTTGGACTCTTGAATTTAATTTACATACATGGCGAGATGCCAGAGGTGAAGACAGCAGACATGTGCCATTGTTGTGCATGAACAGCAGTCCAATCAGGTGGGGGACGGCGACAGGAGCACGCAACAGGAAGGACGCGAAAACGCCCACGAGTAGATTAATTAATCGCCGCGATTAATCAGCAACCAAACACAAGACGAGATTGAACTGGCGACTGCAAGTCTGCAAGCAAGCGGGTAAGTACGTAATACTAGGGATCTGGACAGGTAAGGGGATGGCGATGGTCACTGACAGCTGATGGGCGGCTGCGTTGGCGCCCGGGTGGATGCGGTGCAGGCGGCATCTCTCTTTCCTTGTCCACCCCACCGGGCCGCCTCATTATTTGCCAAGCTGCCGTTTTGTACCCGCCTGGTATATAAAGCCATCTCCATCTCCATGGACCCAGATGCAGCTCCGTCGCCTCGTTCGATAAGCACGCCGCGGCGGCTGTTCTTGCTGCTAGCAACTTCGGCTTCGCGCTCCTCGATCAGGTCTCAGGTGAGCCTGATCTGCATCCGTATATGCGTTGTTGCCGTACGTGTCACACGCACAGCTTCTTTTTCCGTGCTGCTTCTTTCTCCTTTGATGATTCCTGTGAGTTGGATTTGCATGGAGGTCTCGAGTGTGATGTCCTGAGTTTACAAATTCGCTTCTGGAAATTCAGTGTTGCTTATTCATTTTGGGGGCCGAGGAAGCTCAGATTTGCAGACCTCTTTCGTTTGCAGTTTGTTTTCTGCTCTTACAGAATTGTTTGGCAGTTTACGCTTTAGTCAGCAGTAACTATTGAAATGCTTGCGAAAATTGAAGTGAATAGTCACCATTTCTCCCGTCTTAGCTTTTCCGAACGGGACAACTCGTCAGTTCATATGGACACCAAGTAGACCTGAAATGAATAGAACTACTGCCTTATAACCTTATGAAGCGATCGAGTAGGTATTGCGGTGACGAATTTTTTACTCCATGAACGTAATCTTTCTCTGCACTTATCCCCCTTTTTTTTTCTGACGTTGCATTCAATTTGAAAACGAATGCATGAACATGCTCGTGTCCTTTTGGCATAACTATTTGCCATAATTTACCTTGTCATAATTATAGCTGGTGAGGTGCACATGTGCATCACGAGTTCAACACCTGTACGACGCGTGTGGAACTGTGGATCGACAAGACAATATTCCTAGATATGTGGAGTTGTCATTTTCAAATTTCAACCAGCGTCGTCTAAAAAGTTAATAAAAATATTACCATTAACAAAAGATTGGATGAGTTGGAATTAGCTAGTGTTTCATTTTGTAGAGTTATTTAGCGAGTGTCTCTTCTCTTCAGATTTTTTTTTTCAGAACGCCAACTCTCACTTTCAAAATTTTCTTACCCAGGTGGAACATTCGGTGCAGAGCTATATCCTTTGACGTTGGCAAGCAGACCAAGGAGGGATTTAGTAGGAAGGCATAAAGAAGAGCTTAATCCTACATTAGAAAAAGGATGGGTTTCTTCTCATTGTTTCTAGTGGCTTCTACGCCAATCATCCAGGTACTGCTCATAGGTGTCGTTGGAGCATTCCTCGCCTCTGCTTACAGCAATGTTCTGACCACTAGTGCTCGAAGGGATATGAATAAGGTGGAAATGAGATCACCTGACTTCAATCGATTTTGAAGTCAGGTGACTTCAAACCGGCTTTCGACCGTCGGATCGAAAATGGACGCGCAAGATTCAACGATACAGTGCCCGTGAACAGTGTTTCGGTGAACAGTATTTCAATGAACAGTGTCTTCGCTACAGTGCTCGAAGTCAGAGGCACTGTAGCTCTCCTCACAGATCACTGTGCGCCTCTGCCTTTCGACGCCCAAAGTCAGAGGATCCGGTTCCATAAGGTGAGCGCTCTAATCAAAATATTTTTTTTCTCGAAGTTAGCTGGATATGACACGATAACCTAATCTCACTTCAATTGATTGCAGGTTGTGTTTACTGTCTTCACCCCATCCTTAGTGTTCGCTAGCCTCGCGAAGACAGTAACGCTTGCAGACGTCATTTCCTGGTGAGTAGCATCATTGTATTTTCATAAGTTCGATGAGGTGGATATATAATGACCATGCGGTGCAAAACAAGTCAGCAAATTTGGTTGTCTGAAAAAATCCCTTATCACAGACTTGCATTCTGCAGGTGGTTTATGCCAGTTAATATAGCAATCACATTCATGGCTGGTAGCATTCTAGGATGGATAGCATGTAACATCTTGAAGCCACCGCAACACTTTAGGGGCTTGATCATGGCCTTCTGCTCAGCAGGTTCAGTTTCTTCAGTGGATTTCATGTTTCATTCCTCTTCATATATGCCTAGCCTAGCGGATGTTGACGTCAATATTGGTTTTGCTAACGAATGCAGGAAATCTTGGCAACCTTCTGTTGATCATTGTTCCGGCTGTCTGCAACGAGGATGGAAACCCTTTTGGAGGAAATCAAGGCATTTGCCGCTCACGTGGACTCTCCTACTCCTCATTGTCCATGGCTGTAAGAAGAACTCTTCTGCATCATTTTTGTTGAAGGAATATGCTAGTTCTGATGTCTGAATGAACTGTTTTACTCTGCAGCTCGGTGGCCTTTTCATATGGACATACACGTACAGCCTCATGCAGAAGTCAGGTAAACTGTATCACAAAATGCAGTCTAAGAGCATTCAGTGCCCGGCCGACAGCGACGAAGAGCATTCTGGGCAAGATGAGGAGCAAGCCAAAGGAGACGGTCCATCGGCCAATGCTGACGAGGAAGCACCTCTTCCGACTTCTGTTAAGCCTGGTGCACACAGGGAGGAGAATCAAATGGTAAGTTAAGAACAGTCCACCCGATACCTGAACCATGGTAGTTTCTGTTCATTTCATATCTTCAGAGAATTTGACTTTTACGGAAGTGCAGGAGACTCCTCTCTTGTCCTGCCAAAGCGAGGTCGCTGACAAAGGATTTTGGACGAATCTGAAGGATGCTGTCCATCAATTTATCGAGGAGTTGATGGCACCACCAACAATTGCTTCCGTACGTTGTTTCTATTACTTTTGTTTTTTTTTTTACACCGGAAGAGCTTTCAGCCTTTCACTACTTCACAATGGTACGAACACCGGATGAAATATAATGCGATGAATTTTCTTGGGATCAGATGGTTGGATTTATTGTTGGCCTAGTCCCTTGGTTGAAATCCCTAATCATCGGTGACGGAGCTCCGCTCAAAGTCGTACAGGACTCCCTCCAGCTGATGGGGTAAGCACATTATCACCTCCTGCACATTTTCAGTGTTTCCTCAATGCGACTCAAAATTTCTTTCACTTTTCTTTGTCCCTTGCAGCGACGGCTTGATACCTTGCATCACCCTTATCTTAGGTGGGAACCTGACGCAAGGTGGGTGTTACTGACAGTTTGGATAAGACTAATAGAAAATCATTGTGTTGTCCTGAATAGATGTTTTCTGAAACTAGTTCGAACTTGCTTTCAGGGCTCCGGAAATCGAAGTTGAAGAGTACGGTGATTATCGCGATAGTGTGCATACGGTTCGTGGTTCTCCCGCTGATCGGGATGGCAGTGGTTCATGCCGCGTATGGAGTTGGGTTCCTGCCTCACGATCCCTTGTACCGCTACGTGCTGATGGTTCAGTTCGCGCTGCCTCCTGCCATGAACATTGGTAAGTAGTACTAGTACTGAAAACAGCGCAACAAAGGCCATTCTGTTCTCTGTGGCGTGGCAAATTCTTTCCTGAAACATCCTGGTTTCCAAGAAAACTGACCAACTCTGAGCTCTGGTTCAGGCACCATGGCGCAGCTGTTCGACATCGGTCAAGAGGAATGCTCTGTGATCTTTCTCTGGACCTACCTCGGTGCTGCGATCGCGCTGACTACATGGTCGACGATCTTCATGTCCGTTTTGTCCTGAAGTCACCGGCAGGGCTCCCATGCATGGTTTCATTTGTGAGCCTGGCGCGGCGCAAAGTGTTGGGGATTGCTTAAACTTTAACAGGAGGACGGAAGGAGAGACAGGAAAATGATGACTGCTCTCAGAATTCAGAAAGAGGACAGAGGACGATGGTAGTAATATAATATGGTACATGTATGCAAGTGCAGTATATAGGCCATGTATTGATTCTGTATCATTGGGGGGGGGGGCGCTTGGAAGATTCCATTTGTTTGCGTATGATCAAATGGTCATTTAGGCGATTATTGTAACATTGTGTTCAGTCCTCATGGTTTGCAGGGATGCATTTTTGTTCCATGTACAAAGGAGTCAAATGATAGAAATGAAAAAAAAAGGGTTTTCTTTACTTTCATTTTATAATGTGTTATTTCTTATTATTCCTAGCAAAAAAATGTGGTACTTCTTATTGGCTTGAAAAATTTAATATTTCTTTTACACTGGTATAGCAACCGAAACTTTTTGTTTGCAAGGTAAAATTACAAAAACCACCCCATATGTCACTTGGAGTTTGACATTCACCACCCTTACATGTTTTGTTGCATACACCCATCCACCTACAATCACCTTACAACATATTGTTGTAAAACCACCCCAATATACAAATACCAATTTTATATGTTTTCATCAATTTGAAGTAGCTGATGGAGGCCTTATAAAAATTACAATTTTTTAAAAGTATAATATTTGTGTTTTTTTTAATTCCAACAAAATAATATCTATCTGGAGCTTAAATCTTGTCGCACCTAGTTTCACTATTTGCATAAATCTTTTTCACTGAAACTTGGAGAATATATCCAAGCACTTCAACAAGGTTAACCTAGAGCATCTCCAAGAGATAAACCTCCCTTAAATCGAAATATTGGGATTCAATTAAAAAAACCATCTCCAACAAGATCCCAGAACCACCCTCAGTTTTTTCATATCACCTAAACTCCTCTCATTTGTAGCTACAAATAGGGGGAAAATTAGGGCTCCCATTCTTTCTTTTAACAATGGAATTAATGTTTTCTGCCCCAAATGCTGATGTGGCCTAATAAAAAATGTTTTGAATTCACATTTAGAGGGCGCCTGGCGGAGGAAGGAAGAAAAATTACCCCTCATAATTTTCTGGTTGCTCCCAAAAACAAGTTTAAGAGGCTAATTTTATAAAGGTCTCTTGGAGATGCTCTTAGTATGGTCTTTCCTGCCTCCACATCGACAAGAACATACAAATCGGTTAAGTATATTTGCATCGAGGTATAAGATGTGCTTTCTAGGTTTTCCTCCTCTTTACTAAATTAGGCAGTGACGGAGCTTCATGTTGGCTAAAGTGAGTACTGGCCCCTCACATTTTCGGCCAAAAAAAAATAATCTGCATATCAAACTTTTTAGGACAGAGCCACCATTTGAAGACACGGTGGGCTGTGTGGGAAATTTTGTAATCAATTTGTGCATCGAGCCGTTTTGTGCTGCCAAAATTGGCTGCCGTGGGGAACTCAGGTAGTAGTCCTTAAAAAAAAAAATTACGATCACGTCTGATTAAAACAGCGGCACCCCCCCCCCCCCCCCCCCCCAAAAAAATGAACAAGAGAATTTAGGATAAGGATATCTTGTTTGTCAGCCAAAACTACAGTAGAAATTACCAGCTATATTAGCTCTTCCCACATACTACTAGTACACTACCATTCTACATAGGCATGTTCATGGTTTGCAAAACCACCCAACCTACCCACCAAAACCCAATCAAAAAAAGCAAGAATGACTCATATATAGGTTGGGTTAAGACGGGTAAAACCCATGAGACCCACGGGTTACTTGGCTATTAAAATTTTTTCGCAAAAAAAGACTATTAAGATTTTTCAACTTGTGTTCACACTATAATTTTTTCACAAAATTAACTAAAAATTACTTAAGATGAATTATCTTGTCTAGTAAAACTTTATGCAAGTTGGTAGGCACATATGTATAGGTGGGATCCACATAAAAGGATTTTATCAAAAAAAGTGTATCTCACACCATAAAATTTTCATGAAACCGATCGAAGTTTTTGTGAATAAATTAATTACTCTAATGCAACTTTGTACAAATTTATAGTCTTAAATGTGAAATTTTCACATATGTATAGGTGAGACCCATGCAAAAGGTCTTTATAAAAAAATATGTATCTCACGTTCTCACCATAAAATTTTCAAAAAATCGATTGAATTTTTATATATATAAAATAATTACTATAGAGCAACTTTGTGCAGATTTATAGTTCTAAATTTGAAAATATTACAGTTAAATCTGTAATATTCAAAATTTAGAACCTTTACCCAACCCAACCCTACTTAAGTTATTCTTTAATGGTTGAGCTGTAAACCCACCCAGTTTTAATCCGTTTAAACCCACCCACGCACGGGGCTAATTCTAGACATCTTCTAGAATGGTCGGAGTACTGATCACTGACGCAATGCTGAGAGGGCTCCTCAATCATTTGGCCATCTCAATCACGATTGAGCTTTAACGCAGCACCAACCAGTTACTTTCGTGGTGGTAGGTATGGCCTACATAATCTTACCTGCGCAGGCTGTGCGCCATGCCACTGGACGCACGCACCGCAACGATGGTTTCCCGTCAGGAGGAGAGCACAGAAGAAGAGGCGGCCGCGACGGTGAGCGCGCCTTGCGCAAACCTACCCGAGATCGTCTCCTCGCTTCCCCTAGAGACGAGGTGCCCGCCGTTCCCGCTCCGCCAGTACGGCGGCTTCTGGCTGCCCGAGGTGACACTCAAACGAGGTGTGCCGGCCGTGCACGCTTGCTTCGAGCCGAGGCCCACCGACGTGTTCCTCGCCAGCTACCCCAAGTCCGGCACCACCTGGCTCATGGCCCTCTCCTTCGCGACGCTCAACCGGGCGACGTACCCGCCGTCCGACGTCAGCGACGACCACCCGCTCCGCAACCACAACCCGCACGACTGCGTCAGGTTCCTCGAGGTTGAATTCTCGCTTGCGGACGACATCAAAAGCTTGAGACAAGAGTTCGAGACGCTTCCTTCTCCACGTATCTTTGCCACCCACCTTCCTTACTCCTTGCTTCCCGATCGCTTCAAAGAGGATCAGTCCTTCCGGATCGTGTACGTCTGTCGGGACCCCAAGGACGCTCTGGTCTCTTCATGGTTCTTCACCAAAAAGGCGGCGCCGGCAGTCGGAGCCGACGCGCAATCGTACACGCTCCAGGAGGCGTTTGAGTTGTTCTGCGAGGGCCGCTCGATGGCTGGTCCACAGTGGCAGCACGCCCTCCAGTACTGGGAGGAGAGCGTCAGGAGTCCTGACAAGGTGTTGTTCCTCAGGTACGAGGAGATGCTGCTCGATCCTAAGAGCAACCTCGAGAAGCTAGCCAGCTTCCTGGGGTGTAGCTTTACCAAAGAAGAGGAGGAGAAAGGAGTGGCGGAGGCCATCGTGGAGCTGTGCAGCCTGAACAAGCTCAAGAACATGGAGGTGAACAAGGATGGGAGCACTAAGCTGAATGTCAGGAGTGACAGCTACTTCAGGAATGGCGTGGTTGGGGATTGGAGAAATCACATGACGTCGGACATGGCTCGGAGGCTTGATGAGATTGTGGAAGATGCGCTACAAGGATCTGGATTTACCTTTTCTAGTTCAGCGTGAGCCGCTCGTTGTTGGTTGGCAATTTGGTTATATCATGAATAATTGGCGTGAGCATTAACTATGGCCGAGCGGGAGGAGAGGAAAGTCTGTTGTTCGCTTTGACACTGTGCATGAATAATTGGACTGACTTCAACAAGGTGATGCAAAGCCATTTTTTATCCCATTTGACACTGTGCATCACCAGACCAGCCTCCAACAGAAGATGCAAAAAAAGAGCCATTTTGCCTTGCGATGAGAGAGGGCATGTAAAAATAGATCACCTCTCTCCTCCAATGCATTCTCCACCGGGCACGGCCTCCACCGCCTCCACGGCCCCTGTTTGACCCTGCACCGGCCTCCACCGCCTCTGGGGCGTCGGAGGCGAGTACCCTGGTGGCGATGGCGAGGTGCGTCGCTGGCGGACGAGATCGAGGACGGCGTTGAACCCGTCCGTCGCCGTAGAATCTTTTCAAAGAAAAATATAATTTGATTAATACTACCTGCACAAATATGCAGGCCACCACGATAGTTATGTTATCATAAGAGATAATAATATGGCTTTGTAATCGTCCCAAACAGTAGACATGCTTCGTATCACAAGGAAGTTCTGCGAGTTCACGTTAATGATCAAAAGAGGAAGCTCGGAAAAGCCACATAGTAGCAATGTCACGAGTCAATGTGTCTAGCATTCCGGCTTATTGTATACAAAATTCTCCTTCGTGTTTCGTTTTTCTTGGAACCCCTCACCGCTACGCTAAGTCATCTGAAGGAGGGAAAGAGAAATGGCATGTGGCCATGACATGTGTGTGTGTGTGTGTGGGGTGGGGTTGCTAGGAGGGTCATTTGCCCCCCACAAAAGAAAATATTTACACTAGGTTGTACTCTCTTCATTCTAATTTAAGTGTCATTTTAGTAATTAACAGTTTTTCACTTTAAGTGTTATTTCTCACTTCTCAATGCGTACCTCTCTCTATCTCTCTCCCCATTCATTATTAATTGTTTTCAATGTGCTCTCTACTCTCTCCATTTCAAATTACTTAACGTTTTTGACTTTTATAAATCACGTTTGACCACTCGTCTTATTCAAAAAATTTATGCAAATATCGTTTATCTTGTTATGGTTTGTTTTATTATTAGAGATATTTTAAGCATGATTTATTTGTTTTTATATTTACACAAAATTTTTGAATAAGACGAGCAGTCAAACGTGATTTGAAATAGAGGTAGTCCTTTTTTGTCTGTCCTTAATTCCTGTGCTAACCCTAAAATGACACTTAAGTCCTGTTTGAATCCAAGAGACTAATTGTTATGTACCTGATTTTTAGTTCCTACTACTCCAAACGAGGATAGATGGGACTAATTTTTAGTCCATCAAAAGATTAATAGTAATCCTAGCACCCAGTCCAACCCAACTAATAGAGACTAACGATTGCAACAAAATGTAAAAAATGACGTGCCTCTTATCTCTTTCAAACATACACCAATTAACAATTAGTCGGCCCGAGCGCATGTAAGAACCACGATCAACATTCTATTTCCCAATTGAGCCCTACACTCCACATTGTGGAACCTCCAATTCTTAATTCCTTTGCGATTATTTTCCACGTTTATGAAGGTACATTATCGGTGTCAAACTTGTCGCAAAATAAATTAGCCCTAACCTCGTTGAAGAACAACGGACTGCGCATCATCCTTGCTTATCGGAGGACCTGCTCGCGACGGCACGTACACCTGAAGTCCGAATCTGAATAGGCAACAGACCGCTGCGCCTCCACGCGGGCAACAGACTCGCATGCGCCACGCGCAACCGAGCGCGCACCGCTCTGCTGCACGACTGCACCCGGATCGCGCGCCCAAACACGTCGTCATCCTCCGGCACTGGATCGTGCACTCCGGCCCATCACTCTGCCATCGCCGTCCCCGTGAATCGCGCGGGCCGCCGCTTGTCTCACGAAATTTTTTTATTTTTAATCGATTTTTTTATTATATTTTTATTAATAACAGCTCCTTTTCGAAATTAGCAAAACTAGTCGCCTAATCGCCGCAGCACCGGGCGATATTCCCTTGTCGCCCAATCCAACGGCGACAGGATGCAAAAAACCCGTATAAGGGGCGACAGGGTCGGGTGTGCGGTTGGTGGGGCCCAGTCGCCGTTTCAACGGGCGACAAGGAGCTAGTCTCTCGTGAAATGGGCGACAAGGAGCTATTCGCTCATTCAATGGGTGACAAGGGTAGTCGCCATTTCAACGGGCGACAAGGAGCTAGTCGCCCTCCATAGGGGCGACAAGGTGCTTTTTTTTTTGTTTTTCGAAATTTTATGTCGTACGTAAAAAAAATTTATTTACCGCATGTATTTTTTGTTTCTCATTTATGTTTGATAGATTACCATTTATGTGAGGTTATTTTATGTTTTCGTACGTGAGAAATGAAAAAATTTATTTACCGCATGTAATTTTTGTTTCTCATTTATGTTTGATAGATTACCATTTATGTGAGGTTATTTTATGTGCAATCCAAAATACAGTGAAAACATATTGTGCAATAAACACACTGTACAATGAACGAGCTGTGCAATGAAAATACTGTGGAAGAAATGTAGCAGTCGACATGTTGTGTATCCGAAAAAAGGTACGATAACTTAGGCTCGATACATAGAGTGAAGTACAACAAAGATTACAAATACTGGTTGCAATGGCATGTACGGAACACGTGACGACTACTATCATAGTTGTGTTCCGCTCTAAACCTAACATGCCTTAGGGAAAAGTAAATAATAGAAACAAGAAACATGCATGCTTCGGTGACGCTTAGGAAGTTCATCTTCTGTCATCCTCAGAACTATTTCTCCTCAGTCTCTACTGAGTGCAACGGGGATATTTCCCCTTCCTGAAGGCATGAGGACGTGCTGCTCTAGCGCGGCGAGCTCTCTCGCGCATCCTCTCCCTTTCGGCCTCGTAGGAATACTACTTAGGCCCCCTTTGTGCCCGTCGAGCTTCCTCGCGCCATGCAGCTACTTGTTGAGCATGGCGTTGATGAGCTTCTTCCTCACGCTGTTGGCTTCGTGCCATTGCACGCTGGCGTGTTTGCTCTTCACGGCGGCGACGTTCATCCATTGCTGCCTTAATCCTTTGCTCCATTAGTTCCTCCCTTGTAGGTTGAGCGTGCTGAATGTTTTGTTCCCTTTGCCCTCTAGTTGGACGTGCCTGTTGGAGCCTTTCATGGTCAGCCATCCTCATGAGGTATTCACTTGTGGTTTCGGCTTCGATGACTGCACGAGTAGCATTTGTGGGCCGAACCGAATCAATCCATTGCTTGAAGTCACAACCCTGAAGAAGGTAGGGGAAAATATTGTAGCGTTACAGACTGGAAAATGTTACAAGTGTTAGAGAAATGCTTAGTTACCATGAAATCAGGGTCCAAGTCAGGACACCCAAAGAACCTCATGCCACATGTGGCACGCTTTGTCGACGTTCTAATCATCGCTCGATGACCGCACTTGCATAGCGGCCGGTCGCTCTAGGGAGGCAATGGAAGGCTGTTGCTTGACTCAGCCATGTGAGCGGTTTGGTGGAGGCACCTTGTTTTCTATGTGCGACCCATTAGATTTATACTTAGGCATTGGATGCTTTGCATGTGACAGCAATAATGGAGATGCATGCAGGGAGAGATAAGATCAAAAGCTCAGCAATAATGGACAGGCAGGTCACGGCGATGCAGGTCACAGCAATAATGCATCCTTTGATGCTTTGCACGTCACAGCGAGGAGGTGCGGATGTAACAGAGGTAGGGTATGACAGCAATAATGGAGAGGCAGGTCACAGCGATGCAGGTCACAGCAATAATGCATCCTTGGATGTTTTGCATGTCACTCTCGAAATTGCAACCAACAGTTTTCTGTGTCATGTCACTCTCGAAATGACAGCAATAATGGACATGCATGCAGGGGGCAGATGCATGCACTGATGCAGGGTCAATGAATTGATGACACTGCGATGCATGGCATCGGAATCTTTGATCATTGAGGCTCTTCAATTAGGGAATGGCCCATTCAGCAGTGCGTAGGACGTCCTTTAGCGATTATACGGCTCGTAATTAAATCGGTTCGGACACGGGAGTCCGTTGTACATGAATGCGACCACACTGAATTCATTTGTTGGAGAAACGTTTAAGCAACGGGTACAATATGAAAATATTAATTCATTGGCATGTGACAGCGCTAGTCATTTACATAGTACCATTCCGCAAATACGAAAAGACGACATAGTGAGTGCCGCTTAGGGAAAAAAATAAAGGAGGCTACAACAAATGGCGTGAGCGGATCACTTGATGACCATTATGCTGCCCTAAACCTAACATGCCTTAGGGAATTTAAAATAAACGATACGCTTCCGTAACTAATTGCTTCCAGAGGCGCCCTTATCCTTCTCATGGGACTCATAGTTTCTCATCATGGCTGCATATGCCTCATCCTCCGGTGTCATGTGGTCATCGATCCACTCAATGAAATTGCAACCAACAGTTTTCTGTGAGTTCTTGAACAGCGTTCTTTGAACACCCTGCACAAATGAGAGATATGTAAGTGCAGTGCGAACGTTGTCAGACGTACCATGATTTGAAAAAAAAATACCTCATTTTTTTGTTCCTCCTCCGTGAAGAACGAGAGCCTAGTTGGCTCGCTGCATTTCCATAACCTTCTACCGTACGTGTCGTAGTCGAAGGAGATACCTGATGAGCATTCTTTACCGCAATGGCAAATTGGAGGATCAACACCGGCTGGAGGGGAGTGCCCTCGCTTACGAGCATTTGCGGGAGCCCCGTTATGGAACTTCGCCAACTCTTTGTGTACCCAAAATGGGTCAACTCTCTCTTTGCGGACATTCTATTATACGTGTAGTGCAGAATGATATGAAACATATGTATGGCATCTCTATTTATAGACGGGTTCCTGGGCATCGGGGTTGACAAGTAACCTAACCAAGGTTACTTTTGAACCATTGCAAACACTGTGCAATCAACGCACTGTGTAATCAAATAACTGTGCAATCAACGCACTGAGCAATCAACGCACTGTGCAATCAACGCACTGTGCAATCAAAGTACTGTGGGAATGTGCTGGTGGTGGTGGCGGCTGTGGTAGGAGCGAAAAAGCCTCACAATGCCTCTGTCGCATGGTTCGGAATAATTGGTATTACGCATCGCTGGCTAAGGTGACAGTAAAAGGAAACAAAGTAGCATCGCATAACATAAAAGGTCCTACCCAATGAGCACAAATGTCCTACCACGATGGACGACACAAATAGATGTATAACATCGTGCATAGATACGTCGCACACAAAATAAAAGTCATGGTCACATACAAGTGATACAAGAGATAAGTAGCTAATGCCTGCCACGCTTAGGGGGAACACCCCTAACTGTGCCAGGCTTAGGCGCCTTGCGACCCGCTCTCACGTGATCGGCTGAGTACGTCAACGGCGAAGGAGGAACCACCTGACGTGCGGGACGACCTGCAGCAACAGCAGCTGGAGTCACGTAGGGGTCCTGCGAAGACTGTGTCATCTGTGGTGCACCAGCTAACTGTGATGCAGGAAGTGTATCCTGCTGCTCGCCAGCCATGTACGCGTCGAAGTCGAAAGGCGTCGGAGATCGTCGGCGTAACGCTCAGGGTGTTCGGAGACCTCCTCGTCGTTGTAGTCGTAGTCGTCCATCCCTGAACCTATAAAAGCAAAGTTGTTGTTATGCAGAAGGTAACAATAATATGTAATATGACGAAACGTTAGTAATAGACGTTACCTGGAGTCATGCGTGGCATCTGTGAAGAGGAGCCTGCAACATCACCAGCTGGTGGCCAACCGCTGTAGTTTGTACCTGCGCATAACGAGTAAGACATGACAGTAAGAAAAAATATGACTATTAATTACAACTAATCATTAGAACGAAATAATACAGGTTTTTACTTGTTGTGAACATCGGACGAGGAGGAGGTGGTGCTGCAGTCCTAGGTGTGTAGGACGGCTGCTGAAACTGTGGTCGCTCCGCCCTGGGTTGGGACTGCGAAGGGTGCGGGATGGCATCGGTATGCCGATGGCAGGAACTGCAAGAGGTGAGCTTCGTGATGTCCGTGGCTGTGTCATAGATCCTCTTCATCGCAAGGGAGATCTCGTGTCCGGTAAGCTGAATGCCCTGCCTCATCCGCTGAAGAACTGATCCCGACTCCACGACGATCCGCTGTGCTAGGTCAGTCTGTAAAGAGAACAACATATTTAAAATGAGTATTGTCGTATACCATAAAACGATGTGAAAGGAATATGTTTGTAAGGATTGTACCGCCAACGACGAGGCCTGGTCCCTGTGGGTCGGGTACGTGTCTCTCAGGGTCGGGATGTGCCTTGTTGGCACCGTCGGTGTGTGCGTCACCCTGATCCGTGTGCGAGGGGTGTACCATCGTAGGTACTCCTCGTAAGCCTCGGAGGTGAACGGCCTCGTCAGCGAGCACTTCCTTCCATCCTTGCTACGCCACGACGTGCACGAGGACGACGACCATCTTGGGGATTCCCAGAAGGGCCTGCTTCAGCTGCACCCTCTGTTGACTTCTTACCGGTGCACTTCTTGTAGGTATGTCCGGTGCCATCACACGCCGTACATCGGTCCTCCTGCCTTCCTGTCTCAGACTCATCCATATCATTTCTAATACGTCGTGTCTTGCGACGGCCACGCTTCTGCCTCAATTTTTCCTTATCAGGACCACGTAGGTAGTTACCACCAGGGTTGTTTGTAAATGTGCCAAATATAGCAAAGCCATAGATCTCTGCATTCCATGTCGTCATGACATACTCTTTTGAAAAATATTGCGACACGTAACGCTTCGGGGCCAAATTTGTAAGTGAACAAGCTGCTATGACATGTGAGCATGGCCTGTGTAAGAGCTTCGGCTTCATACAGGAACATGTGCATGACTCATTGCGGACAATACACTCTTGTACCGTCCTCTCGCGGTTGCCACCACGACGGCCCCTGTCTCTACAAAGAATCTCAAAACGATTCTCTGTTGTGCCCATTGCTCGAGCACGGTGCAAACTTGCCTTCTTAATCTTTTGCTCCATGTAAGTTGTCATGAATGTTGAAAATAACAATCTGTTGTCAGCCATAGCGTGACAAGCTGCTGCAGGTCTTTCACGAAAGTACTTGCACGTCCCATACAAAATCCCCTCCACTATTCCAACAAGAGGCAATCCTCTGAAACCACGAATAGCCCAGTTGTACACCTCTGCCATGTTTGTTGTCATTATTCCATATCTGGAACCATCTGTATCGTACAACAATGACCACTTCTCCTTTGACTCATGCTCAATCCAATCAGAGAAGCACCTAATAGATGACCCTGCTCTCCGGACGACGTTCCTTGGGCCATCCGTGGGGAGGCCACAAAGAGGAACAGACCTATCAGGGTCAGGGTTCGGCCTGTTCGACAACTCTTTAGTTTGTTTTGTTGTCAACTCATCAAGCCGCTGCCACATTGCATTAAACTTCCTCTGTTGATTCTGATTGCACAGCCTTTTGAACATGTTCATCAGATGCTTATTCTTGAAATGACTATAAAAGTTCGCACTCAAATGCCTCATGCACCACCTGGATTGTATGTCAGGCCAACGAGCTGGAACACCACGCTCAACAGAACCATGCTTCATGTCCAATATCGCCTTCAGCAAACCTGCATGTCGGTCGTGTATGACACAAACATTAGGTCGTCCTTGCACCACTGCCAACTTTACGCTCCAAAAACCAATACCAGCTATCGGCGTTCTCACTCTCCACAAAGGCAAATGCCACAGGTACGACTTGATTGTTGCCATCGACTCCAATGGCAGTCAAAATCTGCCCTTTATACTTTCCTGTGAGGAAAGTACCATCCATGCAAAGAATAGGCCTGCAATGCAGAAATGCCATGATGCATTGACCCAATGCAAAGAAGGCACGATGAAGGATCAATTTTCCAGGTTCTTTTGGATTTGGCAAATCCATGATATCGTAATACGTACCAACGTTTCTCTGTCTGATGCTTTGTAACAACGATGGCAGGTTGTCATAAGAGGCTTCGTATGAACCAATCTCTTCTCTATCACCTTCTGCTTTGCTTTCCAAGCTTTAGAGTAGCTTATGGTGTACTTGAAATCCTCCTCTATCATGTTGATTATAGATTTTGGCTCATACCTTATGTTGTCCACAATTCTACTATACATGTAGTCAGCAACAAATTTGGAGGTAAGAGCTGTATTGCACTTCTCTAATTCTTCCAACTCACATGTATGATCCTTCACTATAGAGCATTTCCATAGCAGACTCCACTTTTGCTCGTAAGCGTGCACCCTGAACGGACAATAAGTGAACACGCACTTAACGTCATACAGTTTCCTGCTGGACTTAACAACTACAAAGGACCTCTTCACCGACAGAGACCAGTACTTCACAGCATTCATCACATCATCCTTGTCTTTGTACATAGCTCCCTCTGTCACCTCATCCCCGTGGTACTCCCATGGGACGGAGTACCCTTCATTGATAATCAGATTTGCAAAATTTTGATTGTTCCACTCAGCTGGGACTGGAATCTCATTCTCGTCGTCTGAAGAGTCAACTTCAGGAAGATTCTCATACTCCTCGTCGTCCCTCCTCATCTCCTCAACTATGTGTTCTATCCGCTCTCCTTCGTCTGCTTCACCCATCGGTTCCACAGATGCCAGATTCTGTTCACCCTCCTCATTTCTGTCTCGCGATCCTCTTCATCCTCCGTGTCTGGCCTACCTACCTCGTCCACGTCCACGGCATCTACCTCAACCACCTCCTTTAGGTATGCCTGAGCCAGAAGGACGAGAGGCCACTCACGTTCTACAGCCTTATCCACATATTTCCTCCATGTTGATGTTGCATTCAAAGGTATTAACTCCCAGTAAAACCCCTCACGTGCACGGCTAACCATGCCCATCAGGTTCAATCCGTGTTGGTCTGTATCCAGCTGAAACAGCCGCATCAACCAATTGTGCACACCCTTAATTGTCCTTTCATTTGGCCTTGTGATTCCTCTACAAACTGACGGAAACCCTGATAGATCAACCCCCTGTACCCCACGAACAATATCACCTTCACCATAATAAATTTGAAACACTATTTTATCTGACATACCTGTCAAACATCGAGATTATTATTTATTTTATTTGTCACCTATCTTACAGAGTAATACATCTACAACACTTGTAAGTAAATATTAATACCACTATATAATGCTACACTCTTTATTAAATACTATAATACTAAACTATTTAAATACTGGCAAATATTATAATGCTGTTATTTAAATAATAGTAAATACTATAATGCTACACTATTTAATGCTATATTCTTTTTAAATCTAGATCTAGCTTAAATACTATAATGCTACACAATATAATGCTACACTATTTAAATACTATAATGCTACACAATATAATGCTACACTATTTAAATACTATAATGCTACACTATTCATTTTAATACTACTAACTCTAAATCTGGCTTATAAGAATCTAAACCTACATCTGTATCTATTGTATTAATACGACTATATTATACTACACTATTTATTTAAATACTAGTAAATCTAGATCTAGCTACATCTAAACTATATTTATAACTAACCATACTCTAACTATTATACGAATCGAAAACTTACCGAAGTTACGACACGTCGGGCAGCACGCCGCAACCACCTCCTCCTCCCCTCTTCTCTCTTTCCTTCTCTTCTCCTCTCTTCCCTTCTCCTCTCCCTCTCTTTCTGCTCAACGCGGCCGAGGCCGAGGCCGAAACGCGCGGCGTTTATAGCGTGGCGTCTCGTCGCCCGACCGTTGGGCGAGTGGGTCCTTGTCGCCCGACCGTTGGGCGACTGGGCCCCACCACGCGCGCGCGCCGCGCCTTGTCGCCCTGCCAATGGGAGATTCGCATCCTTGTCGCCCGTCAGACGGGCGACTGGGCCCCACCGCGAGCGCGCCGCGCCTTGTCGCCCTTAGAATGGGAGATCCGTGGCCTTGTCGCCCGGCTGTGGGGCGACTGGGCCCCACCGCGCGCGCCACGCGCCTTGTCGCCCTTGGGAAGGGTGATTTCCGGCCTTGTCGCCCGGGAGAGCGGCGACAAGGTGTTATCGCCCGTCCAGCGGGCGATTAGGCGACTAGTTTTGCTAATTTCGAAAACGAGCGGTTATTAATAAAAATATAATAAAAAAGTCGATTAAAAATAAAAAAAATTCCTTGTCTCACTCGCACTAGCTCCGCCGGCCCGTTTCCTTTCCATCTCGAACGGCCCCGCCCCACTCTCCGCGTCCGGTGGCCTCCATCCATCCGCGCGCGGGCGTCACCCACCCCCACCACGTCGGCTCGTTCCGCTTTCCCCCAACTCCTACTCCAACCACCACCGCAGGCACCGCCCTCCATAATCCGGCAGTCGCGATGCTCTCCATCTCCTCCCTCGCCAAGCTCTTCCTCCTCCTCCTCCGCGGCATCCTCCTCCAAATCCACGCCCCGGGATCCCCTCCGCGCACCACTTCTTCACCACCTAATAAACATGCCCAGAGCGTTCCAGAGATCCGGCAGCAACAGCCTCTCGGCCCTGCTCCGCGCCGAGCCGCCGGACTCCGCACCCGACTCCGACGGGAAGCGGAACGAGTGCGATGATGACCGCCGCGGCCCCCGGAGGAGGAGAAGGAGCTGCCTCAGGCTGCCCCTCGGCGGCGCCGGGGGCTGCCGCGTCTGCTCCTGCGACGAGATGGACTCCGCGGCTGCCGCGCCGGGCCGGCGCCCGCCGGAAGCCGTCGAGGAGGCGGAGGAGGAGGAGGAGGACGCCGCGGTGCAGTGCTTCTCCTGGAAGAAGGGGGCCGCCTTGTCCGCCGCGCACCGGCCGTCGGAAGAAGCCGGTGCCGATGCGGCGGTGGCGTCGTCCCTGTCGGATCTTCCGGACGACGTGATGGAGATGGTGCTGTGCCGCCTGCCGCTGGCCTCGCTCCTCGCCGCGCGGTGCGTGTGCAGGCGGTGGAGGGACCTCACCGTCGCCCTGCAGTTCCTGCGGATGCGCCGGGAGGAGGGGCCGCGCGGGACGCCGTGGCTGTTCCTGTTCGGGGTCGAGGGGGACGCCGGGTGGGGCGCCGCCCCGTCCCCGGCCGTTCACGCGCTCGACGTTGCCGCGCACCGGTGGTGCCGGGTCAGGGCGGACGGGCTCCAACGGAGGTTCTTGTTCTCCATCGTCGGAGTCGGGGATGAGCTCTACATCGTCGGTGGCCGGTCTGGTGGCTCGGACGGCGGCAAGGTCAAGACCCACAAGGGGATCCTGGTGTTCAGCCCTCTCACCAGCTCGTGGCGCAAGGCGGCGCCCATGCGGACCGCCAGGTCTCGCCCCGTGCTGGGAGTGTTCGAGATGTCTGCAAATTGCAGCATTATCCACGCTCGTGCTGCCGAGAAGCATGTCCGGCGTGCCAAGTCTCGGTTGGGAGGTGCCTCCGCTGTGTACGAGGACCCGCACCGGCTCTCCCTCAGGCGTCTCCGGCTCAGGGACATGCTGAACGACGACACTGATTCCACTGTGCTCGCTTCTTCTCATGACAAATCTGTCAGTCAAGAGGAGGAAGGAGGCCAGCCCAGGCTGGCCATTATCGCCGTCGGTGGGCGTGGGCAGTGGGACGAACCACTTGTCTCCGGCGAAATTTATGATCCCTTGATCGACAAGTGGGTTGAAATCACCGGGTTCCCTACTGATGTCGGGCTGGCATGCTCCGGCGCTGTCTGTGACCGGATGTTCTATGTCTACTGCGAGTCCGATACGCTCGTCGGATACCATCTGGACATGGGCTCTTGGGTCGTCATCCAGACGTCTCGCCCGCCACCACGGCTGCGTGACTATGCTCCAACGCTGGTCTGCTGCGCCTCCCGGCTGTTCATGCTCTGCGTGTCATGGTGCAACCGCCATGGGCCGGTGAACCGGAGGGAGAAGGTTGTGCGGAAGCTGTTTGAGCTTGATCTCAGCTCACTCCAGTGGACTGAGGCATCGGCGCACCCGGACGCGCCCATGGATCCTAATGCGGCGATCGTCGTCGGCCAAGAGACAATTTTCGCTGTGGAGATGTTCAGGATCTTCGGCAAGGTCCTTGATTTTGTGACGGCCTGCCAGGTTTCTGATACCGAGCAGAAGTGGAGCCGGATTGCTCGGAAAAATGCAGCGACGGAGGCTGACACCATGTCTTGCAGGCTGAAATCCATGGCCGTGCTGTACCTGTAATTGCTGCTTGCTATTGATTTTATTCGTTCTATTTCAGACATGATTATTGCACAGCCATTGCATTGCTTGTAGACATTACAGTAAAAATTCACACTGATCAGATTTTTATTCTAATGTACTGCCAACTATTCCATTGTTGTAACAAACATTACAAGGATTGAGATTATTTATTGGCCAATTGTAATTGATGAATTGTGTTGCTTGTTTTTGTCCAGAGCTCAACTAACCAACTTGTGCACTTGCAATGCCTGATGGTTGTCTAATCCCTTTCGGCCGTACAGCTATTAGCAATCTCGTCTCAGTGATTATATATCATTAATTCATTCGGTTGACACAACTGAGGCGTGGAAACATTGTGACATATAATTGGTTCTGATCCTGCACTTTCAGGCTGGAAAGAGCAGAGACTATAGATTCACTCATTGGCACATATGGTTTTGTATTGTCCGTTATATGACTGGGAGAGGCATCCAGAAGAATTTATGATGTCAGAAAACAAAAATTTAAAGGTTAAGGTTAATTCAAAACTTTGTCACTTAGTCATGCAGACGATAACTTCCGTTGTCCAGTGAGCAGCTCTGCTCAGGAACCATATGATGGAAAAGTTATTCGATATGCTTGCGTCATAAGAATCTATAAACAGATCGTCCTGTCATGCAAATCATAGGCTAAGCATAGATCTGTAGTTTATCTACCTTCTAGGTGATCATAATTCATCCTTGTCAATATATATAATGAAAAATATCCATCATTCCGGCATCCTTGACAACCAAAATGGAATCTT
Source organism: Eragrostis nindensis (assembly GCA_012490785.1). Lineage (NCBI taxonomy): Eukaryota > Viridiplantae > Streptophyta > Magnoliopsida > Poales > Poaceae > Eragrostis > Eragrostis nindensis. The sequence goes on along the minus strand of JAAXCT010000379.1, from coordinate 196,139 downwards.
CATCATTCTAGTATTCCTTTTCTAATTCTAATTTATTGCAGACCGCAAGATGTCATCATAAGCAAGCTCTCGAAACATGCTTTGTTCAGTATGAGATCTCAAAAGAATAAAGCAGTTCCATGTTTTTCTTTTTCTAAAGAAAAGGAACAAAGGTTTCAAAAGCATCAATATATGCCCACTAGCCTCAACCAAGTCATCTTTTCTTTTTGTTAATTATGTCAACCAAGTCATCTAACCATTAACTTGCAACAGCATGACAAGAAAAGTGTACTAACTAGCTACCAATCCAGATCGGTGAAGACTGAGGAGATGATGCGGGGTCCCTATGTCTCGAGGTCTCGAGGTCTCGCTGGCCAATAATGAGCGCGCTTAACTGCCGAAACACGACACATGGGCACTCTGTTGATCTATTCCATTGAGTTCAGCTAGCCAGAGGCGAGGAGCATGCCCCACATAACTATACTACTGAGTAAATCGATGCACCATTAAGAAAACATGTGACGAGCATCGTAACCTAATCACTGCAGCAGGGACCAGTACTGCTATCTTGTATCCATTCATCAAATACTAGTAGCAAGCCATTTGTTTCATTCGGAATTAAATTTTTAGGGACCGCACAGCATAAAGTTTAAATAGCTACCTTTGGTCAGCACATGGATCTCCAGCTCTGCCACCAGCTCTATCACCATAGCAGAATCTAACCGTTCGCCAACTGATAATAACAAAAATAAATGCATGTCAGTGGAGAGTTATATTCATTCTCCAGAAATGCGAAAAAGTTCAGACACTTACCTGATGCAATTAAAATTCTGCCCTGTTAAGATTTGATCAATTCACATGGCTTTTTATCTCCGTTTATATTTTTTTCCAAAATGTTTCTCCAGAAAATGTGGAGACAACGCAGAAGATAGTGACTGCATTTGTGCAAGCAATGTCCACCTATCTGTCTGTATAGTTGGTTGAGTGGATTGCCCAGCGAACCATGACAGCTACAGAAAGTCAGAATTGAACCAATTAGCAAACTAAATAAAGGTTATGTCAAGGGCAAATATTAAGTTATCCATTCGTAGTATTTTTCTACATAAGCTGACTTTGATGCTTAAACTGAGTCTCTAGAATTAATTTTTTTCCCTGGATCCAAAGATTATATTATAATGCACTTTCAGAAATTTGATTTGTCAACTACCCACCTTTAGGCTTCACAGAGGAGCCAAAAAGAGCTTGACAATGAACATTAGCTTGTGCAGGCAATGCATAATGTTCATCGTCATTTGTATAACGCTTCTGAGCTTCTAATCAATTCAGGCGAGAATCACAAATAGATTGGTTCACTCTTCTACAAATAATTCCTCTGCTTGCAAAGCTGAGATACGCAGAGAAACCAAATGACATGACAACTGATCAACTGTTGCATGTATGTCGTTTGAGATTTCATGTCTAGTGTCCTCCACACCAAATTCATGGATGCTATTGTCGACTTCAATTGAACTAACACCCATATCTTTTTTTGTTCCAAACTCTTTCATCAGCTTCCTAAGCCTTTTCATGTCTTCCCAATGGTGAGTTTCATATAATAAGTTTGAAATTAGGACAAACAATCCTCCACTGATTCCCTCCAGGTCAAGTACTTGCTTGATGACTTGCTTGCCAATCTCAACATTTCCATGTATCCTACAGGCTCCCAGCAAAGCACCCCAGACTACGACATCAGGTTTCATTGGCATATCTTTTATCAGATCCACAGCCTTTTCAAGGTGGCCACGCCGACCAAGCAGATCAACCATGCAGGCATAATGCTCAATTTCATGCTTAATATTGTAAACATATCTCATAACTTCGAAGTAATACTTCCCTTCTTCTAGCAGACCCCCATGACTGCACGCAGAAAGAAGTCCGACAAAGGTAATCTCATCAGGTGAGAAAGAGTCTCGCACCATTGATCTGAAGAACATGATTGTGTCCTGTGCACGCCCATGCATCGCCAGGCCCCCAATAACCACATTCCAAGAAACTGTGTTTTTGTTTTGCATTTCATTGAACAAGCCAATTGCCATGTCGACCTGGCCACATTTTGCATACATGTCCATAAGCGAATTCACTAGAGTGACACCGGGATTGAAACTATCTCTTATGTAATTGTGTATTGCCTCCCCTAAAGTCAAATCGCCAATGTGCCCGCAGGCAGAGAGGACTGCTACCAAGGTAACCTCATCTGGAGTAAAACCTAGGGACTTCATGAGGTTATAAAGATCCAATGCTTCATGGCATCTTCCAACTTGAACATAGCAAGAGATCATGGCATTCCAAGAGACTATGTTCCGCTCTGGCATCCGATCAAACAAATCTCTTGCAGCATCAACTGACCCATGTTTCGCTTGAGCGCAAAGCATGGATGTCCATGAAACGACATTCTTGAGGGGCATCATGTCAAAGCATCTACGAGCCATCCAAAGATCCCCACACTTACCGTACATGTCCACCAAAGCATTGCCGACAATCAGATCAGCCCGAGATCCACTAACCAACATATGGCAGTGCACAAGCCGACCAAGTGGAAGGTTTCCCTCATGCGAGCAGGCAAAAAGCAGGCTGACCAATGTGAACTCATCAGTCGACAACCCTTGACGCCTCATCTCCCCAAACAAGGTGAGCGCCTCTTGAGTGTCACCCACCTGCGCATATCCACCGATCATCGAGTTCCATGACACGATATTCCTGCCCACCATCTCATCGAAGAACTGCCTAGAATCTCCAAGTGAATCAGCTGACGCGTAAGAATGAAGCAGTGCGTTACCTACAAACACCTGCTGCACGAATCCTAGCTTCACGACCATGGCATGGACAGCCAGTGCGTGCTCCCACATCTGCGTTCTCGTGCACGCCTTGAGGACAAATGGCAGGGTGAACTCATTAGGAAGCATCCCTCGCCTGAGCATGCAACGATGAAGGCAGAGCGCTTCTTGCGGGCTGCTGCTATTGCTGTATGCTCTAATGAGGTTGTTGCACATGACTCTGTCGGGGTCCGGAATTGCGTCGAACATGTACCGGGCATAGCAGAGCGTGCCATGTTTAGACTCCAACGGAAGCGCGCAGTAGGAGGCGAGGAGCTGCGACGCGACAGCAGCCAAGGCGGAGGAGCCTTGGACGAGGAGGTGAGCGTGGAACTGGTCGAGGTGCCGGACAGAGCGGCACTGGCGCAGCAGCTCGTTGATGGAGGGGAGATGGCGGGAGGCGACAGCGGCCGCGGGCGTAAGCATGGGAGGCGAAGCATACGTGGCCCGTGGGTGCAGAACAAATCGCGTGCTGTTAATGCGTGCATCAACAACTCAAGGCCCATGTGGAGATGAAGTGGCATGGGCCGCACGCAATTCCTTGCTGGGCTAGCTGCTTGCTTTCCTTATATGTGGCCTGCGGACAAGACGATGCAGAGGCATCAAGTGGCAGAAGCAGCAACAGCCAGCATGCGGCTGTTCGGGAAGCACGTCTTCCCCAGGCAGATCGTCCTGTTCGCCGCCGGGTAGCTGCCCGTCTCGTTCCTTCCTCTCGATTCGATGCCTGGTGCTTGATCATATCTGACTGAATTGCAGGCTGTTGTTCTTTGGGGCGACGATGTACGACGTGCACCGGTCCATCAAGAACAACGAGCAGCCGCCGACGAGGGAGCAGATGGAGGCGCTGCAGGCCTACATCGATTCCAAGAAGAATTAGGAAGGACCCATGCTTGGTTTTCTACCGGGCTGATACTCCGTCGTTAGAGGTGTACTGTAATTCTTTGAATAAGGTCGGAGCGGCAGGGGATTTGGAAGATCGCCCTCTTCTCGTCTTCTCGTGGCGGATGGAGAACAAGGGAGGCGCGCGCCATGTGCTCGACGCTATTACCGTGAAGAATTGGTGTAATTTTATAGAGCTTTGGTTGAGCTGGGGCATGTGAATTTTTTCGTTTTTTTAAGGGCAAATCGGCAGGTGTTCTGCCATTTTATTAAAGGAGGAGAAAAAACAGAGTACAAAATAAAAAAAGTCACAGGAACCGGCAGCTTGTGCTGCCAGAAAAGAGTTCTAAACTGAAACGAAAATAAAAGAGAGCTAGCAGCACTTCAGGTTAGAAAAACAGAAGTAACTCTGGTGACTACTCTGTGATCATTAAAATTTCAGCAACATCAACACTATTATCCCGCTCCTGCTCTGCTGCACCTAGCAGAGGGTTTCTTCTTGCGATATTGAATTGGTTTATTTCCTTTTTAGCTCTGAACACCACCTGTTCCCACTCTTCTTATTTTCCTTGAAACACTCTTCGGTTGCGCTCCTTCCAGATGTTCCACCTAGTGTGGAGTACCACCTCCGTGCGTAATCGCCTTTCTTCCTTTGACATTTCTCTATAGATTTCATCGAGTCAATTTGCCACTTGTAACTCACTTGGATCATTTCCTAGAGCATGACTCACTGTACCTGCAAAAGAGAACCAGCCACACACCTTTTCTAACACTTGTTTAGAATAGGAGCATTGGGTTAGAAGATGTGAAGTGGTCTCAGCTTCATTTAGGCATAAAGGACAGATGATGCCATTGTCCCATCCTCTTTTGTCTAAGTTGTCAGCTGTGAGTATTTTCTCATGTAGTGAAAGCCAAACAGACATCAACACTTTTGGTTCAGCCCTTGCTTGCCACAGCGTCTTGGTGTCAAAAGGCCTATACATTCCGAATTTCGTAGCGAGAAAGTAACTGCAAAACTTATCACGGGCCACCCAAACATACACTACCGCTTGGTAGGGATCCGGTGCTCTCGCTCCCGAGAAACGAAAATGCTATGTATTTTGAGAAAATTTGATAAAGCTAAAATGTTAAATATTTTAGGACGGAGGAAATAGAACCCAAGAAAGAGAGGGAGTCAGCCCGCGGCCTCAGCTCACTCCAAGGCTCCGAGCCGCGCCAGATGTGGGTTGTGTTAGAGCATCTCCAGCAATGGGCCTCAAAACAAGGCCCCTACTTTTGTTTTCCAGGCCGGCATGCAAAAATGAGGGCTTAAAATTTGGCTTCAACTCCAGCAGTAAACTAACCCAAGACCCTATTTTGTGTGAGACCTAGTAAAAAAATGGTGAGACCCATGAATGAGAGGGAGGATTGAAGGACCCTAGGAATGGGGCCTTGGAGATGGAGTTTGAGAGGGCATCCAAAATGAGAGCCCAAGTAAGGTCCTTGCTGGAGTTGATTTTTTACCTCAAACTCCTAAATAATAGAGTATGGCCTAACTAGTGGCCTTGCTAGAGATGCTCTTACTTGTGTACCGTTCGCCGAAGTAAAGGCATCGGGCCAGCATCATGCTGCACGAAATGGGTGAGAGTTTCCAGCACCCATTTGGCTCGAACCCGTGAATCTAGGCGTTTCGTAATGAAGGCCTGGAACCATGAATATTGCTTGAGGTCTCCTGGTGCCGTCGTGTGGTCGGGAACAGCGACGAGCTTGGGCGGCGGCTCTCAGCGGCAGCGCTACTACGCTATAGGATGGAGGAAGAACAGACGGGGAAGGCCTGATGCGATCTGGATCATTCGAACTGTATCCGATGGCCACGGTGGAGCTTGTGCACATGATATTTCGCCCAACAAACAGAGCTCGTGATGCATGCGTTACCGATTAAAAACTAGTGCGAGTATCACACTAGAAGGAATTTTTCCTAGTAAATAATTAAATAAACATCATATAACCATGCAGCAGCATCACTACAGGAAACGGCATGTTTGCCGAGAGCCTATTGCACTCGGCAAAGTCTTTGCCGAGTGTAACACTCGGCACAGAGCCTACTGCAGAAATTTGCCAGTAAAAGGCTCTTTGCCGAGAGCCAAATGTCGATCACTCGGCAAAGTCTTTGCCGAATGTCAGGAAGACACTCGTCAAAATAAAGTAACGTGACGGCCCTAAACGGCCGTCATGTCATGTTTGCCGAGTGCCGCGTCACCAGGCGCTCGGCAAACTACTCTCGGCAAAGATTAGGACACTCAGGCATACAACCGGTTTCCCGTAGTGCATCCTGCCATTGGATAAGACTAAGAGCATCTGGTTGTTGTCGAGTGTTCAGAGCCAGGCACTCGGAAAAGTGGCCTTTTGTCGAGTGCCCGATATAATACATTCGGAAAAGTTGCCGACACTCGGCAAATAGGCGATTTCCGGTAGTGAGCATTCTTAATGTTAGAGTTAGTTAAAAGTCAATAGCTAGCTCTTGCAGGAGAATAATATGTGATATGCTTTATCTTTGCATACTCTAATAACACCACAAGAACAAGGTCTTCTAAACACGTTTTTATAAACGTCAATACATGAGCACCTAAATACTTTTTTTGCCACAATATCAAGATCGTGCCAATTTGACATATTATTAGATACGCTTTAAACATCAATAGCCAAACAAACATGTTTTTGACATTGTTTTGACCGTCCATAGCCTCTTGACACGCATTGAGAAATGATATGATACTAGACACGCTTTAAATCCGTTAGCATCTCACGTAATTAAACACACTCATTGACACGTTATTGAGAACACATTGAAGTGATATGATACTAGACACGCTTCAACTGGATCTAGTCTCATCTAAAGAAGCTTCTTGACACGTTATTGATCGGCTGCTAGCTAGAGACTTCAAAACATTTAGATACACAAGTTAAAAAAATACATATTAAATTCTACTTATACGAGCGTGTGAGATGAGTTGGTTAAATGAGTTTGTCAGAAATGAAGAGATCATGGGTTCAACTCCTGCCAAATGCATGAATATTTATTGATAATAACATGAGGTGTGCTAAAAAGAGGTTTTTTCTTTCTTTTGCAATTTCTTAATAGCAACACTCTAAAACGTGTCTAAATTATTAGACACGTAAAATCAATATAACTATAAAAGTGTATTGAGTTTGTATATACGTGTCCAAAGTTTGCCACGCCGTAAGTTCGGCATACCACACTTTTCTTGGCTGGTGTTTGCTTCGTTGCCGAACTTGCGGCGTGCCACACTCACTCCACAGGACTCTAGTTCATTTTTCTTGCCAAAGCTTGCCAAGATTGTGGCGGCCATTTTGCTCGCCAGACTTGCGGCGTGGCCGCACTTGTGGTGTGGCTGATGTTGGTCATCATCCAAACAGCCTCTATGTCTCTATAAATCGTGTTATATCCACTAGATACGCTCTTAAAATTCATCTCTAAAAGCACTTGATACGGCCCGTGTGAATACGCTTCGAACACGTTTTATGAAAACGTCTTTATATTCCACTAGCGATGCAATAACCGTATGTAACCTAGAAATAAAGCGTGTCTATAAGGGTTTTCTCGTAAACAATCATAAGAGCCAACTCTAGAGTCAGTCTTTGAAGATGCTCTAGCTAACCCCGTGTCCACTTCGGAAGTTAATTAATATCCTCGCGATGCACGAGCCAATCATAGTGCTAGGTCTAATTTGACTCGTAGTAGAACAACTGGATAGATTTTTTTTTTAAAAAGGGTTCGGTTGAATCGGTTCTATATATCTTCTGCATTATAATAAACCATCCATGAACTGCAATCATTAAACACATAGACGTAAAAAGGTGGCGGTGTGTCACTTGACTTTTGCTGCTACACAGAGCTTGCGAGGCATGTTGGCGGCTAACTCTGTGCCAGCAGCCGCGGTAAGACAGAGGAATTAAATACTACTCCACTAATGCGAGTATCACACAAGCATGAATTAGTGCTAGTAAGCATATATCCATGCAGCAAATCCTGCAATTGTATAACCCCGTGTCCACTTCGGCAGATAATTAATATCCTCACGATGCACGGGGCAATTTAAATAGTATAGTACTCCACGCGCATAGCCTCCTACAAATCATTTAGCTCTTAGAGGCAGCTCTCCTCCTCCAGTCCTCCTACGTACCTAGCTAATCCACCATGGCTGAAGAGAAAAGTGAGAGCAAACATGGCGTCCCTGCAGGCCCTGGGGAAGAAGAGAGCCTTCTGTCTACACTTCCTATGAGAGAAGGATGGTGGCAACCCCTTCTCCAACATGCAAGGCCATTGGTTCACGCACACCACCGTCAAGAGTATCAAGCTCGTTCAAGATCACTTCCAACCACGTCCAGACGATGTCATCATCGCCACATACCCTAAGTGCGGCACCACCTGGCTGAAGGCCCTTGCCTTCACAGTCATCAACCGCTCCTGCCACCCTGTCACAGGCGACCTCGAGCTACCTCTCCGGCAGCTATGCCCAATCATAGAACTTTAGGCGCTCCCCTCCCCAAGGCTCCTAGGCACACACATACCACTTGCACTACTCCCCTCAGGCACGTTGGCCCTTGATTGTCGAGTCGTGTACGTGAGTCGGGAGCCCAAGGACGTGTTTGTGTTGTTTTGGTACCACATACAGAAAGTAATCAAGCCATGTTTGATAGAGTTTGATAAGGCTTTTGAGTTCTTCTGTGAAGGTTTTTCATTATATGGTCCTATCTGGGAGCACTATTTAGGATACTGGAAGCAAAACTTGATAGAGCCCAATAGGGTTCTTTTCTTGAAGTATGATGAGATGATGGCTGCACCTGCCAAGCATGTTAAAATGCTCGCCGAGTTTCTCCGTGTTCCATTCACTGAAGAGGAGGAGCGTGGTGGAGTCGTGGAGGAAGTGGTAAAGTTGTGTAGCTTTGAGAAACTTAAGAGCCTACCAGTGAATTCCAATGGGGTGGTTTATCAGATTGATGGGGAGAACATCAAGAATTCCTTATTTTTCAGGAATGCAAAGGTTAGGGATTGGGTGAACTACTTGACGGAAGAAATGGCACGGAAGCTCGACGACATCATCAAGGAGAAACTCAAAGGATCCGGCCTCACCTTTTGACAAGTGGTATGTCGGGAGCAATAGAGCAAGATGCTCTGTTTAATATGAGTGAGTATTTGTTAGTGTGTGTGAATGTTTGTGTCCCTATTGTGTATGGTCGATCGAATATGTTAATTGAGGATAAAATGCTTCCATATGCTTTCCTTTCTTTGAGACCTCCACTCTCCAACTGCATCTATTACGCACGCAGTGAGGATAAAATGCTTCTTTGCATCAGAGAAGTTTGTGGACGTCAGTGGTGCAGTGGACATCCAACGACTAGCATTTTTTCAATACCAAGTGAACGTCATCTGCAACAATTTCATAACAGCTACATCAGTAAAGGACGATTGAATCGATCGGCCAGAGATTAACTGAACAAATCACAAGAGCTTTGAAATAAAACACGAGTAGGCGGAAACAAATCGGAAAAGTGTGCAAAATGCACCAGCATGAAAGTCGAAAAGAATTTCTTGCAAACTCAAAATTTGTGGCTGTTACAGCGGCGCGGCGGGGGGCACGGCGGCGGTGGAGCACAGTGGTGGCGCAAGGGTGATGGGCGGCGGCGTCGCGGCGGAACACGCCGGCGGCGCAGGGGCGTGGCGCGGTGGCGCGGCTTGGCAGGCACGGCGTGGCGTGACGACGGTTTAGGGGCGAGAGGCGGGGCGCTAGGCGGCGGCGGCGCGTCAGGGAGAGGAAGGAGTTGAGGGAGGGCCCTCCGATTCATGTTGCATGAATCTGAAACACTGGTATACAGATTGACTTCCATCGAATGATCTACGTATAGGAAAACCCGTGCCAGGTGGGACCTCCTATATGTAGGTCAATCTAAGATTAGCAAGCTATACATCGTCCCAATAGCCCAATAAATCTGAACAACCACTTAGCTGTCAACATTTTGAAACAAAAGATTTAACATTTATGTAAACTTATTTCAACATTTTTAAACATGAAGTCAACATTTTTTAAAAAATATTGATCCGGTAACAAAAAATTGTTGTGGTACAAACAAAATATTGATACAGTACATTCAAAATATTGACAAAAATTAAATTTCAAAAAGTTCAAAAAATATTCATATTAGATCTTATTTTGTAGCATTAATTTTAAATAACACAATGATTCAAACGGATTCAAAAATAGACTTACGGTTTGGGAAAAAATGTGTTTGAAATTTTGAAACCGGTTTTTTCCCCTTCCCATACCGCCCCAATCAGGTCACGCGACGTGGCAGTCTCTCAGCCTTCCCTCTCTCCACCCACCTAGATCTCAACAGTTGCACGGATCTCAAACACTGATTTACAGTTTGATTTTTAGAGCGTCCCTAATGGTAGAGTTAGTTAAGAGTCTATAGCTAGCTTTTGGAAGAGAATAATTTAAGATAAGCTCCACATTTAAGTCTCCCATTGTCTTTAGAGACTAGCTCTAGAGAAGGACCTCTATGTCTTCGCTTAAAGTCAACTTTCGAGGACGTTCTTACTGAACAGTCTACATTTTTTTTTTGATACTTTTCGTGCTTGTATTCATTCAAAGAAAGATTACAAACACGGGAGTAAGAATGCCCCCGGGACGAAACACCCCTAGGTGGGTGTGGATTACATTACTCTTAAAGAGCAGAGTACATATGACAACAGAAGCGGCTATCGACGGGCTGGTCCCCGAAGAGTCGTCAGGAGGGCCTCGCTTGCAATAAGCATGAGGTTGGTGTAGCCTGCCTATGTGAAACATCGCCGGTGACTTTGAGTTTGTTTGTCGATCACCTATACGCATAAGGGAGGCAGCAACGACACCTTTGGTTGACAACTCTTGAGAAGCCAGACATACTGATTCCGAGTCGCATTGGACTGAGCATCCGTAGCGGTCATGGTCTTTAAAGACTTGAGTACGAGATGTCGTCATGGACATCAAGGAAACAGATACCTTCGTAAGCCTGGAGAATAGCTCTTGGTCTTGTGGAACTTGGTACCCTGCAGAAAACACGAAACAACAGGAAGCATCACACACGCACTGAACACGTAGTGCGCCACGCGTCAGTGCGAGGCGTTGCATGCGCACCACGTGTTGGCCGTGTCCAAGCTTGCCTCGAGGCTGACGAACGCATTGCCGGAGATCTCGCCGGAGGTTGGAGCGTCGGGGGAGGAGGAAGACGTCGTTGTCGGACATCACCGTCTGAGATGCTGATGTAGAGTTGTCGGCGACGGTGTGTTGATAGTCGTCCTCTCCACCTCGTAAGACGAATGGCGAGAGCACATGCTGCCATCGTTCGCACCATCTTGGTTGAGCTCGGGGCAGCGGCCGAAGAGGTGGCGTTGGCTTGGCGAAGGGGACGGCGCAGGGGTGGACAAGTCCGGTGCAGGGACGGACCAGTCCGGTGGAGGCGGAGGCCATCTGCACCGGTGTGAGGCGGAGGGGCCGATGGTGGAGATCATCGATGGAGAGCGCCAGAATGAGGCGGGGACGACGCCGACGAGGTGGAGTCGCCAACGAAGTGAAGACGGCAGATTCCGTGTTGGTAGCGCCGAATCCAGAGCGGAACGGCGCAGATCTAGCGACTCCCCGTCGGAAGTGGCCCGCTTCACCGGCAGGGGAGGCGATGGATGATGGGGGATGAGGGGATAGTACACCTACTTTATTGGGGGCTGAGAGGAGCTCTTGGTGGCATGCCTCCAAGCCTAGCTCGCCGGCGACGGACTCGCCCGCAGCAGCAAGCACGGCAACGGCGATGGCCACCAAGAACACTCCAGGTACAAGGGAAAACATGCGGGACGGAGCCCAACAGCTAAGCAAACCAGATGCTAAAACAACTACAACTACAAAGGGGTGGCTCCTCTCCACTCGCCGGCCACCGGCGAGGACGCCGGAGACAGGGAGGGAGGGGGCCGGGGGTGGATTTTGGTGGGGGTCGCTGTTGGAGAGAGAGAGAGAGCCGAGAGGTTCAGCGTCAGCAGATCCACAGTTGACCGAAAAACCTCGGAACAGTCTACATTTAGGAATTTCGTGCCAGGTAGCCTCTGGGGAACTCGGCCCAGCAGACCCAACATAGAAAACCAGCCCCGCACGGCCCAGGCGATTTCTAAATGGCAGCGTACGAATTATACGGGCTAGGCCCATTTAAATCCGAATATTTCTTTGAGAAAAGTCCTATTTGCCTCCCTCAACTATTGGGGGTAGCGCAATTTTCACCCTCAACTATAAAACCGGATATCTGATACTCTGAACTATTAGGGGTAGCGCAATTTACCTCCCTAAGCGGTTTTGAGAGTGGTATTGTCCTACATTACGCTATGAGTCCCACATGTCAGGTGCCACCTCAATTTTTTTCTTTTTCTTTTTTTCCCCCTCTCTTCTCTTTCTCCCGGACGTTCCTTCGCGGTGCCTTCACCTGGCTCATCCCGCCCCTCGCCGCGCCGCCCCACCCTCTCCCTCTCCTCTCGCCGCTGCGCCTTCTCCCTCTCCCTGCGAGGCGGGCGGCCGAGACCAAGACGCTGCCGCTTGTCCAAGTCGCACCGCTGGGCATCGCCGAGCTCTCGCGCGGCCTCTTTGGCGCAGCACCCACCAAGGTACTGGAGCAAGAATTGCTCCCCTGCCGCGCCAGTGACTTGACGCGCTCACCGCACCGGATGCTCGCTCCCGCGCCAGTGACTCGACGCGCTCCCATGCCTTGTTCGCAGCGCCAGACTCGTCGCCGCGTAAGCCTCCGCTCGAGCGCGCACGGCCGTCGTGTACTTGTCCCCACTCGACCGCACGGCGCGACGAGGCAACAGCTCGGTGAGGCAACCAGGAGCTAACAGCCAGCCTCGTGCTTGCATGCACGATCACTATATGATATTGGATGGATTTGGATTTTGCTCGCTCGGATTGGATGAGTTTGGATTTTGGATTTTGCAAGCAAGCATGGAAGCAGCAGCATGGCAATGCGCATGCAGTAGCCTGAGCAGGCAAGCAAGGAGCAGGCAACAATCTAAGCAGCAAACAGCGTGGCGAGTGACCAGCGACGCGCCGCGTTGCTGTTGCCGTGGCTGGCGCAATGCGGCGCGGCGTGTAGAGCAAGGGGCGGGGCGGGGATCTCGTCGCAGTGTGGCTGGAGCAGGGCGGCCCGAATCTTCGGCGTGGAGGGGGCAACAGCGCGTCGCATGGGAGGGAAGGGGAGCAAATGGTGAGCGGGGTGCCATGGCGCGAAGGCGACGCATGGCGGCGGCAAGCCATGGCGGTGAACCTGTGACCGGTGTTGCCCGCATGTTGTTCGATGAAATGCCAAAGCAGAGCGGCATTCAGAAGGAAGAGAGAGAAATAAAAGGAAAAAAAAAAGATGACGTGTCATCCGACAAGTGGGGCCCATAGCGCCACGTAGGACAAAACCACTTTCTAAACCGCTCAAGGAGGTAAATTGCGCTACCCCCAATAGTTCAGGGTATCAGATATCCGGTTTTATAGTTGAGGGTGAAAATTGCGCTACCCTAATAGTTGAGGGAGGCGAATAGGACTTTTCTCTATTTCTTTTTGGGCTGCCACATCCATCTTGACACGCAGCCCACAAGCGATCCATTCATCAGAGGTAGATACTTACCGGGTACATGAGGCGATTCCTCTTCCGCTTTCCTTTCCAAAATCCTAACAAGAAAATCAGACCACTTCTCCTTTACCATCTCTCTCACACACCCGAAGACTGACCTCTCTGTGATCTGTGGACAAGAACGTCCAGAGAAGGCTCTACGACAGCATTGTAGAACTTTGCAACGGCACATCGCGTATCAGCCGTCCCTTCCACAGGTTCGCTTCTGTAAAATATTTGGCTGCGTCAACGGCAGTGTACGACCACTAGTGCTATGCTGCACGAATAGGCTTCACTTCCTTCCTGGCTTGACCATAAACAATGCAGTGCCGACGGTGCACACTCTAATCATGCACACCCAACGGCCTCGATATCTCATTAGATAACGTAAAATATCGTCCCAAGAGGACGGGCAAAAGATCTCTCTCGGTTGCTTTCCATTTCCACCACACATACACCAAGCACATATATTTTTCTTTCCGAATTCTTCTTCCCAGCAACTTCAATTCTTTTGGGTCAAGTACAGCCGCATCATCCAACAATCTCTGGCTTGTCCCAATAAACTAGAGTCTAGAGCCTGGGAGAGAGAAGCACGCAAAGGTTTCAAGACTCGCCTGATGAGCTCATGCAGTTCGTAAGGTGTCATTGACAGACACCAGACGCGTTAGGCTTACGCGTGGCCACCTCTACTTCTTTACTACCTTTAAAAACGCGAGTTGGTGGCTCGCGGCGGTCGTGGCCTCGCTCCTGGGATCGGCGCCGACAAGTGGGCCCATGCTCGCATTCTGTCGCTTCCTCCCAAACTCGAAGAACAAATGGCAAAATATCCCGCTCCGTGCGCTCTCATCGCCATCCCCACCGCCCACCGCCCATCCTTCTTTCCCAAATTGCATCCATATTACGGGAGGCGCTGAAGGTGAGCACCGGCGGTGAAAGTCGGCTCCGGAAGAGCATATCTAAGCGACGAGCGAGGAGGCCGCTGCTAAGCCGCGCATCCAGGCGACCACGGACGAGGTAGCGGCGGCCGCCCAAGATCCAAGTGCGAGCGTCATGGCACAACGAAAACGCGGACCCGTGCAACCACGAAACTGCGATCAAACGATGCGCAAGGGAGCTAGGTACTCATGAGCAAAATGGATTTGAACCGGGCTCACCATGTGGAACGAATTTGACGACGAGGTAGGTGAAGGTCCAGACGGTCTTGCTCGGTGGAAAATGGCTCGATCTCAGCGATTACAACAGGAGAAAGGAAATGGAAGCCAAGGAAGCTTCACTAGCCCATGGCTGAGGTCTCTGCGGTGGTAGCTTGGACCGGGAGGGAGTGTAGTGGAGGCTCAGCTGCCGCCAATGGAGGAAGAACTGAAGAAGCAGGGGAGGCAAAGAATGGGGAGGGTTCGACTTAGGACAGGGGGGCTCGACAATGGGTAAGGCGGCGCGGATTCCGACCTGGTGGTGCGGAGCGCGGGCGCGGGCGCGCCCGTCGACGGCGGCTACACAGCATTCGGCTGCCCAGCCTCCATGCCCAACCAGCGCCAGGGAGAAACAGAGCGAGAGAACGAGAAAGAGGTGGGCCGGCTATCATTTCCATTTTGCTGGAATTTCTTTCCTTGTCCAATTCTCCGGCTCCAAGTAAAATACTACTTCAGCAGCTCCAAACTTCCTGAAACTTTTTGGGGTGACAAATAATTTAAAGAATCCTACTCAACTAAAAAAAAAGACAAAGGATCCTACCAGACAAATACAATAAAAATTATTTACCCATCGTTTGATTTTGGGAAATAAATTAGCTGAATTCAACACATACAAATTTTTGTGCCGAAATTTGTACTTACACGCATGGGGTCTCTTGTTGAGGTCGCTTTTTCCGATAAATTTAAGCTCAATGTTTGATTTGTATTCGAGTTTAAAAAGAAACGGAGTGGATACTATAATCTTTACTACACCTAAAAATGCGAGTTGGTGGTTTGCGTTGGGCGGACGTCCTCCGAACCACCCACCCACCCTACCGCAAGCGCGCCGACATGTGGGCCCAAGTCTCCCTCCATCCTCCTCTCCTCATCCTGCCCCCGCCCTCGCGTTCAATCCAGATCTCTCTCCTTTTCCCCTCGCCCATGGAGCCCGAAGCAGATGGAGCGATCGCGGGAGGCTGTCAACGCCGAAGCCCGCCCGAGGAGCCTGACCGCTATGCGCGCGAGTCCCTCCCTCGAGCAGCAGCCAGAATCTAGCACCCCTGTGCGAGTCCCTCCCGTGAGCAGCAGCCAGAATCGCCATGGTGAGAGTGCATCGCGGCTGCTGTCCTAGACCAGCGGCTGCGGGATGCGTCGGGTTTCCACTTCCGGCGAGTCTGCGCACGCCGACGAGGATGGACGGCCATTGCTTGTTCACGCTCGGGCTGCGAAAGTGTCCTGCACTTGCCTGATCTTGCGGCGGAGGCATGGGATTTGGAAATTTTTGGTGGCCCGCGGCGAGATCTGGCGTCGCAGTAGATGAATTAACGATCGAGCTCCGGCATCGTGGGTGGGGAGAGAAGGGGACGATGAATCAGAAGGTAGATGCTCGGTTCTATTTTGCTTCTCCTTTCGGTGTGGTAGTGGGCCCTACATTTATGTGAAAAATCCCGCGGAAGAGAAAATCACAGGGTCTAGCGGCTAGGACACTATTGACCATTTTTCTACGACATAGAGCTATTTGTTGCCAACTCCAATTTATCCTACTGAAAAACATATTCGAATGAAAAAATTATAATAGAATGAGATATCATTGCTTAACAAAGCCTATTAATGTATTTGTGCGCACTAAATTATTGAATTCTATACATGCCAAGAACATATATAATTCTATAGCAATGCACGGACAAAATCATGTGGAAACAACAGGATGCAATGGCTGGTTTGAGCCTCAATATTGACCGGAGCATTCGGATCCGCTGGCTGGTTTGAATGGTGAGTTAGAAAATGTTTCGACATTTGATTGATTAATCATTTTCATGGCAATACCCAACATTTTGCTTGTGAAACCATAATATTGGGTTTCAATGAAGATATAGACGATAACTTTGTTTTTGTTAATCTATTTGTCCGTAGCATCGCACGGGCATTTGACTAGTATAATATATATACATGCATGTACGGGTCAACGGCTAGTACGTATACACTGTCATGCACTCATGCTGTTGGATTATCACATCATCAAGCACAATGAAAGTGGAGTGATGAACACAACTAACTGAATTTAGTAACGCGGCGCAAGATTTTGGTCAGATCATGTTATGATCCTTGGTGAAGGCAAACGACGCCATCTGTATTGCTTATCATGAATATTGTTTTGACTTAACAGGTTGGGATTTTTCTGTGGGCTACCTAACCTTACACCTGTACATGCTGCTAAAGAAAGCAGTATTATTTAACATAGAATGATGAGAGCCGACTGCCATTTTTAGCAGATAGCTCAACTGAGTGAAGCAACGGTTGAGTGACACAGCAGCATAATGTCCGAGCAAAGCTACAAAACACCGATACTCCAAAAAACTGCCGTATGGGTATCAGTACGCGTATCCGATACCGATACGTATCCGATACGCCGCCGATACGTATCCACGAAGTATCGGAGAAAAAATAAATATGAATAACTCGGATACTTGGGCCGGGTGCGTATTGGGCCGATAAACCTCACTTTGGATACGTGGCCCAGCTTGGCCGAGGTCCAGCCCACGATATCAGTGGCTCCCCCGTTCCCTCGCCAGTCATTCCCGTCCTCCCTGACCTAGCCGCCAGGGGGAGAGAGAAGGAGAGGGAGCGAGGGGGCGACAGCGGTCGGAGCTGCTCGCGCGCAAAGAGGGAGACGGAGCGAGGGGGCGACGGCGGCCGGAGCTGCTCGCGCGCGGCGACGGCGGGGCGAGCTCGCGCGCGGCGACGGCGGGGCGAGGTCGCGCAGCGCGAGCTACTCGCGCAGGTCGAGCTCGCGCGCGGCGACGGCGGGGCGAGGTCGCGCGGCGGGGCGAGGGCGCGCGGCGACGGCGGAGCGACGGCGGGGCGAGGTCGCGCGGGCGGGGCGAGGGCGCGCGGCGACGGCGGAGCGACGGCGGGGCGTGGTCGCGCAGCGCGAGCTACTCGCGCAGGTCGAGCTCGCGCGCGGCGACGGCATCTCTGCATCCGGGACCTGCTCCTCCAGTTCAGACGGCAAGCACCCTTCATCCTCTGCACATCTTCTTTCTACTCTTGCTCATCCCAACTTTCTATTTTCATAGCTTAGAGCTTTGATGATGATTCACTTCTGGGAATCGATTTATGCCACTAGACCACCACGAAGCTTCGATTTGGTGGATGTTTGTGTTCTAATTTGCATCTGCCAGGTTCTATTTGGTGGATCTTTTGTATTATTATTTTTTAAAAAAAATAAAAAAACGTATCCAAGTATCAGGTTGTTTGGAAAAATGCCGTATTGCCGTATCCGATACGCCCCGATACTGATACGCGTATCCGTATCGGTGCAGCGTAGGAGCAAAGCATCAGCTTCCTAAGCAAGAAGGTCGCCCACTTCTCTCTGTCTTATTTCACTTTACTTACCCTACAGACTTTTATACAATGATATATATATATATATATATACACCCAGTTCTTTGTGCATATGGAAAAACTTTGAGTAGTACAACAATGTTCCAATACACCACGGGGAAGAAGTAGCTGGCCTGAAATTTGCACAAAAAAGTATAATATGCTCATTGCTGTGTAGTCTATGTATGTACCATGTGACACTGACGACCACCCTATAGCAGTCTGGAGTATTGCCTCCGACTCTGCGTCTGAGAAGATGGTAGCATCAAAGATCTCAGGTAAGCCTTGGGCAATGCCATGAGCTTCTTTGCCTTCGGAACGTAGGCCCTCCTGGTGAAGTTGTTATAGCCGTTCGCCTCGATCTCGTCCAGGATCTGCCGGTACAGGAGCAGGGAAGCCCACACCTGAAACAAGTTCGTTGGTGTTAATCTGAAACAATGTCCTTCTGTGTGATGCTGAAGATCGAAAGGTGGTGTCTCATACCGGCCATCGGCTCTCCTGGTTGAGCTCGGTCGCGCCTTCCTCGGCCTGCCTGAAGAACGACCTCGCCCTCGCGATCTGGCCTCTCATGAAGCTTCTCCACTCGTCGGTGACGCGGCCGTTGAAGATGTCGTCTTCGGAGAGGCCGGCCATCTGCAGCTCGTCCAGTGGAAGATAGATCCTTCCCCTTCTCGCACTGTTTAATTGATGAGAACACGTACGTGAGTGAAACACATGTAAAAATAATATATTGAAACTGACACATCTGGAACGGAATATTATTGGATGGAGATCACGTACTCCTCGCCGACATCCCTGAGAATGTTGGTGAGCTGGTTGGCCAGGCCCAGGGCCAGCGCCCCCTTGTACACGGTCTCGGTCTTGGCCTTGGACTCCGGCGAGATGCCCATCACCGGCACAGACATGAGGCCCACGGTGCCGGCGACGTAGTAGCAGTAGAGGTAGAGCTCGTCGAAGGTCCTGTACCGGGACTTCTTCAGGTCCATGCGCATCCCCTCGATCATGTCCCTGAACGGCTGCAGATATATATAAAAGTGCAGAAATCAGTATGTGTCATGCCATGTTATAAATCAATCTCTTATCACGGTGTCAATCTTGATGACGTGTTCGATCATCACGACGACGTGCCTGGATGTCGACGGGGAAGTTGGCGACGGTGTCGGCGAGGGCGGCGTCGAGCATGTCGTAGGGGCGGCCGGCGAAGATGTCCTCCAGCCGCGACTCCCAGCGGTCCAGCGCCAAGACCGAGATGTGGGACGCGTTGGGCCCGTCCACCAGCTCGTCCGTCCTCCTGCACCACACTGACGAGATGATCGAGCACACATGGTCAGTCAGCTGACTCAACTCAGCCATCCAGCCGTGCCTTTCTACCGTTAGTCAAACTAATCGGTGTCTATGTCTTGGCAAATCAGCAACTAAAGCAAACGATAATCTTAGCAATGACGGTTTACGCGTTGTCATTCTATATCCATGTCCATGATTTGGATGAAAAAGTATCGTCGTCGCTTTCTCCATGTCTCGGCCTGCAAAAAGTCTGAAGACTGACTAACGCTCATCGTACGCCTCGGCCTACCATGTGAGGAACGAAAGGAACCTTTACAGCGACACCAAAAACAACATGGGCATGTGGTTGCATTACATACCGTATATTGCCCAGATTGCCCTCCTCCGCTCCGGGGTCATCAGCTGCGTCGCTGCAACACAGCAACAAAGATCATCAGACACATGCATGTGCATTGGAATCGCTAGCTACTGATCAAAGAAGCTGCCCGGTAGAGTTCATGCATACTCATCATGGAGATGACAGTTGATGGTAATGGAGGTCGAATAATGGGCAGCCCTTATAGCAAGAATAGTACAGGAATTTATCATGCTCTGCTTAATTTGGCCTTTTATGGGTACAATCATGAACGGACAGTAGCACTGCTGTGGAATTTTTTGAACAAGAATGCAAAACTAACATGAAGTACCTCGAACAAAGCTACACAGAACTGTCAAAACTGTAAGCTGATGGAGTCAACAGCGATTGAGGACTAGTAGTAGAAAAATGTTGATCCTTTGTCGCTTACCCAGGTAGAATGTCTTGGCGTACTCCTTGCACACCTCACCGCAGCGATGGAAGGCCGCCTCCATCCCGCCGGCCACCGGCTCCGTCGCCCGCGCCGTCCTCGGCTTCGCCGCCGCGAGCGCCGCCTGCTTCAGCACGACCTCGTGCACCCTCTGCTCGGACGTCACGGGGAGGAGGGCCACGTCCCCCGGCGCCGGCGCCGTCACCTGCAGCCCAGTCATCGCGAGCGCCGGCGCGCCGCCGGCCTCGAGGCAGCCAATGGTGTTGGAGCCGCCAGTGGCGCGCACGGAGCGCCGCGGCAGGACGCCTCCTCGGCTCCCGCGCCTGGCCGTCTTGGCCAAGAACGCCGTCGTCGCGCGGCTCGGCGCGTCCGAACCGTGCCGAGCGCACGCCGGCGAGTAGCTCGCCGCGCGGCTGGTGGAGAGCATGGCTGGCGGCGTAAGCGTAACTGGGGAGTTGATAGATTGATCAAAGTGGACAGACACTGATATTTATGGAGCTGAAGCTGAAACTTTTCTTCTGGTGAGCTATATAGAGCGAGTGATCGACAGCAGAGGAGAGGACAACAGAGTAGTAGAGAGCAAGCCAGAGACGGACCCAAACTATTCTGTCAGTTTGTCCGGTGCCTAGATAGGAGTAGCTGCAGGTGATGAGCAGAGCACACTTCCCTCTCCCTGTGGCTGTGGCGGCAGGTGACCGGCCACCGGTTCCAATCCAGAGCAGCAGCGCCGGGATCGGAAGCTCCCAAACTCGCGAGTTCCGACGCGGCGATCGAGCCAAGCTATCCTATGCTAGCGTCTAGTGGCCGCTGCTCTGGCTGGGCTTGCGCCCACACGAACGTAGCTTAGCTAATTCTTGCTGGCCTGAGGACGCGAGGTGCGGCGGAGGGCGCAGGCGTGGCCTTGTGTGCAGCACTGCTTTGGCGGGCCTTCTCTTTTTGTAATGCGAAGTGGGGGAGGCCAGGTGGCGTGTTCTTGGCAGGGGAGGTTTCTGTCCAGGGGCGTTTCCATTGACGATTGCTACTAGTGCTCTGCTCCCGGTGTGCCAGGGAACCCGGGCTTTGCCTGCGTGACAGGGGCAGCTGAAGGAAGGAAGCGTTTCGAAAGCCACTACTCCTCTATCTCTCAGGGCCTCAGGCAGGGGGGTGCGCCATTTGCAACGAGACAAAGGGCGCGCGCAGTGAAAGGATTGACCTCGTTCTTCATCGTGGCAGACGAGCTGATCGATGTCCCAGAAAGGAGAACAACTGGTGCGTGCGTGCCATGGCAAGCAGAGAGAGTGGCAAGCAGATTGTGCCCTGCACACGGCACATGCATCTGCGCGAAGATCAAAGCGGATCACCAAACACATGATATGAGCGGCCAATCAAGCAGCCAACAACGAGATGCATGTATGTGACCGGTATTCCCCTGACGACCACCATCTGGTCCTGCTGATCCTGCTATAGCATCAATAAACATCACCCCGTGTCGCTCGACCTGTCTCCCCGTTTGGTCAACTCAGCAATTGGGTATCCCGCCGACCAACTGCCGCCGTGGGGACCCCGCCTGTCACCGACCCACGTCCGCCCGCGCAGGGGGGCAACATACCTATACGCGGGCTGAGCGACCGTGGCCGGGCACATGGAGGCCGGCGCGCCGGAGGGGACGGACACGTGGTGGGCGCGCGCGCGCGATCGTGGCCTGTCGGCGTGTCTCGCACTCGCCTCACTCAGTCTTCTTCCCCCATGGTGATGGTGCCCGTCGTTGTTGCCTTCGGATTGCCTCGCGCGCGCTGCTGTTGCTGCTGCCACTGTTGGCGTGCGTGATGGCGTCGGGGCACCACCGCCCTGCCGGGCCCGGGGCGCGTACGTGTCCCCCTGCGAGCGCTAGATCGCCGGCCGGGGGCAACCAGTTGTTCGGTCGGGCGCACGCGTTCCCACCGTACCCGGGGGGTGCTCTCCGCTTGGCCGGCGGGACGGGACGGACGGCGACCCGCGTCGGGCCGTCGCCGTCGGTCGTCAGCGGCGGCAGGATAACGTGAGTGCGACCGCGACTTTGCACCGCAGGCAGGCAGGCAGGATACGGTGTTCTGCTGCCTCTGCCTGAGCGAGCGATGGATACTGGGCGGACCACTACAAATTAGGCCATGCTACAAAAGGCGCCTCCATTAGACGGCAGCCTGCACTCCAGACTCCAGTGGCGAGCCGACATTATCAGAAGCAGAGCTTTCTATCCGCTCGCACACACGCGTCGGGACGGCGTTGGGGTGCCGACGCGACGCCGCCGTGGTGCGCCACTCGCCAGATTCACGTGCCTGTTTTTGTTTATGCCACGCCACCATATCTGCATCGCAGTAGACCGCCAGACCGGTGCGTCGAAGCAGCAACGACAAACGAAGGTTCTGACTTTTACAGATTCGCCTTCATTCTACGCTGACAATCGAGTGTTAGGCGCATAATATGTCCGGATTGGCAGGAGAACGAAACGCCCGAGCCCATGCATAGCGCCTCCATTCCTTTTTCACGGTTGACGAAGTGCTGCTACCTATGTTGTATGTACATGGCGTCCGACCCCATTTGAAACAGAGACCGTGGGCGGGCGGTGGCAACCGCCAACCAGCGGACATGGATGGAGGAGCATGCAACGACCCGCAAGAGAGACCTCGAGCCACTTTGAGACAAAGGCCATTTTCTTCTGCGCCGCGAAAAGCATACGCACTAGTACTAAGACTGACTCCAACAGGGAATGCAAAAGGATAGGCAAACATGATTTGCATCTCCAATACCTACTGTGCATCAGCAAAACGGGTTCCAACAGAGTAGCCAAAAGGAGTGCCAATTTGACCTTCTAGGAAAGAGAAGATGCAAAACTGCCTTCCCTCTCTCTTCGATTGCATTTCTCGGAGGCGGTGGGGGCATCTGAGCCGCGACGGCGCAGGACGGGGCGGAGGCGTCGGAGGCGGTGGGGCAGCGAGCCGCGGCGGAGCCCAGGCCGCGACGGCGCAGGACAGGCCGGAGGCGACGGAGGCGGTGGGGCATGCGAGCCGCGGCGGAGCCCAGGCCGCGACGGCGCAGGACGGGGCGGAGGTGCCGGAGGCGGTGGGGCATGTGAGCCGCGGCGGGGAGCGCGGGGAGCTCGAATCGCGGCGGGCCGCGGCGGCGCGGACAGAGCGGCGGGGCCGCAGCGGCGTGGACAGGAATGGCGAGGGCGAGGTGGCCGGGGACAGGGAGTGGCGCGCGGCTCACAGCGCGGTCGCCGCAGCGAGGGCGGTGTGTAGCGGGGGGGGGGGGGGGGGAGGAGAAGGCCGGCGTGCGCGTCTGCCGCGCGGCGGCAGGCCACCTGCGCGTCCTTGGCCGCGATGCGCCGCACTACGGAGCACATGGATGGCAGGCGCAGCCACGAGGGGCTCGACCAGGCTGAGCACGCCGGGCGCGGCATGCCCGCTGTGGACGCAGGCGAGCTGCGACGGAGCTCGTCTACTCCCTCTCCTTCTCCCTCCAAACCAGCCTGCTGGCACCCCTGCCCCTCGGCCCCCTCCAGCGGCGCCGGCGCAATGTCTCCGCAGGGCGCGGGGCGTGGCTGAGCGGGGCGACACGGGGCGCGGCGGCGCGGCATCTTGTCGGCATGGCTGGAGGGCGCGGGCGCGGGCCGCGCGGCAGGAGCTGTGGAGGCCGACGCGGACGCGGCGAGCTCGCGCTCCGGCCCAGCCGCGACGAGCTTCTTGAACCGGCCGAGCATGACGAGCAGCACGACGCGCCTCTAGGTGCTTCTGCTCCTCGAAGTCCGGCTCGATGGCGGCCTGGTCGAGCCCGCCGCCATCCTCGTGCGGCGGGAAGAAGAGCAGCTGCAGCTGCCGCTCCGCGCCGCCGGCGCCGATGTTGCTCCTGAGGAAGAGCCGGCGCAGGACGTGCATCACTCCGGACACGAGCAGCACCACGGCCCCAACCACCATGACGAACAGCAGAGCGGGGCTCCCTCCCTGCATCGTCCGGCGCCTCCGCCAACACGCGCGACATTCCTCCGCCAAGCTTCGCCGCGAGGATGTCGCCAAGGCCCCACGAGGCGCTGCGCCTTCGCATTCAGGTGGCGCTCGTCGCCGCGGAGGACGGCCGCTTCGACGACGCCCTGGACGCGCATCACGATTGGTAAGAGGAGCGAGCGGCGGCGTGTGCAAGCAAATGCCCATTTGCCTCTGGAATATGCCGAACGCTGTTGGAGTCGTATAGAAAACTGTCTCTTATTGTTTACTGTATACAGATGCAATTGTCTCTTTGCCTCTTCAAATTGCCTCTTGATTGTTGGAGTCAGTCTAACTATCTCGGGGGGCTCTTTGGTGAGGAAAAAACCTAGCCCCCGCGTCGTCCCTCACGGGCGACACGGGCGGCGACTCCATCCACCGCCAGCCGCTCCTCCCTCGCTCCCTCGCTCCACCCGGCCGCCGCCCGAGCCGGCTGACGGAACAACCCGCACAGCGGCAAGGAAGGCGGCGGCGGGGTCTCCTTCCTTCCTACCTATCTGGCTCTTAGATCCGGCGATGGTGTGGCTGTTCGACATGGCCGTTGATGGTGGCCGGCGTGGTGGCGTTCGATCTGCGCGAGGGCGGCCTGAATCGGCACAAGGGTGCCCTGGATCTCCACCCGCTGCCATGGTTGCTGTGTTTCGAGCCGCTTTGATGCCGTCCTCGCGGGCGCGTTCGAGGCTGGCGCTTGGGGCTTTGCCGACCCGTCGGTGGTTCCCGATCTGCCCGCAGATCGGTGGGGATGAAGATTGCTTGGGGGCTGTTTGCCTACAGCTTGTGCGGCGGCCTCCTTGAGGCATTTCGTCGTACACATGCCAGGCACCACGACGGGCACATCTGTTGGGGTGGCAATGGCGGCGCCTGCGGGTGTCGCATTCCTCCATGGAGGCATTGTCCTTTGTGCATAGTATTTCCGTCCTTCGAAGCTCTCCGGATGAAAATCCAATTCCGAGTTTCGGATGGGCGGCAACAGCGGCGGCATTGACGTCGTGTTCTTGTTGGAGGGCCGTCTTGGAGTGCTTCAACGTGTTTGGATGCTGCACTGGCAGGTCCTAGTAATGGTTTTGTGTTGATCATGTTGCCCATCGAGGTCTCCAGCAGCGTTCGGCAATGATGCCGGCAGTGATATTCTCAAACCTCCATCGTCATTGGTGGTGTTTGCGAATTCTTCTTATCATGGATGCGGTAAGGGTGGTTTGCTGCTTCAATCAACAGGTGAATTTCGCCAATGGATTGGCACACGCTCTCATGACGGTCTGGCCCTATGTGGGAGAATGGATCTTATGGAGATTGACCATACCCAACAAGTTGCAACTTGCAATGGAAGACAATTCAAGCTGCACATGGAGATGTTTCTTCTTGTTTCTTTATTTGTTCATCAGTGTTGCGGTGGCACTTCTGATGTTTGCCAATTTATGTTGGTGTTTGTATTTGGGCCGTAACTTTCTTGGAAGCAAAGACTAGTGTGGTTGTAGCTTCCTTGAGAGCCAAGGCCGGGATTAATACAATCTTCCCATTATCTAAAAAACTATCTCGGGAACCAGGCTAACCTCGTGTTGCATACTCAGATACTGAAACAGCGAGGCAAATGGATGGAATCTGTCTGGCAGATGCTGGTGCCGTCCGGTTCAAGAAGGCGAGCAGCACTTGACCAAAGGAAGCCAGTGTCGTTTTCTGCATCAATTTGCCAATTATTATCAGCAAGTGTGCTGATAATCTGGAATCCGAAGCACCCGAACTTTGAAATCCCGTCAGGCATCAACATACTATATTCATATGAACCAATAAGTCAGCATATGTAGTAGTAACTCTGACGTGAACCTTATATAAGTATAATAAACAGCTCTACAATTTCCTTACCATTGATCTGATTCCAGTCATCCAAGCCCTGATGGATTACAAGCCCAATATTGAAACAAAAACAAAAGCACTCTATGTACGCAATGGATAACCTCTCATTGACCTCCTATCGTGACATATTTTCTGATAATACGACAAATTTCAAGAGATTGGGCACATACTGATTGAGCCATGTGAAATAAATAACTTGACTAAGTTCATACTATCATTGCGGATAGATAATACTGATGGGAACATAAAAAAGGGAGAAAGTGTCTGCTTTGGGCCCCATATCTATGGACACTCAAATATTCAACATGTGCAGGACATCCAAACCAGATAACAAAATCCGGCGGCAATCAATCAAATTAATCAAACACGTTTCATGTATAGGTGCAGTGGAGTGGCTGCCCCCAGCCTGCTACATCAGCAGTATGAAGAAGGCCTTTTCCCTTCTATTAATATATACAAAACAAATACAGTCCATAATTTTGGAAAACTAGGCATCAACACAACAACACTTCCAACATACACCTATTTACGACCTTCAAGACTAAATATAGAATCACTTCGTGTCAAATGAAGATGCTCGTACCAGAATGCCCTTTGCGATTTCAAAAAATACAGCCTTCAAGCATCCAAGAAGCAAAGTTTTCGCCACCAACATTGACAAATATAGTTAGATCCAAATCCTATTTCTCCATTTTAGTTCTGCGAATAAGTACACCCTCATCCCAAACTTCAATCCACCTGCACCCAATAATCGATACTAAAGTTAGTCCCCCTCCTGTTCAAAAATTGAAAAAAAAAATGCAGATGTACTCTTTCTAAAGCAAAATTAAACACAAATTAGACGAGAGCAACCTTGATCCGTTTGCATCTACCAACAGAGTCTCCCCATGGCGCCATCCATTTTGGAAATGGCCAAAGAAGATACTCCCATCTTTGGCATAAAATCGACCCTCACCATTAGCCTTTCCTTTCCAAAAATTTGCAAACCAACGGTCACCACTGTGAAAATAGTACCATCCCTAGATAAAAGGAGGAAACTCAGTAAGTTACATGGAGTGTCGACAGGCTTGCGCGTTATTCAATCTGGTATACAAGTTCATAATTTGCAGCTTGAATAAGTTGAGCTTGCATTTTTACAATAAAAATTCAAGAAAATGGTTTTTGCTAGTAATTACTTGAAGTTTATGGTACTAAATAATAATCAAAAGGCGTGAAAATTATCTGCTAAATGTGAAACTGTATTGCTTTTGTAGTCCATATTTCCCTTTCACATTGCCATGCATAAGATTCAAACAAATGCACTATGCTGCAATACCTTTCCATGAATAAGGTCATCCCTCCATGTTCCGTGGTATACATCACCATTACTGTGGAAGAGAGTCCCCAAACCGGATCTCTTACCATACCTCCACAGTCCATCATAAAAGCTCCCATCACTGAAGGTTAAACGTCCCTGTAACAGTTAACAAGGTAAGATTGCTGGATCTGTCAAACCGTCCCAAAAGAGCATGCAGCTCCATTTTCACCTTTCCTTCGGGGACACCTTCTTGGCATCTCCCTCTATAAGTTCCTCCTCCATACCGTATTTCGACTATTGGACTCCATGTCTTTTCTGCTTCTCTTTCTGCATCCTACACAGAAAATAATGGATTACATATGCTAAGTCTTCATGTAATATCAGCGAAATGTTAAGATATTGTAAAGTCCTAGCAGAAAAAACAGTGTTGAACTAACTGTATAATTTTCTCAGGCATCATGTTAGGTTTTGAGTGTGAGAAGACAAGAGGCCGTTCAGTACTTATGGATCAAAAAATCCATAGTAGTACCCCAAGAAAAAGGAACTACTTAGCTAGTCACATATGGAACAATGGCACAAAATATTTTATGGGAGGCTGCAAAATTTGATGAGGACACGGCTTTGATGAGCAATTATTCTCCAATAATGCATCTGGCTAATAGTTTCCTCAACCAATACGAAAACTCAAATCAAAACTAAACAACAACAATGCATTGAACACAAATCGCTGCATTGCACTCTTCCAAGATGATTTGACCAGGCAAGCAAATGATTCTATGCACTCAAGGAAATGGTGTTTATACCACGCTTTTGTCAGTGTCATATCCAAGACAAGTCACGGCAATGGAAAAATGATAGACTTATGCAGAGGAAGAGATAGAAACTAACGAGCATCAGTGCAGCCCGGCTGGCAATTGTACCACGCTTTCGAGATTTATCCATTCTACCCCTCAGAAATGTAACTGCAGAACTACACATGTCCATTACTTTCTCCAAATGAACATCAGAAAATGATGCTCCAAAGGCTGGATGTCCTGTAGCTACAGATGTGCCAGTATCAGGAGCTACAGGCTGTGTATTTGGAGCATTATCATCTTGAGCTTCACTAGATTTTACACCAACAGGAAGAGTGATTATATCAATCTCATGGCTTTGACTGCTTCCTTTTACTGTTGTACGCTCTTTAGCCCACAACTGTGCAATGCCAAAACCAGGTGAGTCATTCCAGAAATTATGCTCCTGCTGTGAACCTGAATGCTCTGTCAATGAAGCTCAAGTTAGAAAAGCCCACGCAAACAAAGCAGAGGTTGTGGTATGTGCAAGCAACATTACCTCTGTTGTCATCCTTGCATATCTCTTCAGCAACTACAAAATTAGCCTCTATGGATTCTGGCTGTATTCTCCCATTCCTGTTATTAGACCCTCTAAGACAGAATTACAATCAACATGCTAGGTCATAATAACCAAAAATGGTACTTAAAAAAAAGAACAAGCTTTCCGGGAGTAAAAAAGAAACAAGCCAAGCATTGCCTGTACCTATCGGATTTCACATCTTCCATTTCTCTGGGAACTGATCTAGAAACAGAAGCATCAGCGGAATCATTAGAAAGCTGTGAAAACTTCCGCTCTGCAGAACTTGATTCGTTATCAGGGAGTTGATAATATGAAAGTTTGGACCTAGCCCGTTCCTGTTCAGGAATATCTCCTCCTCCCATTAGAGAGGATATAAATGGAAAATGCGAAGCCAAACTTGAAAGAAAGCCCTCCTTCACTGGGGCAACAGTTTCATCATGGTGGTTTCTGTAGACACATTGTAGTACATTATCAATCACTAAAGTCAACAGTCATCACCAACTGGCTAGCAAAGCAAAACTGCAGAATAAGATGTATTGTAATTTAACTTCAAGGCATCATACTGTATTATGATATAGTGTAATCACAAATCAAATATTAACAGCAATGACTTACCGGATAGTTAACAGGGAAACTACTATCAGCTTTGGCTCTAAATCAGGTTCAGAATTTCTAGAAAATATGATATCTTTGGTGAACCCCGTAACTCGGCGAAAGATGTGCAAAGTGGAGATCATGTCACTTTCAGACAAAACCCGAGCAGTTGTAAGGGAGAGAAAGACAACATTGTTCAAATCCTACCAAAAAAAAAAATAGTATACAAACTGATCAGTAAAATAAAACCATAATAAAGTGGTACAAAGAGAAATTGTGAGTGAGAACAGACTTTCCCACTTTAAGAGCACATAAAATTACGTCAACACAACAAATACGAATAATGCATGGTTGTTACTAATATACGGTGAGAGACTAAATAGCAGGACGATGCCTGCCTAAGAACAACTAAAGATCGCGAAGCTTTGGAGGAGGATTCCCTGGAACCCAAGGATTTGGATCCCAAGCTGTCCTTCCAAACAGGCCCTAAACTTTAAATGTGAAAGAAAAATGCTGTCCTTTTTTCAACACATTGATGAGTATGCACAGAAAAGAAAATCTAAGAATTCATGTTTTAAAGTTTTCTAAGCTTTACCTTTGCATTGGTGCCAGTTACGATATATGTTGGCTTTTTTGCACACGCACTCTAGGACTTAGAATGTCAATTTGAACGAGTGTCATATTTCTCACGGAAGATACAGTATAATCACCAAGAATTTAAAGAAAAACAATCAAGTTACCTTTATGCCACCACGAAGAAACGGACAGTGGAAGATGGCCTGCTTAATTGCTGACTGGATGTTATAACCGGCACCAAATCCGACTCTAGCTTCCCCATAGCTTCTAAGTAGCTGTTACAGCTGTCAGCAGTAAGAATCATTTACCAAAATCATTTCAAGATGTACAACTAAGCAGGAAAGAAATATAGTAGATTACCTTGCCTACTTCCTCAGGATCAACTTCCCTAATTTGCTCACTAAGGGAAGTCCAGAACATCTGATTATAGCCCTGATATTCAAGAATGGGATTAGAATAGTAAAAAAGAAATATTTCATACCAAAGGGAAGCATAACCAGGCTTAAGAACTCACAGACATCATGATAGATATCATGCTAATAGTTGACAGGACAGCATTATTGGCACTTTCCAATGCTTCCGCAAGAGTTTCCACTTCCGTCTCAAGCAGCGAATCAGCTTCTATAACTGCACCAGGAGAGGTAAAATTTCTAATATTTATTAAACTACATATCATTGTTCTTGGCTGTGGCCACTGTTGCATAGAGAACAAAATGAACTACATAGGATTCCAAAATACATCAGTGCAATTAAACAATACAAATCAGTAACATGTAAACCAACAAAAGAAGCAATCATCATATTGTGGAATGCATAAAAAGTCACTTAGCTTGTGACAAGAAATCTTAAATCTGTTCTCTGATTGTAAGTCATAGCTAGAACTACATCAACGTCCTTGGTTTCATAACAAGCAAACAAGGTAAAGTCCAAATAGAATAACATGGCGTAAAGAGTTAAAGGGAGGCTAGAAATGGTTTACCAATGTGAAAATTTGAGCATGTTTGAAGTTTGCCAATCAAATCAGCTGCCTGCGAGACCACAGTGATTAATATATGTTAAAGATCATGCATTTTCTAAGCAAGCTTTATGCATAAGTTCACTGTTCATTAAAAAGAATTATTACGGAAGTTTTTACCTCAACTTGCCGTCTTTGTCCTTCAAAGCAAAAGGGTTTCAAAAATATTGATGCAGCCAGTTTCCCAGCAGATTTAACAGCATCAAGAAGCTTCATTGCAGTAACATGATCAGCATCCTGTCCTGCACTCGAAACCTAAAAAAAAAACACTGACATAGATGATCTGATATCGATTCTCAGCTTATAAAAATTATAAAAAGTAAGATCTGTTCATATAAACACCACCACCACCACCACCAACAACAAAGCCTTTTTATTCCAAGTAAGTTGGGGTAGGCTGTTCATATAAACACCATTCAACAGAAAAGTAAGGAAGATAGAGCAACCGTTCCTGATGCATGCTCATTGCTCAATCTTTTATTGTGAAACAATATTAAAAAGACATAGTGTCAAAAAGAAAGCCAAGTGTACAGACCAGAATAACAGCAGGTGGGCAGGGATTAAAAAATAAGGGGCCTTCCAGGTCTCTCAATACTGCTTCTGAAAACATACACAGAGATGCCAATTTCAGGTAAAAGACAGTAGAAAGACAATGAAACCCAGAGAAAACATATGCAAGTTTGTGATGCAGAATCAACTGAAGAAATTGCAATTAATAAAGGTTCAGTACCAGTTCCATGACCCTTCTGTAGTAACTGTACTTTAGAATTATCCATGACATTTACTGTCCTGAAACGAAATTCTGAGTTAGTCATGATTTCTAAAGAAAGAATTCAGGACCTGAAAGTGAAAACTACTATGAGAATAGTGCGCATGCATGAAACTTCAAAAGTGCTTTCATACTCCTACATTCAACAAAACAAATAAAATTATAATTGATTTAGTTAAAATACATTGCATAAGAGAAACTGCACCATCAACTTCGATGATTTGTCATAGCACGATTTTAGTTTGTAGTAAATATAGATGGACCACAGGTTGAAAGAAAGACGCGAAATCACCCGATCCCACTCCAACCTCGACATATATATATGGAATCATCTTGTGCCATACATACTGAAACTGTTTCGGGGAGACACGATCAAGGCCTGAGTTGAAGCCCCTAAAGGGATTTCTTTCAGCAAACATATTATGATAGTTGGTTTCACTGATGAGGGACCAATCTTGCTAGTTCTAAAAGTATCCAAGTGTTAGAAGTAAACTTGGACTTTGCTACTAACAGCAAGAAGTCAGTTTTGCTTTCACCTCTAGTATATACTCATGAAGGGTTATCTATATCAAGAAGTGTTGCGATTTCACTAGAAGTCACTAGCTGTCCAATGAGCTGTTTACTAGGTGTATCGAGTAGTAGATGAGTTGTCATAAGTAATATCTTAGGAGTCAATCACGTTGTATCTAATTGACTAGTAGTTGTCATATTAGTTGTATATGAGTTTTGTAAGGCCATGGGGCTGATAAATAGAGGCCATGACTTCAAGCACTATAACTCACTCATACCCATTACCCTATCAATTGAACTTGATGTTCCTATTTCAGATCTTGGATCAGATCTCTATCTAGAGCTTTGGATTGAGCTCTTGCTGTTCGTGGATTTGGACTACCCTTAGGGCGTTATCTAGTAGCACGTTGAAGCTGTCCTTCAACATTTTGTGCTGTACTATATACCAGCACACACGATGAATCTACTAACATTACATTTCTGTTGTCAATATTTATGATTTATTTTTGTTACTGACAGTCAAAGTTAAAAAAGAAAAACACTGACTGAGACCAAATCCAGAAACCCTTATAGTTGTGGACGAAGTAGCAAAGATAGATGGACCTCAATTTGAAAGGTAATGCATAAATCATTTTGCAAAGAATTTATTTCAGGGAAAGAAAATCATATACAGCTCTTTTCTAGGATTCAGTGTATACCTCAGAACCTCAGAACCAACTAATAGATGTACTAGTACCAAAAAGCAAGGCCTCATGTATCCAAAATCTAAATACAAAAGAATTTAGCTGTACTTTTGCACATTGGAAGCTCCTCTAACTCCTAGTACAGAAATTTAAAGGAACCAACACACCACCCCCCACAAACCTTAAACAAGATGCCTAACAAATGGACCTCGCCATAACCTATTAAGACATTGCTCAAGAAAGTCCAGCCAACTCTGATCTGATAAACAATTATCTCTTCTCCCTGAATTTTAACACTGTAAACAGAAAATCTTCAGTTCACAGTGCCAACCTACTGCCAACTAACTTATTGGTTTAACACAAGGTTATGCAAAGTTTGGAAACTAACGGTTATGATGAAAAATCACCTGGCTAATAGTCCAGAAAAATCACCCGCATCAAAACAAACGATGGTATCTCAAGAACGGCATCATGGAAAACGTGAAGCACCCAATTTAAGGATTTGGTAACTGAAAATTTCACTACGGGAAAAACAGGGTCGCGCACTGAATGAACCTGGGCAATCCAGCTGGGTTTTCAATTCTATAAATCACAATCCCCCTGACCTACATTGCGCAAAAAACGGTGAAAACGAGCTCCGCATCGCGTCCTGTTTACACGGGCGCCCGTGAGAATTCCAATGTCGTTTCGTACCAGAACCGGATGGGGGTGGAGGAGAGCGTGCGGGAGCCCAGGCAGAAGTCGATGACTGCGTCCTTCCGACTCCCGACGCCGACCACCTCCACGGGCTCCGGCTGCCACGAAGTACCCTCCGCTTCCACCGCCGCTGCGCGGACTTCCAGTACGCAGCGCCGGTTGCGGCTGCTGCGTCCCCGCTGGACCGGGGCATGGCGGCGCGACGATGTGCAGGGGGAGGCGAGGGCCGGCGGGAGCGCGAGCCCCCGTACGGAAGCCGCCATGGGCGACGAGGATGTGTGGGCGGCACTGGCAGTGAGTGCTGTAACGGCGTGTTGCCGTCCCGTCAGCCGCTGCCGGAGGCGGTGACCGGTGAGGGAAGCGAGCTGCAAGGCCAAGGATCGGTATTGGGCTGTGATCTGAGAATCCTATTTGAGCCAAATAGTGTTTCGGGCCTAAATCGGTCGAACAATGAGTCTGTAAGACCGCAAAACGCAACTTGCAACTTGCAACGACGGGCCATCTATCGGTATTGGGCTGTGATCTGATAATCCTATTTGAGCCTAATAAGTCTGTTTCGGGCCTGTAGTCTAATTTCGGCCTCTCCCAGTCACAACTCACAATTTATTTTAAAAGAAAAAATTAAATAAAAAATTATGACTATTCCATTATATTAAAAATATATGACTTTTGAAAGTTTTGCAAAATTCACGCAAACTACGGCTATTTGCAATAGAGCAAGAAAACATAATGACTTTGGAGTCTAATTTCAGAAAACTATTTGTGCTTACACAACACAGAATTGCAACCTTTTGACTTGGCCTCGCACATCAACCACACATTTCCGTTTTATTGGAATCCTTTGGCTGATGGACCAGATAAAAGCTTCATGCTTTATTCTTCGTATTCATCTACTTGAGAATTTCCTCAAGCACAAATTCCGCTTTTTATGGGTCCAAAGATCTTCGGAAAACAATCCATCTTATTTTTTGGTTTATGAGTTAGGGAAAATACCTTGTATGCCATTGGCTTTTGTTACGACATGTATAAATGGTCTAGTTTTTACTAATTGAACAGAAAAGTCATAGTTTTATGTTATATAAGTGCAAATTGTCATGGTTTCTTCCAAATTAACACCAACACCAATACCAATACCAACACCAACAACGACAACAACACTAATCTATTAACTTAATATTTTGCCAATAAAAAAGGCACGATGTTGGCTCTTAAGGGTTAGAAATTACAACATTAATCGGAGGAAAAAGAAAGAAAAAGTACGCATCACTTCCATTATCAAAAAAGCAATACCTTTTCGCGTCGTGGGCTGCACACTTTTCTCTGTAGTGCTGCAATGGGATGGGTGTGTGACACGCGCTATATAGCAACCAAGTTTGATATAGGTGTCCCCTCATTGGGCCACTGGGTGCAACACATGCTATATACACTGGGCCACCATGATCAACACTACATTGATCAGGATGGTCCCTACCAATTTGGTGGCTGGTGTGGTGTTTACATACTCCCTCTGTCCAAGAATTAATATGACTTGAGGGAGTTCAAATGCAAACAAGGAGGAGGAGAACAAAAACTGCTACCCTAACTAAAAGTGGTCCTCCAGGCCCCACCTACTCCATCGTACACTTGCTCTCCTTCCCACCACGCGTCTGCCTGCTCGATCTGCCCGCTTGCCCGAGCCTGCCTCCCTCTCAGCCACGCTATGCTCGTCCGCCGGCTTTCCTCCGGCAGATCGACCGCCGTGGATCGCACGATATTCAGATGGCATGATGCTAGGGAGCTCAATGTCGTTCCAGGTCGCGATGAACTTTCTATCATCGTCCTCCCAGCCGCAACGCAAGATGCTAGCAAACACGAAGCTATACCTTTTGTTGCTTTCCCCTTCACCTCCGCTGCCTTGGAGTTTATGATATCACCGATGGAGGGAGCAGTGGGAGTGGTTGAGAGAGAGAGAGAGAGAGAGAGAGAGAGAGAGGTAACTGAATCTCAATGATTTTGGCTAGATAGTATGTAGCACGGCTCACGAGTAGTTCACTTAACTCAGCGGGTCACTCATTTTGGTTGGATGTAGTGCATGCCACGCATGTTGTAGTATTTCACACATGAATGAGCAATGCACGTCACACAAGCTCCTGCTCCCCCTTCTGCCGCAATCTTCCCCCCGCAGATCCACCGCCATGAAGTGCACAAGCAGTCAGCTGGCACGCCACCATGGTGCCTGGGAGCTCAACATCGTTTCAGCTTGCAATGAACTGGGGTTGTAGGCTTTTATATACACTAGCATCAACATAGAACATTTACTAAAAGGATTCTGCCGAATATTTCTTGGTGATTAAACTTTGGCATAGAATTGAGCCCATAATTATATTTCCTAACTCAAAATGATCATCCAAGAATTAATCACAAGATAAAAATAGGAAACCCTATCTCTTACTATCATCATCCTCCTAGCTACAGTGCGAGATGCTACAACCAGGTAGCCCTACCTTGTTTTGCTTTCCCCTTTGACACTGCTATTTTTGAGTTTAGGATATCTCTGACGGAGAGAATATATGCAGATAACCAAACAGAACCCGCCGTGAGGGGAGAGGGAGAGAGAGAGAGAGAGAATGCAAAATCTGCCTTCCCACTGACATCACGCTTATATAACTACTGATACAAGGGCAATAAGAAGCACTCCTACTAGACGTGGTTTTTTTTCCTACCAATAAGGCCTTTCCCTTCACCGTCCCCATGGGGGTGGTTCCCGAGTTAGAAGATCCAATTGGTTGAGAGAGAGAGAGGGGGGGAGAGAGAGAGAGAGAGAGAGTGGCAGGTGGACAGGTCAACCATGCAAGAGAAGTAATCGAGTGAATCTCAATGATTTTTTTTTTGGCTAGTATATATATACCATGCAGTCACAAGTAAGTACACCTAATTGAGTGGGTCACTCATCTTGGTTGGATAGAGTGCACGTCACACATGCAGTAATTTTCCTCTCGCAAATCGACCGCCATGGAGTGCACGAGCATTCAAATAGCACGCCACCTTGGTGCCTAGCTGGGAGCTCAACCTCGTTTCAGGTCGCAATGAACTGGGTGGTTGTAGGCTTTTATATCTAGTAGCATCAACATAGAACAGTTACTAAAAGGATTCTGCAGAGTTTCTTGGTGATTAAATTTTGGCATAGAATAGAGCCCATAATTATATACATTTCCGCAATGATCATCTAAGAATTAATCATCAGATAAGCTCACCTCTTGGTATCATCTTCCTCCCAGCTGCAGCGCGAGATGCTAGCAAACATGAAGCCCTACCTCTTGTTGCTTTCCCCTTTGACTCCGCTGCTTTGGATGTCTCCGACGGAGCGAATATATGCAGCCAGCCAGGCAGCACCTGTCGTGAGAAGAGAGAGAGAGAGAGCGGTGGACAGGTAAGAGAAGTAATCGAGTGTCTCAATGATTATTTTTTTGCTACATATAGTATGTACTATGCATGTCCCAGGGGGCGATTGAGCTCGATTATACCATGCTGTCACAACTAAGTACTATGCATTCATAAGTAGCACACATAACTGAGTGGGTCACTCATCTTTGTTGGATAGAGTGCATGTCACCATATGTATGTCACACACGCGTGAGTAGTGCACGTCACACATGCAATTCCATTCGCGTGAAGATGCACGATCAATTAGAAGGGCAAAAGCACCACGTGGCGTCGGAGTCGGATGAAGCTGCATGTTCTCGAATCTTGATCATCGCGAAATAGAGCTATCAATCGACCAATCATTTCAGATAATAAACTCATCCCAGATTAGTATGCAAGTACTCCAGTCATTTCGATCATTTGGAAAACTAAAACCCGACAAAAAGCCTCAAGAAACGCGTACGACGGCACAGATTCAATTGAGTGGTCAAGCCAAGAGCTCCATCGCCCCCTGGGACAGCGATCGAAAGGCTGCTGTTTCGAAATAGTACGTGCTGATGATGCAGACCACGACGCGCGCGCGCGCGTGGCCAGATCGAGCCCCAGAGCGTGTACCAACTAATGCCCTCCCGGTGCAAGGCGCCAACGGCGCCGGGCCAGCGCCAAAGACAAACCGAGTCCAATGCATGTGCCGTCCCGGTCCGTGCGCGTGCCGGCGTGCGTGACGTACTGCACCGCGCGCCGATCCCAGCCAGCCGCGCGCTCAGCGAAACAAGCTGGTGACCATGTCGTGTTCGCGAGCGCGCGCGCCGCGCCAGCCGGTGCTTTGGCTGCCGCGGACGCGCGTGGCGTGGCGCACGCACGAGTACGTGAGGAGCCACGCGGTGCGGAGCATGCGGTGATGGATGGACATGGGCCGCGCCAGGAGCTAGCCGACTGTGCTCGTGTGACGCAGCACACACACGGAAAACACGGAAATTCCCTTTTCCAGCTGAAGCAAAGCGTAGTACGTGTAAGAGGTTTGTCAACCGGTGGAATGATGATAGGGACGCGCTGGGGGCAAACTGAGATGAAAGGGACGCAGCCGGAGATTCGGATGGGACAGCAAGCCGCCAAGGCCAAGCCGTCGCCGCCAATAATTTCCAGAGAAAAAGGATGTCGTAGCAGTATTTCTTTTTGTCCCAGGGCTTTCAACAAAGCATCGGTTTGCAGTGGCAGGGCAGATCTCTTTACCCAGCCTTTCGCTTATGCATGCAAATGCTGCAGGGGTCACCACGGTTGGCAGAGGAAACAAGCTAGGCCAATGCATGCTTCGTCAGTCACAGGCCCCACAGACCAGGAATGCTTATATTCTGGGACGGAGGGAGTACGTAGTCTCGATGATCAACAAACTTTTGGACGACCCACGAGGAGCGTGCCTCGTGATTTCTGACAGACATCATCGGAAGTCAACAGTTTCTGACAGTTGTCGTATGTCGTCTTGGCGCCCATCTACCGGTAGATACAACGCGCAGCAAGCCTGCAAATTCCTACGGCACCCTGCCCATGCACGCAACAAGAGCAGAGCGGGCAGCGCCCGTCCTGCCAGCGTGTCGTTTAACTGTGCGAGAATCCAGCAATAGTTGAAACTCCACGGCAAAGCTGCCGCGCTGAATCGCGGAACAAGGCCAAGCCTATGTTGCCCGGATACGCCGATACGGATATCGGTACGCGATACGGCGATACTTCGACATCTTATTTTTTCAACAATAAAGATACGCCAATATATAAAAAATAAATAAATAAAGTTTCACAGACTAAAATGTGAAAAATAAAAGTTCTAAGGACTGATGCATCTTATATTCATATATTCATATGTTGTATGATTATTTAAAAATGAAACCAACCTTATATTATCTGTTCCACAAACGAATGCCGATCGTCTTTTTCCCAGACCTCCCATCCCACACTCTCTCTTTCTATGACGGCCATGGCTCATCCCTCTCTCTCTCTCTCTCTCTCCTGCGGCCGCGGCTCACCCTCTCCCTCTCCGATCGCTGCACGGTATCCGAGAAGTATCCGAGTATCCGAGTATAATACTGTATCCGATAACGGTACGTGAGTTTGGCGAAGTACCCCGTACGTGTTTCGAAGGGCCAAGCAGCAAGGCAGCCACCGCAGGCTCAGCTGGCTCTGCTTTCCGTGCATGATAAATTTTAACAAAATAAAAAATAAACATATTAATAAAATAATTGTGATGTGGTATACGATCTATATGGTCATAAAAAACTGATGAAGAAAATATCAAAGTGATATGAGTAAAATATAAAAAACAATCAAAAAGTACCATTGATACACTACTGCTAATTGAGGGCGCGATCGGAAGAGATTGCTATGGCTGCAGCCATACCGCAACAATCAGGGCAAGTGCTATAGCCACCGCGGGCAAAACGTTTGACAAAACGGCTTCTCCCGCAGCTTCTCCTTATTTTTAGGGACAAATATGCAAATTAAAAAAATCTTGTAAAATATATTTTCTTTGATCCATTCAGATTTTTACGGCTGCAGCTGTTTCCATTTCTAAACTCACATCTGTTTGTTGCTACTATAAAAAAGGCTGCAGCCGCAGCAATAAAATATTTTTTGACCGAAGTAAATAGGAGAAACCTCAACCTATTTTTAAAATTTTTTTATTCCAGCCTGGTTATTCGCTCCCACGAGGAGTTGAACCCAGGTCTGCTAGATGCTACTCAGGTGCTCTAACCAATAAAATATTAATCGGCATTTACAGGAATGCTGCTTATTTACGAAGCAAGAATTTAGCACGCGGCAGGAAGCTACTTATTGATGGAGCAAAATAATAATAATCAGCATTTACAGGAATGTTGCTTATTTACG
Source organism: Eragrostis nindensis (assembly GCA_012490785.1). Taxonomy (NCBI): domain Eukaryota; kingdom Viridiplantae; phylum Streptophyta; class Magnoliopsida; order Poales; family Poaceae; genus Eragrostis; species Eragrostis nindensis. Next base: position 156,514 of record JAAXCT010000379.1, on the reverse strand, counting down.
AAGTAAGAATTACGAGAATAATAATAATAATAATAATAATAATCAGCATTTACAGGAATGCAACTTATTTACGAAGTAAGAATTACGCACGCGGCAGTAGGCTACTTATTGATGGAGCAGAAAATACAAATCGACATTTACAAGAATGCTACTTATTTACGAAGTAAGAATTACTGGAATAATAATAATCAGCATTTACAGGAAGGCTACTTATTTACGAAGTAAGAATTATGCACGTGGCAGGAGGCTACTTATTGATGGAGCAGAAAATATTAATTGGCATCTATAGGAATGGAACTTATTTACGAAGTAAGAATTACGGGAATAATAATCGGCATTTACAAGAATGCTACTTATTTGAAGTAAGAATTACACACGCGGCAGGAGGCTACTTATTGATGGAGGAAAAGATTGTCAGGTCTTACTGCAATGAATTAGTGAATCCAATGCTCACCATGCCACGGCCGTTTTTGCCACAAAGTGCGGCGCCACACCCATAGCCGCCACAATGCCAGAAAAGAACGTGAGTTTGGCGTGGCCGCCACTGCAGCCACAACGCAACAATTGCTATGGCTACCGCGGGAAGCAACCAGCTGCATCCATAACGCAGCAATCAGGGCAGTTGCTCCGAGCGCCGCCGCAACGCAGCCAGAAGAATCTCTTCAGATCGGAATATCATGACTCTTTGTATGCATGATAAGCTAAATTTGGTAATTGGATTGCACAAAATTTTTTTTTTGAAATAAGAAACAAAAATGTTATGCGTCTTGTGGCTAACACAAAAAACACACACACACACATGCCCACGAAGAGACAGACACACACGCAGCAATTGCTATGGCTACAGCGAGAAGAATCTCTTCAGATCGGAATATCATGACTCTTTGTATGCATGATAAGCTAAATTTGGCAACTGGAATGCACAAAAAAATAATTTGGAAATAAGAAACAAAAATGTTGTGCGTCCTATCGCTAACACAAAACAGACACACATGCCCACGAAGAGACAGACACACACGCATGCGCTGCACACACACAACATTTTTTTCCTTCCTATTTCCAGACTCTTTTTACTTTTAGGGACAAATATGCAAATTAAAAAATCATGTAAAAGATATTCTCTTTGATCCGTTCAGATTTCTACGGCTGCGGCTGTTTCCATTTCTAAACTCACATCTGTTTGTTGCTACCATAAAAAAGGCTGCAGCCGCATCAATAAAATATTAATCGGCATTTACAGGAATGCTGCTTATTTACGAAGCAAGAATTTTGCTTGTGGCAGGAAGCTACTTATTGAAGGAGCAAAATAATAATAATCGGCATTTACAGGAATGGTGCTTATTTACGAAGTAAGAATTAGGGGACAAATAATAATCAGCATTTATAGGAATGCAACTTATTTACGAAGTAAGAATTACGCACGCGGCAGGAGGCTACTTATTGATGGAGCAGAAAATTGAGATTTATAGGAATGCTACTTATTTACGAAGTAAGAATTACTGGAATAATAATAATCGGCATTTACGTGCAACTTATTTACGAAGTAAGAATTATGCACGTGGCCGGAGGCTTCTTATTGATGGAGCAAAAAATATTAATTGGCATCTACGGGAATGCTACTTATTTACGAAGTAAGAATATTACGCACACGGCAGGTGGCTACTTATCGATGGCGGAGAAGATTGCCAGGTGTTACCGCATTGAATTAGCGAATCCAATGCTCACCACACCACGACCGTTTTCGTCACAAAGTGCGGCGCCACACACGTAACCGCCACAAACGTAAGAAAAGAACGTGAGTTTGGCGTGGCCGCTGCTTGTTGGCGTTTCTTACGCAAAAAGATTTAAAAGCGCACGGAACACCATTGTAGCATTTCACCCGGGAGTATTCCAAGGTTATCGTATTTATATTTTCCACTGGGAAGCATGGCTAAGAATATCATGAATTAAGAAAGAAACATCTATTATTTATAACTTGCAAACTAGACCAAAGCAGTGATAAGGTATATGATATGTGTGGTACTCAGGAGAACATCCATAGATATAGATAATGTTGGTATTTCTTAACGATCACAGATAAATTCGCAAGCGCACGGAGAATATCGCTGTAGCATTTCACCCAGGAGTATTCCAAGGTACCGTAATTTATATTTTCCACAGGGAAGACGATGGTCAAGAGAGTACTGTGCTCATAGTTAACGTCTACATTTAAATGGATCACGGTCCATACAATGCTAAACAATAGTATATGGGTAGTGTGACACACAAGAAAAGGATCAACTCTAATATACATCCATAGCCAAGTGGAGAAGAACAAAGAAAAGAGCTAAGTTCCTATTGTACTTCATTATACAGTGGCATAGTATACAACATACACATGTATGCACACAACTAAGGTTTAGGCATAAGCACTCAAGCAAATTGGGCACCGACTTACCCCTGGTCTGCCAGGAGACTCCGGTCTCAGCTCTACGCCGTACCCGAACGTGGAGGGATACCGAGGACGAATAGGGCTGTCACCACCTACCGTCTACCTCAAACAATCCGTGGGGCACGAGGCATCCAATGTATTCTACCAATCCAAGCACCATGCTTGCACTGCTAAAACATTACTCTAAATCCCCGGCGATGATATGGATATAGAGCATAATCATAAAGACCATTGGACTCATGCTTGGATATGCAAATGCATGTAAACCTAAGTATAAACATGGCATGGTGTACTATGTACTAGGACACGTGACAATAAGGCAATTATATCCCTACCGCCAGTCCTCTAGGTAATACCCACATAACGAGCATATGAATATCACACTAGCACTATATAAGAAGATTATGATTACTCTATTACATAAGCAAGCCAAGGATCCACAACCAAACAAGGAACGCTTAACCAAGGCAAGACTATATGAAAAGAATAATATTATTAAATAGAATAAAGTCGTAAAAAGAGAAAATGATACAAGAGCCATACCAGAATCTCCAAGACAACTTGGGAACTAGAGTAGCTCTACTCTAAGCCTAACTCCACTAGAGCTTGGAGACTAAAACTAATGCAAGAGTGATTCCTCTACTTGGTGTATGTTGTTTCGAAGCCGGCCAGGGGTACTTATAGCCTACTTAGGACCAGGGGACTCTTATAGCGCGAGGAGGAGTGGCGCGGCCGCCAAGTCAGGCCGGCCGGCCAGATAGGGAGGCCGGCCGGCCGTCCACAGTGTCGGTTCGCCACCGTCTTCACTCTGGACGCTCCTGATTGCTTGATGAAGTCGGTCCCGAGGTCGGTTTTCTCCTGGGGTCGGCAGAACTGGAGTAAGAGCCAAGTTTAGGCCCATTGTAGCCCATCTTCTAGAAAGTCTTCATTAAGTTCGAGTTGGGCTTCAATATTCTGGTTTTGTGGGCTTCTCGTGGCCCACTGGTGGAGGCCTGCAGGCTGTGGCCGCTGGGTGTGGCCGGCCGGCCTGGGATGTAGGCCGGCCGGCCTGTGATTTCTCTCACAGAGGCCCATTTTCTCCAGAAATACTCCTGCACTCATAAATCATCCAAAACTCGTGGAAATTTATTAGTTGAAATAAATATGCATATAAGAAATGCTAATTCTCCTTTATGTGTAGGAATATTGGCGGTCGAAGTTGGTACTTAACGACCGTCAACAGATAACAAGGAGTTAGTATTTAGTTTGGGAGAACAAGGAGAAGAAGGATATCGGTCAGCCTAGGGGTTAGCATTTAGTATTTACTGATAGTCTACAACTACTTACTTAAGCTTTTATTACAGATACGTTCCTGCATATCGGGGCACGGATGTGCTAGGTCATATGAACCAATGCTAGTTCATCCTAGGGAACCACCCGCTATAATTAAGACCCTGCCTGTCCAACCCAGACGTGGTGGATTACAAAGACCGGTGTAGCTGTCACACACACTCGCGGCTACCATCCTCCATGGGGTTGGGTGCACTCACGTCTAGAACAATTCCTTGAACCACACAAGCAACTATCCTAAATAGTTTACCCTAAGCTTTTCGGGCAAACCAACCTTGCATAACAAATCTATGTGAATTGTGTAAGCATAGACCAGCAAACAACTCTTGCAGATGGATCTACCATACACAGACGTGGCGTCAACACAAGAATTTCTCAATGGCTATTATTGAAATAAATAAATATAAACTAAAAGGAAAACTAAATTAAATAAATAAGAAAATAAATAAAAAATAATTATATTAAAGAATATCTAAAAGAAAAGATACAAGAGAACTTTACCCACACTTCCGAAGAGAAATCCGGAACTCCGAGCGAAGCTCTCGCTTCTACTCTAACTCCCATGACTAAACTCTAATCCTATTCTAATCTACACAAGTGGAATGTTTCTTCCATGAGGTACTGAGGTGCGAATTTTTCTGAGCCGGACGGGGCCTTATATAGCTTCATATGAGCAAATGAGTATTTATGCCCAAAGCTAGAGTGCCGGGTCCGCCAAGTCAGGCCGGCCAGCCAAGTAGGGGGGCTGGCCGGCCGTCCATTGTGGCGGTTCGCCACCGCATCGCCTGTGGACGCTCCTGATCGACTCCTGGTGTCGGTTCTTCAGTCGGTGGCGTCGTGGGGGCGGCAGAAGAGGAGTAAGGGCCAAGTTTTGGCCCATTTGGCCCACCTTCTAGAACATCGGTTGACTTCTTCAGGTTGGGCTCTTGATTATGTGGTTTGGGCCTGTTTCCAGCCCACTGGAGGAAGGCTGTTGGCGGTCATTAAACCATGATTTGACCGTCACCCTACCGGTAAATAAATGCATAACACCACGATTTTGTGCATAGTAGTTAGGAATAATGCTACTCCACAGGTTTTGGTGGATATTTGGATGCAGGAATGAATAATGGAGAAAAGTGGGCCCAGCCAGGGAATTTCCCTGGCCGGCCGGCCCCACCATAGGCCGGCCGGCCCCACTTGGTGGCCACAGGCCCCAGACTTCCTCCAGTGGGCTGGAAAATAATCCACAACGCATAATTAGAGGCCAGCCCAGCAGAATTCCACCGCCATTCTAGAAGGTGGGCTATTTGGGCCTTTACTTGGCCCTCACTTCAATTCTGCCGACCCCAGCGAGGAGCCGACCTTCAGACCGACTTTAGTGACTGATCTGGAGCGTCCACGCTTAAGACGGTGGCAAACCGCCACAGGGGACGGCCGGCCGGCCACCCCCCTAGGCCGGCCGGCCGACTTTGGCGCCACTGCCTCTCCAGCTTCGGCCAGGGTGCTCCCACCGCCTTCACAAGCTATAAATTGGACCCCTCGGCCTCCGAAGCAACTCGCACCAACACACTTCATCCAAGTGTTCATTAGTTTAGTTTAATAGTAGCTTTGGGAGTTAGAGTAGAGTAGAGTAGAGTGAGAGCTCTCTCGGGCTTCCGGAGTCTTCTCGGAGTTCGGTATAGTTCTTTGTATCCTTACTCTTTTGAGATATTATTTTATTTAATATATAATTAGTTTTATCTTTATTTATTTATTTTAGTAATTCTTTTCTATTTAGTTTATTTATTCTGTTAAGTAAGTGCTCGTAGAAGTCTTGTTGTGGGATTCGTGATTGTTGGAATAGCAAGTTCGAGAGAGTGCCTTCGTCGGAGATGACGTCGTGTGAAATCTGTGCTTGTTCATTCTTAGATAGGACTGCTCCGTTGATCAAGAGTAGTTCCTCTAGGCGGGTTGTAAGCATGGCGCTTAGAGCTTGGCCTATGCACGTTTGGCACCCAGCCCCACGGAGGATGGTAGCCGCGAGTGTATGTGACAGCTGCACCGGTCTCTGTAATCCACCAAGTCCGGGTTGGACTCAGCAGGGTCTTAATTATAGCATACGGTTCCCTAGGTTTGAACTAGCATCATCGGTTAACCTAGCACGTGTGTGCCCCGAAACGACATGACTTGTATGTGTATGAGCTTAACTTAGAGTAGATAACCTTTGTAGACTGGACTACTAGAAAGAGTAAATAATAGATAAACATACAGGTAGCCTTAACTCTACCTCGTTGCTCTCCCAAATGTATACTACGATTTATTTCTTACCTTGGATTTGAGGATGTGTGTGCCACCCATATACATCATGCCTATCTTACCCCCGTCTCAAGTATAGTTGATACATTATTTCTTTCTCCAAATTATCCAATGCTTTGCTATTATTCAGCTCCCTTTTGCTCTACTTCCCTGCGGAAATATAAATACGATAACCCTGGAATACTCTAAGGTGAAATGCTACAATGGTGATCCGTGCGCTTGCGGAATTAATGAATTTAATTTTATCGCATAAGAACCGCCAACAAAGGCCGAGGCCTGTGGCTACCATGTGGGGCCGGCCGGCCTATGGTGGGTCCGGCCGGCCTGTGTTTTCTGCCGGCTGGGCCCACTTTCCTCTATAATTTCCTCCTGCATTCAAATATTCACCAAAACTTGTGGAGTAGCATTAATCCTATCTACTATGCATAGAATCTTGGTGACATGCATTTATTTACCGGTAAGTTGGTGGTCAAAACAAGGTTTAACGACCGCCAACAACCTCCCCAGGCTTAAACTTTGCTCGTCCCGAGCAAACTCAACTCAGGGTACCGGCGGATCAGGAGTTTATAAGAAGTGCCCTATGGGTAATAAAGATGCAACAACATACTCCCTAAATAGTGGTAAAGTTACAAGAACACGGAAGTATTCACAAGTGTTGCACATTCGTGGGACTTATATATTTTCACCTTGTCATAACGCATTGAGAATTAGAACAACACTTTTGGAAAAGTCATGCAATTCTAGCAGGTGTATATCCAGAGTTTTTATGTGCTGCAAGACAAGGTAAAATTTCTCCTTTGTTTGGTTCACACTTCCCCTCTCCCTCTTATGAGGCTATTCCTACAAAGCTTCACTCATTCTTACCTTCTACTAGATAAGGCTTTTATATGGAGCCTGGTAAGGAATGCACAAATACCATGCACATGTTGTAAAGCTAAAGAATAAATCTTAAGAGACATAGCAACTCCTTATACTCCAGTCATAAGGAAGAATTGTGACGGAGGGAGAGAAGATGAACGCACACTTATGGAAAGGAGGTTTTGAAAACTTTGGTCCTTTAATTTCGCTCAAGATGTTTATGATAAGAACCATATAGCCTTTTATTTTGGGACGCAACCATGGAGTTTTTTTTTTGGTATACTCCATGGTGCATGAGGCTATAACTTTTGCATGGTCCGTAAAAAACATTTTGAGATATTCTTGAGCTTTTTGACTGGACCAAAAGTTTGCAATAGTAGGAAGATGCTTGGTTGATTTTCCAAACATTCCCTCTTTTTTTTGTGGAAAGAAAAACAAGAACACACGCGAAGGAGTTTATGACCGGAAGAAGGAGTGCTTACTCTCAAAAGCATTTAAACCTTAACTAAACTCAACGCATGAACAATTGGCTATGAGTGGGGCTGTTTTGAATATTGTTATGATATGGCTCTGGTAGGTAAATAAGTTCTCACAGGGAAGTGTTATCCAAAACAAAAAGGGTTTTTAAGACATGCAGCAATTTAATAGAAAAACATCTCTGGAATTTAGCCATGCTAAGAAATTGCGACAAGTCCTAATCATGCCATATCATAATCCACAATGCTTAGACTTGGTGTGATAAATGCGACCCATAGAACAAGGCAATACTTGTGATGTAATCATGCTCGAGTAAAGATAACACGTATGTCAGGAGTAGGTTGCATCTATGCGACACATGGGGAACTAATTATGTAACTCGATCATCATTTCCTTTAAGTATAGCATGCACCAAGATTCTAGCATTTCTTCAAAACAGGGAGTTCATTATTACTTATTAGAGAAGTTGGAAATACTTACCTGGGGGTCCTCCCCAAGATTGGGTCTTTGCAAGACTTGAGCTTGTGTTGTGCTCCCGCTTACCTGTCGGTCCTCCCCAAGCTTGAGCCTTGGTAAGGCTTAGGCTTGGTTAGTCCGCTTCCTCAATCCTGCAAAAAGAGTGAGGGTGATATAAATGGCTAGCCCCTAATGGGCATTGCCGGAAACCTATATTTTTGGTATTTATTTATTTATTTATTTTTATCATTTTTTTTGAAAGGGAAAGGGCACAAATCAAGAAGAGTATATCGTATACAGAAGTACTTACCTGGCGGTCCCACCCCAAGCTTAGCTCTTGCAACCATATGCCAAGCTAAGCGATTACATCTTTCATTTGGAAGCACTGGGTCCGCCTGGTTGGTTTCTTCTTCTTGAATTGTGTGCCTTTCATGTTGCCTGATGGACTTTTGATTGCTCTCATAAAGATCCTGCATTGGTTAGTGCAAATCCATTCGTCTACATCGGGCATATCTCTATAGTTCCATTAATCAACCAAGACACCATGTCTAATTTGATCAATTGTGTAAGGAGAGCAGGGATTCTCATTAATACTCTCCTTCACATGAAAGCATCATAGAGGCATGCATTTTTCTGTTGTTCAGACGGACATGTTGGTCGTTTATACGCACCCATTTATATACCGCAAGTGGACGGTGTACATTGTAGCTTTTTCCCTCAGAGTATTCCAAGGTTTATATCGAATCCACAAGGATCAGCATGAGAACCGTGTTTAGGGTTTACTATTTCATCTAACAAATCAATCCTAGCATGAAGTACATATTGCATATACAAGAGCATGAAAAAGGCGAAAGTGAGGGTTGTGCCTGTCGGCACAAGGGGTGTGCCGATCGGCACGGGAGCTAAATTGTTCGGGTGTTGTCTGAACAGCCTAAGAAACCTGATTAGATCATGGGGTAAGTTAGCCAAGTCTGCTAGTTGAGATCGTAACCAGAAAGCTTAATCAAATAGCATCATAAACGGAATTACTCAATTATTGATAACCGAAGATCGATAGGTTGAGACTCTTTTCCGACGAGCCCTGTCACGACCAATCGCCTTAATCGGCCGCCTCTTCCTACTCTACACATCATCTCAAGGATCATCGCGTATGCATTAGCGGCTGTGGAGGTACGGAGACAACGTGCAATTATGGCGCATTACAAGATCCCAATACTACCTTAACCACAATGGAGATAGCGAGAGATTGAATCCCTCACCTCTTATTGCCACCACAATTAAGATAATATCTAATACTTAGTCGTCACTAAGCGTAGGAACAAGTGCATGTAAAGACCATAAAATCCAGGCAATCAATAATCAAAACCATTCATCCACATATTCAACCATACTTCGATAATACATAGTGCAAGATGCATCACCATCTAGTCGGCCTACCTCGATGGATCACCTCTTTAGCACCGATGGTTCTTGATCAACAACTAGAGAACATGAAGAACGGGGCAAAGCCCCGGTGGCTCTAAACTTACTAGCTGTGTTGTCCCTCTAGCGGCGGCTCTCGAAACCCTAGGGCCTTTACAAGTTTATATAGGGCTGTACATCAGAAAGGAAGAGGATCTCGGGAAAAGAGTCCTCGTGCCGATCGGCACAAGTGATGTGCCGATCGGCACACCTCGTGTTCAGCTCGGTTTCCTCCCTAAGTCGGTTCCGAAGTCCTAGGTAGCTTCCATGTGGGCCTTCCAATCAGTTTTCTTCGAGATCAAGTCTTGTATTGCTCTTTCAAATCTTCGAGTATCTTTTATCTCTTCGTGACGAACATCTCACAAGATTGGTTCGGATAACTTCTTTTTAGAATAAACTAAATGGTGGGCCAGCTTCGGTGGCCTTGGAGTCCCCTGTGCCGGTCGGCACAGTGCTGTGCCGATCGGCACAGTGGGCCTTTTCTGCTGGTTCTCTTCTCTTTAAGTCCAGATCAGCCTCAATGTCCAGAATGTCGTCCTTTTCATTTGTTTCTGCAATAAAGCTCCAGAACGACATATATACAAATATGGTGCTATTATCAAGGGTTAATGGCCTATAATGATGACATTTATGCTCTAAATAAGGTGCAGTTGGCATATAAAATGGTATGCTAGAAATCGCCAACAGCTCCCCCACACTTAAACCTTTACTCGTCCCGAGGAAAGTCAAGAATGAAAATCAACTTGCATATAGTCACATCAACCATAAAAGTGTTTCAAATCTTCACGAGCTGAGCATTTGGTCATTGTGAGATTAAATCAATTTAGTATTCAGCAAACATGTTCACAAAATGGGTATTGGACATGAAAGAGCCCTTCCCAAAGCAAACCTTGAAAATATTCAAATTTGATGCACATGACTTTTCCACTTATGTGAATCACCAAAAAGCATTGTGAGCAAAAGAACTATCCTTCTCAAATGGTCAAATGAACAACTCAACTTCAATCACTCACCTAAAATCACTCGACAGCCTATCCTACTTTATCGATGTTTATGTGTAAGGCCATATGAGTAGCTTGGTGAGGAATTTCAAGGAAAATAGACATAAATCAACAACATATTGCAAAGCTAAGAAATAATTCTAATTGGTTTTACTGAGGCTTGTCAAAAGGCCATTGGGAATTGAATTTCGAGAAATAAACTCACACCTTTAGAGTAGTGGATATACCTGTGTGAATGAACAGTCACAAGTAGAGAACGTAATCTTTTTAAACAGGTGACAAAGCTGTCCTTTCTTCTTTGCATATCTATCAGAAACTTTCTGGCATTTTCGAAGGATATCAAATGCAAAGGATTGTGTACACGGTTGGAACAAGAAATTCTTGGCTACTAATCGATGATAAGAATTCAAGGGAATTCACTCTTCCCCCCACACTCAAATTTTTGCTAGTCCCGAGCAAAACAGCACAAGGTACATACTTTTTTTTTCTGTGCCGGTCGGCACAACATGTGCCGGTCGGCACATTGTCTGTACCTACCGATTTCGCTCTGGATTTTTCATTTGAACTGCTGTGTCAAATGTATAGCCAAGAAAACAGTAGGATGTGGTCAAGGATTGGTATTTGAATCAAGAAATTTGGTTCTCAAGTATCGGATACTCGGCGAAATATGCATAATTCCAATGCGGTAATTTGCATGGCTCGAGTGGAACAAGGCTAGAAAATCAACACGATACGCGAAAGATGTGGCCAATTTTTCAAGTCTCATACCCTAAGAATTAAATCTTAACCGAGCTCAATCATCAATCATAGTCTCTCTACTTAGCAAAGGCTTAAATTGAGTCACATATATTTGGCATTGGTAGGTATAACCAAATGATACGGAGAAATTCTAAAGCTCACAATAAGAATGTTTGAATTTTATAAAGAAATAGGTACTAGGTCATGTCATCCAAAATTGATCTTCTTATTACTTGCATGGGAATTTTGAAACGAACTACGCCACATATGAAGTATTTGCCGAATACATTATAGTGAAAGTTCAAAATTTTATTTATGCTCAATATCGCTCGATTATCATAAACACTTCTCAAGATAGACATACATACTCGTATCATTTTTCAAATAAAGCATAAAGATCATCATCATATTGGATTTGAAAGCGCGGGCTACATGATGATGTATCACACTACTAGCACACCTGCATAAATAAAACTTGACTACTAGCACACATGCATGAATAAAAGCACACAAACAAACTAAACACACCCGATACATGGTTTCCCACCCCGCTCACACACACATAAGTAAATAAATAAAAAGAGAATGCGAAAGGGAAGGAAAACGCAAACCGGGAAACCGAAAAAGTTGTGCCGTACACGACACACTACCCATCGAATGGAGGTGGCTGCGTGTAGTCGAAGCCGTAGTATGCCGCCTCCAATCTTGCGAACTCATCGATCATCGCGTCGGTGTTGCTCCGCATCTCGCTCGCCAAGTTATCGATGCGTTCAACGTATTGAACGTTGTTATCGATGTATCGATGCATAGGGGCAAAGTTCGCCCCTGGAGGACCTGCAGGAGCATAGTAGGGTGCCCCCTGGAAGTGCTGAGGGTTGACAGGGGGCATACCGAAGTACCTGGTGCTGGTGCCAGTCGGCATGGTGCCCGTGCCGACCGGCACGAAGCCCGTGCCGATCGGCACGGGTGCTTGCTGAGCCGGTTGGCTGGGTGCAGCTGGTGCCGTGGCATCCCAGCTGTCCCAGTCCGCTACTGCGCTCGCCGAAGACTGCCCAACGACCTCTTTCCTCCCGCGCTTCGTCTTCGTCACCTTGTGTCGCTCGCGGAGGTCGGCCTCCAGCCAATTCCCTCCGTCGATCTTGTTCGGGAGGAAGATGGCGAGCTCGGGGCAGGGAAGCTTGATGCCGGTGCCGCATACGTAGTAGCCGAGCTTGGCGCTTCCCGTGATGGTCTTCCCGCGCACCATGGACTCGTCGATGAGCGCCGGCCTTATCCAACAATCTTCCTTAATCATGAGGTTGCCTTCGGTGACTTGGAAGATGATTGTTTGGAGGTAGCCTCCAAAAGCTAGTCTCGCCTTAGGGTTGGCCCTTTGGCTAAACCAACTCCCCACCATCACCATGACGGGGTTGCACTTGCACGGACTTGCGATGGCATTGTAGAGCCAATGCAAATCCGGGTCGGAGATGTTGGTGGTGTCGAGGCGGCCAGTGGTGCGTGCGGCCATCCACCGGTGAAGGATTTGGATCGTGGGGTTCTTGATGTGCCCCCTCTTTCGCTCGTCCACGTCGGCGATGCGGCGCCAAAATGTGTCGAGCATCTCCGAAGTCGCCGCGCCGTATACGGGGGCCTCCCTATCAAAACCGAGTACATCGGAGATGCCCTCGATCGTGATGGAGTAAGGCTCGTCCCGCACACGGAACTTGATCTTGTCGTTTCCTTGCTCGTCCACCTCGCGGCTCATGGTGGTGATGAACTCGGTGATGAGCTCGATGTCGAAGCTGCTCGCTTGATCGTGGAGGGTCTCCCACCCAAGGTTGAGGAGGCATTGTTGGAGGTCCGGCCATACCCCGACCTTGGAGAGGAACTCCTCATCCATGTCGATGTTGGAGACGATGCGCCCGCGGATGTTGGTGTAGTAGAACTCCTCCTCCGTGCTTGTGAGGGTGAACCCCTCCCGAACCGCGCGTGGTACATACGCCGGCTCGCTTGACTCGGCCTCGTGCGCGGCCTTGGTCCTCGAGGGATGCCAATGTCGCGGTGGGCGATGTAGAAGTCATCCCCCCTCGTGGCGGTGTCATCTCGACGGAGAGCTCGGGGCTATCATAGCCCGCCGAGCTCGCCCTTCGCGTCGAGTTGAAGGAGCCGGAGTCGCTGCCGGAGTTGTTGTCGCCGGAGTTGTGCGACCCGCCGGAGTGGTGTGATCCACCGGAGTGATGCGATCCGCCGGAGCTGAACCCCCGGCGAATCTTCTTGCCGGTGCTCTTGAGCGTGGATCCGAACCCCTTCATTTCCTGCGAAATAATGGAAACGAATCGCGCAAATGGGGGAAGTGGAGGAGTGGAGAAGGTTACCAGGAAGTTGTGGCGAAAATGGAGGAGGTAGTGCCCCCTCTTATAGCTCTCAAAGTCGTCCAAGAGAAGGAACCCGCGCCGGTTCAAATTCCAGGAGCGCGCCGGTCGGCACAGTGCCGTGCCAACCGGCACATTTCAAAATCTCGCGGATTCCGTCGTACCTCGGCTGCCACGCCTTCTTTTCTTCTTTCCCATGCCTTATACAGTGTCGCATGTCGGGAGACAGGGGCACACCTGCAAAAGTTTGGCTTTCCCATGATGTGCCGATTGGCATGTCCTCCGTGCCGGTCGGCACCGTTCAAACTTGCACTAATTCCCCCGTGCCTTGGCTTCTGCAATTTCTTTTCCTCTTCCCCGTGCTGCATACAGTGTCTCATGTCGGGAAACAGGGGAGCAAATTCAAAATTTGAATTTTCCCAGTGGTGCCGATCGGCTCGAAGCCCGCGCCGGTCGGCACCTTTGCTCCATCCCAAGGCAGGGTGTGCGGTGCTCCCTCTGTGCTCGGCGGCTGCATGGGTGTCAGTGATTTTTCCTCTTTCCAATGTGCGCAGACTTTGATGATCCGATTCGAATTCTTGGACGCCGTGCCGGTCGGCACGTCGCGGTGCCGGTCGGCGCGGCGGAGTCCGTGTCCGATTCAAAACTTCGTTGCTTTGTGTCACCAAAATTTCAAATTTTCTTGTGGATTTCAAGCTTCCTGTAGCATCAAGATACCTGGAGGTGGCGTTTCCAAGCTGAGCCCATCGGCACACCACGGTGCCGGTCGGCAACCGAGCCAAATTTCCGCCAGTGCCTCCTTCTTCCGCAAGAATCATCAAGTATATCTCTGCGACACAGAAAAATACCAAAAGCACGGAAATATTCTAGGGACAATTATTGCACCTACCTTTCCGAATCTTCCTTCCTCGGATATTCCGCATATTTTCTTCATTTTACCCCCATATTAATCTGCATCTCCAGTTCGGGGTAACATCCAGAGCACGATTTGGCGTGCTTGCTCCTGTGCCGATCGGCACAAACCTGTGCCGGTCGGCACCGTCCAAAATTTCCTCTTTTTCTTCTTTTCTTCCTGCGCTGTTAGCGAACAAGCGAAATACAAAAACAGAAACTGCAGAAAGTAAACACAGCGCAGGTGTTCACACAAAAGTTAAAACAAACACTTGGACTAACAAATTTTATTTCGGGAGCATTATTGTGGATTACAAGCAAACAATTTAAAGGCCGGGTTGCCCTCCCGGTTAGCACTAAATTTCTAATTCACGGGTTGCCCTCCTGAAAGCACTAAAACACAAAGACTCACCCTATGACTCGCTCCCCGGATTTTGGGTTGCCTCCCAAAAAGCGCTCTTAGTTTTGAAAAGGTCGTAGAGCTTGACCTCCCCGTATAAATCACTTCCTTAGCGTCGCTCTACGAGAAAACATTGCGACACTACAAGGTTCTCTTGTCTCTTCTCCTTCAATGATAGGACATGTCCTTCCTCCAATTACCCTCGATTGCTTTATGGTGCGGAGACTTGTATTTCTCAACCCACTTGGATTCCGTGTGGCTTTCTTCTCTCTTGGGGCGAAAATTGAATGTGTAGGAGGCTCCGCTTATGTCGAAACTTATCTTCCCACTCCCCACATCAATGTTTGCCTTCGCTGTCCTCAAGAATGGCCGGCCCAAAATCAATGAAGTCTTTGTCCTTCTATCCACATCAAGCACAATAAAATCCACACGAACTATATGATCACCAATCTGGACAGGCACATCTTCAGCAATTCCATCGGGATAGCGAACCGATTGATCGGCCAACTCCAAACACATAGCCGTAGGCTCCAACTCTGGCAACTTCAAACTTGCAAAGACATAGCGAGGCATGACACTTACACTTGCTCCAAGATCGCATAAAGCCCCTTCAAAGGTTTGAGCTCCAATCAAACACTGGATGCTAGGAGATCCGGGGTCGGGCTTCTTTTCTGGTGTACTGTCATTAATAGCTGCAGTGCACTTTCTTGTCATATTCACTACTTCTTCTGATGCTAAGGACTTCTTGCTTTGCATAATATCTTTTATGTACTTGGCATAGGTGGGCACTTGAAGAGCATCAAGGAACGGAACATTGATATATAACTTCTTCATAATATCGACAAACCTGGAGAATTGCTCATCATGATCGAATCCTTTCTGCCTTGGTCAGCAGCTGCGTATCCAGAAAGGTAGCAGGACCGTGTTCCTTGTTCTCAGTTCCCTTTTTCAGACCCGAGAGGTCAATTTCTTCAATGTGCCGATCGGCACCTTCTGTGTGCTGGTCGGCACCTTCTACTGTAGCGTGCCGATCGGCACAAGCGTCGTGCCGGTCGGCACGAGGTCGTCTTGCTCCAGCTGCAAACTTTGGATCTTCAGTTTGCTTCCCAGACCTCGTCTCGATGGATTTCAGCTGTTCTATAGAGCGGGTATTACCAGGAAGAGCTCCTTTCTCGCTTTTTACCGACTCCGCCAATTGGGCCATTTGTTTCTCCATCATCTTCATGAATTGGAGAATTTGCTGATTAGAACTTCCCACTTCGATGACCTTATCATTGATGGTTTCAAGCACACGATCAACTTCCTTGAATTTGGCTTGAGTGTCCTTGTTGACCTTCTCTTGAGCTTGAAAGAACTCTTGGCATTGAATATGAAGAGGGATGGCATTTTGCAGAGACGACGACGGGGTGAAGCTACTCCTTTGTTGCTGATATGGAGTCTTCCATCCTTGGCTCTTGACATAATTGAGCATCTTCACATCCTCGGGGCAATCCTTGCTCACATGACCAAGTTCTCCACATTCTTCACATGTGGAACGGGCTTCCGCTAGCTTGACGGTCTCTTCCTTGGGAATATGATCAATCTTGTCCAATCTCCTTTGTATGGTGTCCAGCTTGTCCATAAGCAATTCATCATAAGCTCTTTCCACCACACTCTTCATCTTTCCCGTGGAAGGTTGGAGGCTTCTACTTTCTCTCTCACTAACCCATGATTGACTTTGCTCTATCTTCTTGATCAAGGCCGTGGCTTGAGCGGGTGTCTTGTCCAAAAACGATCCTCCAGCCGAAGCATCTAAGTGTTGTCGGGACAAAAGATTCAAACCCGTGTAGAACCTTTCCACTAGCTCCCATTCAGCAAGACCATTGTGCGGGCAAGCATCCTTGTACTCATTGAATCGATTCCATGCTTCTCCAATGCTCTCATCAGCAAGTTGAGTGAATCCAAGGATCTTGTTCTTCAAAGCTTGAGTCTTGCCTGGAGGGAAGTACTTTGCCAAAAATTCTGCAGAAAGTTGATCCCAACTAATCTTGGTCGCAGTAGGTAGCCCATGGTACCACTGCTTAGGACGCCCAATAAGAGATAGAGGGAACAATCGCACCTTGGCTTCATTGGCATTCATATGTTGCAATTGAAAGGTACTGCAGATTTCATGAAAGTGTTGTAAATGCATATTAGGATCTTCAGAACCTGTGAACGGTTGTTGACCAACCAAAGACATGTAGCGCTCCAACTGAAAGGGTTGATCTTGTGCAGCAAACTCAGTCTTGATAACATTGTCTAATGCAGGCTTGAGACGATTAGCTATTGGTGTTGCGTCTCCCATGTCTTCTACTTCTGGAACTTCTTCTCCCTTGTCTTCTTCTAAAGCTGCAAACAACGCCTCGGGCTGAGTGGCTCGCTGTTGTCCTCTATGTCTCCCACTGACTTGCTTTTCTTTTCCGCCCTACGCTTGCGAAAGAGAATCTCTAGATCATCGAGGTAATTAAAGGGTTTATTCGACTTAGCGCCGTCCATACCTGTCTGTTAAATAAAACAGGACATATGTACTGGAAAAAACAGAGAAAACAAAGAAAGAAAGCGATGTGCCGGTCGGCACACAGGTGTGCCGATCGGCACAGTGGCCGATTTCCCAAACTTCAAATAATGCCTAATTCGAACAAAGGTCCCCGGCAACGGCGCCAGAAAAAGCCTTGTTGGTCGTTTATACACACCCATTTATATACCGCAAGTGGACGGTGTACATTGTAGCTTTTTCCCTTAGAGTATTCCAAGGTTTATATCGAATCCACAAGGATCAACAAGAGAACCGTGTTTAGGGTTTACTATTTCGTCTAACAAATCAATCCTAGCATGAAGTACATATTGCATATACAAGAGCATGAAAAAGGCGAAAGTGAGGGTTGTGCCGGTCGGCACAAGGGGTGTGCCGATCGGCACGGGAGCTAAATTGTTCGGGTGTTGTCTGAACAGCCTAAGAAACCTGATTAGATCATAGGGTAAGTTAGCCAAGTCTGCTAGTTGAGATCGTAACCAGAAAGCTTAATCAAATAGCATCATAAACGGAATTACTCAATTATTGATAACCGAAGATCGATAGGTTGAGACTCTTTTCCGACGAGCCCTGTCACGACCAATCGCCTTAATCGGCCGCCTCTTCCTACTCTACACATCATCTCAAGGATCATCGCGTATGCATTAGCGGCTGTGGAGGTACGGAGACAACGTGCAATTATGGCGCATTACAAGATCCCAATACTACCTTAACCACAATGGAGATAGCGAGAGATTGAATCCCTCACCTCTTATTGCCATCACAATTAAGATAATATCTAATACTTAGTCGTCACTAAGCGTAGGAACAAGTGCATGTAAAGACCATAAAATCCAGGCAATCAATAATCAAAACCATTCATCCACATATTCAACCATACTTCGATAATACATAGTGCAAGATACATCACCATCTAGTCGGCCTACCTCGATGGATCACCTCTTTAGCACCGATGGTTCTTGATCAACAACTAGAGAACATGAAGAACGGGGCAAAACCCCGGTGGCTCTAAACTTACTAGCTGTGTTGTCCCTCTGGCGGCGGCTCCCGAAACCCTAGGGCCTTTACAAGTTTATATAGGGCTGTACATCAGAAAGGAAGAGGATATCGGGAAAAGAGTCCTCGTGCCGATCGGCACAAGTGATGTGCCGATCGGCACACCTCGTGTTCAGCTCGGTTTCCTCCCTAAGTCGGTTCCGAAGTCCTAGGTAGCTTCCATGTGGGCCTTCCAATCAGTTTTCTTCGAGATCAAGTCTTGTATTGCTCTTTCAAATCTTCGAGTATCTTTTATCTCTTCGTGACGAACATCTCCCAAGATTGGTTCGGATAACTTCTTTCTAGAATAAACTGAATGGTGGGCCAGCTTCGGTGGCCTTGGAGTCCCCTGTGCCGGTCGGCACAGTGCTGTGCCGATCGGCACAGTGGGCATTTTCTGCTGGTTCTCTTCTCGTTAAGTCCAGATCAGCCTCAATGTCTAGAATGTCGTCCTTTTCATTTGTTTCTGCAATAAAGCTCCAGAACGACATATATACAAATATGGTGCTATTATCAAGGGTTAATGGCCTATAATGATGACATTTATGCTCTAAATAAGGTGCAGTTGTCATATAAAATGGTATGCTAGAAATCGCCAACAGACACCGCATAGTCTAAAAAGACCATAGAGCACACTTCAGACGGCGATCCCTCCTAGAGCACACTTCACCCTCCGAGTGAAGTCGCGGGCACGTCCCGCCGGGCTCTCTCCCGGGTACTCTTCTGGAGGTAAGGCTCCGCACTTGATGCGTGCACGGGAAGCTCCAAGACCGTGTACAAACTTGTGTCGGCTTCCACAATCTCCTTGGACAGCTCAACACCGACGCCTAAGAGTAACAAACCGAAGTGACTCTCAAGCTCACACTAGCCTAGAGATCAAGTGGATGCAATTGCTACTGTCTCAAGCACTAGGATCACTCTAAATCCTTCACAAGTGCTTCTCTCCCTTGCTCTTGGCTTCCTCTGAGTTTCCTGCACTCCAACAATGGCCAAGAGACCCCTCAAGAGGCGAGCAACCAACTATTTATAGGCTACCAACCCAAAACTAGCCGTTGCTCAAAAGTGCCCAGGAAATATAGGGACCGTACCATTGACCGTACCATCCGGTCCTCATATGACCGTACGGTCCGGTCTCTATTTCCAGGCATTCATCCATTTCCTTCTTCTCTGTCTGAACTCCTCCAATAAAGACCGTACCATATGGTCCCTAGGACCGTACCGTCCGATCAATAGTCCGGTCTTCATTTTCTCCACTTCCAGAAACTTCAGCTTCTCTGTATAGAAATCCTCTGATGACCGAACCATACGGTCCCTTGACCGCACCGTCCGGTCAATGCTACGGTCTTCATTTTCTCAGCATCCCGAGACTTCACTTCTCTGTCTGGATCTTCAATGAAGACCGTACCATACGGTCCCTAGGACCGTACCATCCGGTCTCTACTGCATAAGCTGAAAACTTGATCCACTCTTGATCCTTGCTTCCAACTTCTCCATTCTTGGTTCCTCTTCTTCTCTTCAGCCACCCTAGCCCTCAAGAGACTCACAATGCAACCATATGATCTCTAACCTAGTGTGCTCTAAGAGAACCAATTCGATCCCTCTTGATAGTCAGGTTTTTCCTATGGACTCAAGCTAACATCTACACCAAGCCAACACTTGCTTGGATCTATCATGTCCTTAGCCTTGATCCATCTTCAACCTTGACTCCATCAAGTTCTCGATCCGAATTGTCGAGGCAACCAATCACTAAGTCGTCGATAAAGATAGGGTTTGTGAGACGACGCTTTCTTGACATGACCATTTGAATATCCTACATGGAAATGTTAGTCACATCAATATGATCACCCAATCACCAAAACATTCATACCTTTGGGGTTTCCAAACTCCAATGGTCATGAAGCTTACAACACAGAAGTGCCTGTTGGCGGTCGCTATTTGACCAATCTTTACCGCCAACTTACTAATAAATGAGGCTCACACAAGTACAAAATAGAATATTATTTATAATTAATGCCTCTCCACGAGTTTTGGTGATATTTTAACTGCAGGACGAAATTCACCATAAATAGGAGCAAAAGGCTACCGGCCGGCCCCATCATAGGCCGGCCGGCCTATGTTGGATCTCAACATGGTCCAGCAGCCCCGGGTATCTCCCAATGGGCTCAAACATCAAGGATCAAATGGCCAACAAGTATTTCCCAGCTTGGAGTATCGACCACTGCGCAAGGCCCAACAAACAAGCCCATCAACCACTCAAAAAGGCGTCAAATCACAGAGCAAGACCGTGGATCTTAATGGTCACACTAAGAGGGGCCAGCCCACAAAAATTTGAGGCATTTGGAGAAAAAAGCCCGCCGGCCGGCCTAGGCCCTAGGCCGGCCGGCCAACTATTTTCTCCGAATCGGCCCATCTTTTTCCAGTCGGTTCCAGAGTCGGTGGCAAGCAAACTTGACGCACCGGCTAAGTAAGGAGACGTCGGCAAGTAAGGAATATCCACAAGATTCCCCTAGCATGAAGGGACCTTCTCCACTCTCCCATGGAAGCTCCACACTATAAATAGAGGACCTCCCCCTCACTCTCAACTTGCACCTTGACACATGAGTTTTGAGAGAGAAGTGAGAAGCGAAGCGCTGCCCACATAGTAGTGTAGGGAGTGAGTGAGAAGCTAGGAGAGTGAGTAGTCTCGGAGTGCCGGGACTATACTTCTTCGTCGCCTCGGGTATGCTCCTCGCCTGGGAGTAGTCGTCCGAGTCTCCCGGGCCGGGTAACATGTAAGGAGATTATTGGTCGGGCAATAAAGTGAGATATTCTGCTTTATTTATTTGTGGGTTTCAGGTATGCTTTAAATATTTATTTATTTATTGCATAGACTAGCTTACCGCATGCTCGCTAGTTGTGACGATAGATATAAACGTGGTGTTTAGATCTAGAGTTATCCCTGATTTGCTCTTGACCCCACGGAGGATGGTAGCCGCGAGTACGTGTGACAGGCGTACCGGTCTCTGTAATCCACCACGTCCGGGTTATTGTTTTTAGTAGGGTTTTCAATAGCACGTAGTTCCCCTTAGTAGTTGAACCTAATTCTCGGGTTGCTACTCTGGCATGCGTGTGCCCCGAAACGAATAATAGAGTAAGGATCTTACCAAGTTGCCCAGCTATATAACTCCTTATCATTAGATTGCCTGGCCCTAGGACTCTTTCGCTTATTGCTTTATTTATCTCTTAGCTCAACTGCCCGGACTTGATTAGATTTGAGATAGTACACTTCACGTTCCCTGTGGATAAATACGATACCTTGGAATACTCCCGGGTGAAAGCTACATCGGTATCCGTACGCTTGCGGATTTTATCTGTTAGGCTAAGGACTGCCAACAAGCTTTCTGGCGCCGTTGCCGGGGAACGGTAGCTGTACTTTCTCGAGTCCCGTCTCGCCCGTACCTTTAGTTTAGAATTTCTTTTTCCTTTTATTTTCTTTTATCCTTAAACCATGAATCCCTCTTCCATCTTCTACGCCAATGCTCCAAAAGGGGAAACTCTGGAGCCCCCACCCGCATCCACACCAATCACAGCTCCGAGTTATGAGATTCATCCTGAACTCATACTCTTGGTTCAGAAATCCAAATTCTCTGGGAAGGAGGATGAAAATCCGTACACTCATTTGCGATGCTTCAAGAGGCTCTGCTCCACTGTGGTGACATCAGGCGTCCCGCAGGACAGTTTTAGATGGATGTTGTTTCCATTCTCTATCACTGGCCAAGCAGAGCTCTGGTATGAAAGGCATGTGGGTGGAGCAAAAGGAGACTGGATCACTCTTCGAAAGCTCTTCTGCCTTAAATATTTCCCTCTCTACAAGGTTATTGCTCTTCGCAAGAAGGTCATGACCTTCGAGCAGGGCAGTAATGAGTCATTAGGAGCTGCCTGGGATCGTTTCCTGTCCTACACCCACGAAGGGCCACATCTGGGTATCCCTGAGCCACTTTGCCTGCAACATTTCTTCTATGGACTCAGTCCAACGAGCCGTAACTTTCTAGATGCTGCATCAAAGGGTTCCTTCTTGGATAAAACACCAGCTGAAGGAGCAAGGCTCCTTGGTAATATCCTTATGTATGTCTATGAGCCTTCCACTCCAGAACCACCATCCGAAGTAGCACACATCGTACAACCCATCCCAGAGCCAACCTTCCTCCAAACTCCAACCACCGAGGAAGTTTCTGAGCCACCTTTTGCTTGTGCTTCGGATGCACGATTGTCCCAGAAAGGCAATTCTCTCACTGAAGACCTCCCCCCTGTGAAAAATGAACCAGTTTTTCCTCTCAGTTCTCACGACGAAGAGGTCAATCTATCCAGTTTCGGGGTTACAAGGCCTTACCCAGTAGAGGCGAATCATCATCTGGACATCGAACCAAAAGAGCCATATTCATACCCTGAGAGCAATGAAACACACACACCCGAGCCATGTCAACCATGTCTATCAAATCCTTTCCCCATTCTTGACACTCCTCCTCCAATCCTTGAGAATCCTCCTAAAGCCAATGTTGTACCTAATAATAGTGGTGCGAGGTTTCTTCCGGATGAGAGGAGAGATGTATTTGGGCAACTGGATTGTGATGCACACAGGGACATGAAGACGGATGCTCCATTCCAAGACAATGGACATCAATCGAGTGTGGAACAAGATGCAAACATTTCAAGGGATGAATATGAGCTGCTTCTAGAGCATCACAGACAAGGATTTGGGGCTGAATTCATTTATTCTGTGAAGACACATGAGGCAGAAAAATCAGAGCCCAAGGAGAATTGTCTCAATGAGCACGGGAGTTTTATTTTGGAAAATTCACATGCTCCATGCTCATTTGAGAAATATCCTTCCTCGGCGTATATTTATGATAATATATATAATGGCTGCAACCACCCTATATTGCTTGATCTTTTTAAACGGCTTGTTGTAGATGCATTTGTTTATCATAAATATTGCAAATCCCGTTGTGGTTTCTTGCATGAGTTTTGCAGCCAGGTATAGAGTGATTCATCCATCTGTCAAGGACGGCTGCAACATGAATGGGACGCAATCCAAGTCAAGCTTAGGACTTTAAACAAGCACTCACGGGAGGTAACCCGATTTTCTAATAATTTCTTTCCCTTTATTAAAAAAAATTTAAGTAAAAAATAAAAAAAGAATAAAAATCAATTTTCCCTTTTCAAATAAAATGACCCGGCAAACAAGATTTTGGGCATGTTTCTTTCCTTCGGGTATCTATTGCTAACCATTTCAGGAAAAGGTTGAAACAAGGTCGAAAGAAAAAAAAAAGGATATACCGCGACAAGAGGCACAAGGATGAAAGGAGCAACACTATGCTTATGGTGACATTATAATATCGGTTTGCTTCCTGTTCATCCCCACCTTGATTTTTATGCCCACGCTTTCTTATCCAATAATGATTGAGAGTAAAATGAAAAAAAAAATATTATGAATGCTCTCAAACACAATCATCCATCTCTCATGCTTGCTATATAAAGTTTATTCTTTGACTGCTCTGATGTCCCATGGGAAAACATTCTTTATAGGAAAACCTTGTCCAAACTGTTAGGTCGTGTGTATAGCACTTGAGGATTTATCTTGTCTTGAAATCAAATTCTGGAGATTTTATTTGCAAAATATTGAAAATGATTTCAGATTCACAGTCTTCTCGATGGTTTAAATTCCTACCAGAGCCATATGTCGATTTTAATGGAAAACCTCTACATATGCTGCTTGTTATCACATTGAGCTTTTTCAAAATTGTTGTGACCCTTGTGAGATGTTTTTCATGCTTTCATGATGAAGATCACGTACACTCCACCATACACATATGCTTAACTTCTACACTGGAAGTTAGCGTCACCCATTGCCATCATTATTCCACAAAATAAATGCTCCATATGTTTATGTACCTCTCTATCTCTTGAAGTATCATTGCAAAAGAGGTATGGCTATGTCAAAAAAAAAATCATGTTCACAAGAAGAGTGATTGAAAAAAAAGAGAGAGAAAAAAAATAAAAAAAATGTAGCCATGCTTTTAAAATTCAAACAAAGAGGGGGAAGGTACACAAAAAGGAGTAATCATTTTTTTTCCATCTTCATCATCCACATATCCACACACATGCACATCTTGATTTGATTGCATGACTTGCTTTCTCCTTGGATCCGGTCTTTTGATTTAGCAATATATGTGATGCAAGGTTGCCTCCTTTTATCCCTACCACGCCCCACAAATAAGCCTATTAGTTGTAGGAGAAAAAAAAAAGAGGCAACACAATGCCCTGGTGAGGAAAGCATACACATTGAGCGACTAAGAGCATCATTTGAGAAGACTTGTGTTCTGAAATTTTCTTGAAAAAAAAAGAAAGAAAACTCCAGAATTTTTTTTTTAGGACAGGTGATCTTTCTATGTGTTGTTCCATTTCTCAACTTTTGAAGACATGGTATTTAGCCACCATAAAACCCGTGGGCATGGAAAGTCAATGATTGAGCTCTAAGTTAGCATTGCATGATAGAGAAGATGTTGTGTACTCACCTTAGCCTTTGCTCAGTCTTGTTCTTATTTGTTTACTTTACTCGGGACGAGCAAAGATCTAAGTGTGGGGGGGTGTTGGCGGTCGCTATTTGACCAATCTTTACCGCCAACTTACTAATAAATGAGGCTCACACAAGTACAAAATAGAATATTATTTATAATTAATGCCTCTCCACGAGTTTTGGTGATATTTTAACTGCAGGACAAAATTCACCATAAATGGGAGCAAAAGGCTACCGGCCGGCCCCATCATAGGCCGGCCGGTCTATGTTGGATCTCAACATGGTCCAGCAGCCCCGGGCATCTCCCAATGGGCTCAAACATCAAGGATCAAATGGCCAACAAGTATTTCCCAGCTCGGAGTATCGACCACTGCGCAAGGCCCAACAAACAAGCCCATCAACCACTCAAAAAGGCGTCAAATCACAGAGCAAGACCGTGGATCTTAATGGTCACACTAAGAGGGGCCAGCCCACAAAAATTTGAGGCATTTGGAGAAAAAAGCCCGCCGGCCGGCCTAGGCCCTAGGCCGGCCGGCCAACTATTTTCTCCGAATCGGCCCATCTTTTTCCAGTCGGTTCCAGAGTCGGTGGCAAGCAAACTTGACGCACCGGCTAAGTAAGGAGACGTCGGCAAGTAAGGAATATCCACAAGATTCCCCTAGCATGAAGGGACCTTCTCCACTCTCCCAAGGAAGCTCCACACTATAAATAGAGGACCTCCCCCTCACTCTCAACTTGCACCTTGACACATGAGTTTTGAGAGAGAAGTGAGAAGCGAAGCGCTGCCCACATAGTAGTGTAGGGAGTGAGTGAGAGGCTAGGAGAGTGAGTAGTCTCGGAATGCCGGGACTATACTTCTTCGTCGCCTCGGGTATGCTCCTCGCCTGGGAGTAGTCGTCCGAGTCTCCCGGGCCGGGTAACATGTAAGGAGATTATTGGTCGGGCAATAAAGTGAGATATTCTGCTTTATTTATTTGTGGGTTTCAGGTATGCTTTAAATATTTATTTATTTATTGCATAGACTAGCTTACCGCATGCTCGCTAGTTGTGACGATAGATATAAACGTGGTGTTTAGATCTAGAGTTATCCCTGATTTGCTCTTGACCCCACGGAGGATGGTAGCCGCGAGTACGTGTGACAGGCGTACCGGTCTCTGTAATCCACCACGTCCGGGTTATTGTTTTTAGTAGGGTTTTCAATAGCACGTAGTTCCCCTTAGTAGTTGAACCTAATTCTCGGGTTGCTACTCTGGCATGCGTGTGCCCCGAAACGAATAATAGAGTAAGGATCTTACCAAGTTGCCCAGCTATATAACTCCTTATCATTAGATTGCCTGGCCCTAGGACTCTTTCGCTTATTGCTTTATTTATCTCTTAGCTCAACTGCCCGGACTTGATTAGATTTGAGATAGTACACTTCACGTTCCCTGTGGATAAATACGATACCTTGGAATACTCCCGGGTGAAAGCTACATCGGTATCCGTACGCTTGCGGATTTTATCTGTTAGGCCAAGGACTGCCAACAGTGCCGCACCCAAGCAACAAAAAGAGAAGCAGGCGGTTGATTTATGACTAACAACTCAACCAATACCAATGTATAAAAAGGAATTTTAAGAGTAAGGGTACTGTCAAAAAGATGCGGCATATTTTCGTCAGAGAGCAACTCAAAGCACTTTGCATTGAAAAAGCAAAGAACCTTTGATAACATTATTTTTTTTATTTTTTATTTTATTTTGCAAGGAGTGGTTATATGACAAGGAAAACATGGAATAGATGCGTGTGCGTACCTGGCGGTTCCTCCCCAAACTTAGTCTTTGCAATCGAATGCAAGGCTAAGCTTTTAGATTTCTGCATTGAATATCTTGGATCCGCCACATATGTATCCTTCTCCTGTCATATAAGTCCAACCTTTCTTGCAAAATCCCTAGCCTATGATTGGGCACTTGGGTTCTTTTTTTATTATTATTATTTTAATTTTATATTTTTTTTCAAAGCCTGAGGCCTATGATTGGGCACTAGGTTTTTTTTTATTCAGCGGGGTGGGATGGAGGGAAATTAAACATGCCGATGGTTTGAAAAGAAAACAATGCAGATGCGATGGTGATATGCTCAAACAAAATGCAGGTGGATGCTTACGCTACCAGCAAATTAACATAACAGATATTCATTGTCAATCATAGATATCTTAAACCATTGCTTCCCCGGCAACGGCGCCAGAAATGCTTGTTGACGTTTCTTACGTAAAAAGATTTAATTCAATTTCCGCAAGCGCACTAAACACCATTGTAGCATTTCACCCGGGAGTATTCCAAGGTTATCGTATTTATATTTTCCGCAGGGAAGCATGGCTAAGAATATCATGAATTAACAAAGAAACATCTATTATTTATAACTTGCAAACTAGACCAAAGCAGTGATAAGGTATATCATATGTGTGGTACTCAGGAGAACATCTATAGATATAGATAACAATGAGTTAGCATTTAGTTTGGGAGAACAACGAGAAGAAGGGTATCAGTCAGCCTAGGAGTTAGCATTTAGTATTTCCTCCTGGTCTACAACTACTTACTTAAGCTTTCATTACAGATACGTTCCTGCATATCGGGGCACGGATGTGCTAGGTCATATGAACCAATACTAGTTCATCCTAGGGAACCACCCGCTATATTATTTAAGACCCTACCTGTCCAACCCGGACGTGGTGGATTACACCGGTGTAGCTATCACATACACTAGCGGCTACCATCCTCCGTGGGGTTGGGTGCACACTCACGTCTAGAATAATTCCTTGAACCACACAAGCAACTATCCTAAATAGTTTACCCTAAGCTTTCGGGGTAAACCAACCACGCATAACAAATCTATGTGAATTGTGTAAGCATATACCAGCAAACAACTCATGCAGATAGATCTACCACACAGACGTGGCGCCAACACAAGAATTTCTCTATAGCTATTACTTAAATAAATAAATATAAACAAAAAGAAAAACAAAATTAAATAAATAAGAAAATAAATAAAAAATAATTATATTAAAGACTATCTAAAAGAAAAGATACAAGAGAACTTTACCCAAACTTCCGAAGAGAACTTTGGAACTCCGAGCGAAGCTCTCGCTTCTACTCTAACTCCCATGACTAAACTCTAATCCTATTCTAATCTACACAAGTGGAATGTTTCTTCCACGAGGTACTGAGGTGCGAATTTCTTCTGAGCCGGACGGGGCCTTATATAGCTTCATATGAGCAAATGGGTATTTATGCCCAAAGCTAGAGTGCCGGGCCCGCCAAGTCAGGCCAGCCGGCCGTCCATTGTGGCGGTTCGCCACCGCCTCGCCTGTGGACGCTCCTGATCGACTCCTGGTGTCGGTTCTTCAGTCGGTGGCGTCGGGGGCGGCAGAAGAGGAGTAAGGGCCAAGTTTTGGCCCATTTGGCCCACCTTCTAGAACGTCGGTTGACTTCTCCAGGTTGGGCTCCTGATTCTACGGTTTGGGCTGTCTCCAGCCTACTGGAGGAAGGCCGAGGCCTGTGGCTACCATGTGGGGCCGGCCGGCCTATGGTGGGGCTGGCCGGCCTGTGTTTTCTGCCAGTTGGGCCCACTTTCCTCCATCATACCCTCCTGCATCCAAATATTCACCAAAACTTGTGGAGTAGCATTAATCCTATCTACTATGCATAGAATCTTGGTGACATGCATTTATTTACCGCCAACACTGCTGCAGCCACAACACAACAATTGCTATGGCTACCGCGGGAAGCAGCCAGCTGCATCCATAACGCAGCAATCGGGGCAGTTGCTCCGATCGCAGCCGCAACACAGCAAGAAGAATCTCTTCAGATCGGAATATCATGACTCTTTGTATGCATGATAATAAGCTAAATTTGGTACCTGGAATGCACGACAAAAAATAATTTGGAAATAAGAAACAAAAATGTTGTGCGTCCTGTCGCTAACACAAAAAACACACACATGCCCACGAAGAGACAGACACACATGTATGCGCTGCACACACAAAACATTCTTTTTCTTCCTATATTTCCAAATTCTTTTTACTTTTAGGGACAAATATGCAAATTAAAAAATCATGTAAAAGATATTCTCTTTGATCTGTTCAGATTTCTACGGCTGCGGCTGTTTCCATTGCTAAACTCAGATCTGTTTGTTGCTACCATAAAAAAGGCTGCAGCTGCATCAATAAAATATTAGTCGGCATTTACAGGATTGCTGCTTATTTACGAAGCAAGAATTTTGCACGTGGCAGGAAGCTACTTATTGAAGGAGCAAAATAATAATAATCGGCATTTACAGGAATGGTGCTTATTTACGACGTAAGAATTACGGGACTAATAATAATCAACATTTATAGAATGCAACTTATTTACGAAGTAAGAATTACGCACGCGGCAGGAGGCTACTTATTGATGGTGCAGAAAATATTAATCGAGATTTACAAGAATGCTACTTATTTACGAAGTAAGAATTACTGGAATAATAATAATCGGCGTTTACAGGAATGCAACTTCGTGGCAGGAGGCTTCTTATTGATGGAGCAGAAAATATTAATTGGCATCTACCGGAATGCTACTTATTTACGAAGTAAGAATATTACGCACACGGCAGGTGGCTACTTATCGATGACGGAGAAGATTGCCAGGTGTTACTGCATTGAATTAGCGAATCCAATGCTCACCACACCACGACCATGCACACAGCCGGAGCAGAGCGAGGCAGCGCCCGTCTTGCCAGCGTGTCGTTTAACTGTGCGAGAATCCAGCAATAGTTGAAACTCCACCCGGCAAAGCTGCCGCGCTGAATCGTGGCCGGGTCACCAAACAAGGCCAAGCCAATGTTGCCCGGATACGCCGATACAGATATCGGTACGCGATATGGCGATATTCCGATATCTTATTTTTTCAAAAATAAGGATACGCCAATATATATAAAAAATAAAAATAAATAAAGTTTCACAGACTAAATGTGAAAAATAAAAGTTCTAAGGACTGATGCATCTTATATTCATATATTCATATGTTGTATGATTATTTAAAAATGAAAAGGGCAAAATAAAAAAAAAACCAACCTTATATTATCTGTTCCACAAACGAATGTCGATCGTCTTCTTCCCAGTCCTCCCATCCCACACTCTCTCTTTCTATGACGGCCACGGCTCATCCCTCTCTCTCTCTCTCTCTCTCTCCGGCGGCCGCAGCTCATCCTCTCCCTCTCCGATCGCTGCACGGTATCCGAGAAGTATCCGAGTATCCAAGTATCCGATACTGTATCCGATACCGGTACGTGAGTTTGGCGATGTAATCCGTACGGTTTCGAAGGGCCAAGCAGCAAGGCAGCCACTGCAGGCTCAGCTGGCTCTACTTTCCATGCATGATAAATTTTAACAAAATAAAAATACACATATTAATAAAATAATTTTGATGTGGTATACGATCTATATGGTCATAAAAAACTGAAAGAAAATATCAAAGTGATATGAGTAAAATATAAAAAACAATCAAAACGTACCATTGATACACTACTAGTTAATTGAGGGCGCGATCGGAAGAGATTGCTATGGCTGCACTGCAGCCATACCGCAACAATCAGGGCAAGTGCTATAGCCACCGCGGGAAAACGTTTGATAAAACAGCTTCTCCAGCAGCTTCTCCTTATTTTTAGGGACAAATATGTAAATTAAAAAAATCTTGTAAAATATATTTTCTTTGATCCATTCAGATTTTTACAGCTGCAGCTGTTTCCATTTCTAAACTCACATCTGTTTGTTGCTACTATAAAAAAGGCTGCAGCCGCAGCAATAAAATATTTTTTGACCGAAGTAAATACGAGAAACCCCAACCTATTTTTTAACTTTTTAGCCTGGTTATTCGCTCCTACGAGGAGTTGAACCTAGGTCTGCTAGATGCTACTCAGGTGCTCTAACCAATAAAATATTAATCGGCATTTCCAGGAATGCTGCTTATTTACGAAGCAAGAATTTTGCACGCGGCAGGAAGCTACTTATTGATGGAGCAAAATAATAATAATCAGCATTTACAGGAATGGTGCTTATTTACGAAGTAAGAATTACGAGAATAATAATAATAATTAGCGTTTAACGGAATGCAACTTATTTACGAAGTAAGAATTACGCACGCGGCAGTAGGCTACTTATTGATGGAGCAGAACATACAAATTGACAATTACAAGAATGCTACTTATTTACGAAGTAAGAATTACTGGAATAATAATAATCAGCATTTACAGGAATGCTCTTATTTACGAAGTAAGAGTAATGCACGTGGCAGGAGGCTACTTATTGATGGAGCAGAAAATATTAATTGGCATCTATAGGAATGATACTTATTTACGAAGTAAGAATTACGGGAATAATAATCGGCATTTATAGGAATGCTACTTATTTATGAAGTAGGAATTACGCACGCGGCAGGAGGCTACTTATTGATGGAGGAGAAGATTGCCAGGTCTTACTGCAATGAATTAGTGAATCCAATGCTCACCATGCCACGGCCGTTTTTACCACAAAGTGCGGCGCCACACCCATAGCCGCCACAATGCCAGAAAAGAACGTGAGTTTGGCGTGGCCGCCACTGCAGCCATAACGCAGCAATTGCTATGGCTACCGCGGGAAGCAACCAGCTGCATCCATAACGCAGCAATTAGGGCAGTTGCTTCGAGCGCCGCCGCAACGTAGCCAGAAGAATCTCTTCAGATCAGAATATCATGACTCTGCATGATAAGCTAAATTTGGTAACTGGATTGCACAAAAAAAAATGTTGAAATAAGAAACAAAAATGTTGTGCGTCCTGTGGCTAACACAAAAAACACAAACACACATGCCCACGAAGAGACAGACACACACGGATGGGCTGCACACACACAACATTTTTTTCTTCCTGTTTCCAAATTTCTTTTTTACTTTTAGGGACAAATATGCAAATTTAAAAATCACGTAAAAGATATTCTCTTTGATCCGTTCAGATTTTTACGGCTGCGGCTGTTTCCATTTCTAAACTCACATCTATTTGTTGCTACTACAAAAAAGGCTGCAGCCGCAGCAATAAAATATTAATCGGCATTTACAGGAATGCTGCTTATTTACGAAGCAAGAATTTTGCACGTTGCAGGAAGCTGCTTATTGATGGAGCAAAATAATAATAATCGGCATTTACAGGAATGGTGGTTATTTAAGAAGCTAGAATTACGGGAATAATAATAATCGACATTTACAGGAATGCAACTTATTTACGAAGCAAGAATTACGCATGTGTTAGGAGGGTACTTATTGATGGGGCCGAAAATGAT
Source organism: Eragrostis nindensis (assembly GCA_012490785.1). Lineage (NCBI taxonomy): Eukaryota > Viridiplantae > Streptophyta > Magnoliopsida > Poales > Poaceae > Eragrostis > Eragrostis nindensis. The sequence goes on along the minus strand of JAAXCT010000379.1, from coordinate 124,384 downwards.
AATCAAGATTTAGTGGATTGCTACTTATTTACGAAGTAAGAATTACTGGAATAATAATTTATCGGCATTTACAGCAATGCTTCTTATTTACGAAGTAAGAATTACGCACGCGGGAGGAGGCGAATCCAATGCTCACCACGCCACGGCCGTTTTTGCAAAAGAGTGCACTGCCACACCCGTAGCCGCCACAACGCCAGAAAAGAACGCGAGTTTGGCGGGGCTGCCACTCCAGCCACAATGCAGCAATTGTATGGCTACCGCGGGAAGCAGCCAGCTGCATCCGTAATGTAGCAATCAGGGCAGTTGCTCCGATTGCAGCCCCAACACAGCGAGAAGAATCTCTTCAAATCGGAATATCATGACTCTTTGTATGCATGATAAGCTAAATTTGGCAACTGGAATGCACAAAAAAAATAATTTGGAAATAAGAAACAAAAATGTTGTGCGTCCTATCGCTAACACAAAACAGACACACATGCCCACGAAGAGACAGACACACACGTATGCGCTGCACACACACAACATTTTTTTCCTTCCTATTCCCAGATTCTTTTTACTTTTAGGGTCAAATATGCAAATTAAAAAATCGTGTAAAAGATATTCTCTTTGATCCGTTCAGATTTCTACGGCTGCGGCTGTTTCCATTTCTAAACTCATATCTGTTTGTTGCTACCTGTTGGTCGTTTGTAACACACCTAATTTATATACCGCAAGTGGACGGTGTATATTGTAGCTTTTTCTCTCAGAAGAGTATTCCAAGGTTTAATCGAACTACAGAGACCAATAGAAATTAAGCAGAATTGTCAGTAAAAGAGTTAGCCAGGCTTTCTAGTGAGCGTGAGCGCGAGTTTTGAGAAAGTTGGGGGATGTGCCGATCGGCACAGCTGGTGTGCCGGTCGGCACAGAGGCTGAGTCGTCCGAGTGTTGCTTGAACAGCCTAAGGAACCTGATTAAATCACGTGGTAAGTTAGCCAAAGTCTGCTAGTTGAGATCGTAACCAAAAAGCCTAATCAAATAGCATCATAAACGGATTTACTTGATTATTGATAACCGAAGATCGGCAGGAAGAAACCCCTTTCCGATGAGCCCTGTCACGACCCGTTCACCTTAGTCGGTAGCCGCTTCCCACTCTACACATCATCTCAAGAATCTCGCATATTCCAGCGCATTGAGGTACAGAGACAATATGCAATTATGGCGCATTACAAGATCCCGATATTATCTGAACTACAATAGAGATAGTGAGAGACTGGATCTCACCTCTTATTGCCATCACAATTCAAATAACATCTAATACTTAGTCGTCACTAAGCGTAGGAACAAGTGCATGTAAAGGTCATAAAATCCAGGCAAGCAATAATCAAAACCATTCATCCACATATTCAACCATACTTTGATAATACATAGTACAAGATACATCACCATCTAGTAGGCCTACCTTGATGGATCACCTCTTAGCACCAGCGGTTCTTGATCTAACAACTAGAGAACATGAATAACGGGGCAAGCCCCGGTGGCTCTAAACTTATTAGCTGTGTTGTCCCTCTGGCGGCGGATCTCGAAACCCTAGGGCTTTTACAGGTTTATATAGGGGTTTGCTTCGGAAAGGAAAAGGATCTCGGGAAGAGAGTCCTTGTGCGGAACGGCATAGAGGCCGTGCCGATCGGCACACCTCGTGTCCATCTCGGTCTCCTCTCTAAGTCGGTTCCAAAGTCCTAGGTAGCTTCCATGTGTGCCTTCCAAATCAGGTTTCTTCGAGATCAAGTCTTGCATTGCTGTTTCAAATCTTCAGGTATCTTTTATCTCTTCGTGACGATTATCTCCAAAGATTGGTTCGGATTACTTCCTTCTAGAATCAACCGAATGGTGGGCCAGCCTCGATCGCCCTGAAGTCCCTTGTGCCGGTCGGCACAATGCTGTGCCGGTCGGCACAGTAAGCCTTTTCTACTGCTTTTCTTCTCTTCAGGTCCAGATCAGCTATAATGTCCAGAATGTCGTCCTTTCCATCTGTTTCTGCAATAAATCTCCAGAACGACATATATACAAATATGGTGCTATTATCAAGAGTTAATGGCCTATAATGATGACATTTATGCTCTAAATAAGGCGCAGTTGGCATATAAAATGGTATGCTAGAAATCGCCAACACTACCATAAAAAAGGCTGCAGCTGCATCAATAAAATATTAATCGGCATTTACAGGAATGCTGCTTATTTACGAAGCAAGAATTTTGCTTATGGCAGGAAGCTACTTATTGAAGGAGCAAAATAATAATAATCGGCATTTACAGGAATGGTGCTTATTTACTAAGAAAGAATTACGGGACTAATAATAATCTGCATTTATAGGAATGCAACTTATTTACGAAGTAAGAATTACGCACGCGGCAGGAGGCTACTTATTGATGGAGCAGAAAATCGAGATTTATAGGAATGCTACTTATTTACGAAGTAAGAATTACTGAAATAATAATAATCGGCATTTACGTGCAACTTATTTACGAAGTAAGAATTATGCACGTGGCAGGAGGCTTCTTATTGATTGAGCAGAAAATATTAATTGGCATCTACGGGAATGCTACTTATCTACGAAGTAAGAATATTACGCACATGGCAGGTGGCTACTTATCGACGGTGGAGAAGATTGCCGGGTGTTACTGCATTGAATTAGCGAATCCAATGCTCATCACACCACGACCGTTTTCGTCACAAAGTGCAGCGCCACACACGTAACCGCCACAAACGTTAGAAAAGAACGTGAGTTTGGCGTGGCCGCTGCTGCAGCCACAACACAACAATTGCTATGGCTACCGCGGGAAGTAGCCAGCTGCATCCATAACGCAGCAATCAGGACTGTTGCTCCTATCGCAGCCGCAACACAGCGAGAAGAATCTCTTCAGATCGGAATATCGTGACTCTTTGTATGCATGATAATAAGCTAAATTTGGTAACTGGAATGCACGACAAATATAATTTGGAAATAAGAAACAAAAATGTTTGTGCGTCCTGTCGCTAACACAAAAAACACACACACATGCCCACGAAGAGACAGACACACACGCATGCGCTGCACACACACACAACATTCTTTTTCTTCCTATATTTCCAAATTCTTTTTACTTTTAGGGACAAATATGCAAATTGAAAAATCATGTAAAAGATATTCTCTTTGATCCGTTCAGATTTCTATGGCTGCGGCTGTTCCCATTTCTAAACTCACATATGTTTGTTGCTACTATAAAAAAGGCTGCAGCCGCAGCAATAAAATATTAATCGGCATTTACAGGAATGCTGCTTATTTACGAAGCAAGAATTTTGCACACGACAGGAAGCTACTTGTTGAAGGAGCAAAATAATAATAATCGGCATTTACAGGAATGGTGCTTATTTACGAAGTAAGAATTACCGGAATAATCATAATAAGCATTTACAAGAATGCAGCTTATTTACGAAGTAAGAATTACGCACGCGGCATGAGGCTACTTATTGATGGAGTAGAAAATATTGATCGATATTTATAGGAATTCTACTTATTTACGAAGTAAGAATTACTGGAATAATAATAATCTGCTTTTACATGAATGCTACTTATTTACGAATTAAGAGTTACGCACGCGGCAGGAGGCTACTTATTGATGGAGGAGAAGATTGTCAGGTCTTACCGCATTGAATTAGCAAATCCAATGCTCACCACGCCACAGCCGTTTTGTGCAGCGCCACATCCGTAGCCGCCGCAACGCCATAAAAGAACGTGAGTTTGGCATGGCCGGCTACAGCCACAACGCAACAATTGCTATGGCTACCGCGGGAAGCAGCCAGCTGCATCCATAACGCAGCTGCAACACAAAGAGAAGAATCTCTTCAGATCAGAATATCATGACACTCTTTGTATGCATGATAAGCTAAATTTGGTAACTGGAATGCACAAAAAATAATTTGGAAATATGAAACAGCGTTCTCTCGCTAACACAAAAATCATACACACATGCCCACGAAGAGACAGACACACACGCATGCGCTACACACACACACAACATTCTTTTTCTTCCTATTTCCAAATTCTTTTTACTTTTAGGGACAAATATTCAAATTAAAAAATCATGTAAAAGATATTCTCTTTGATCCGTTCAGATTTCTACGGCTGCGGCTGTTTCCATTTCTAAACTCACATCTGTTTGTTGCTACCATAAAAAAGGCTGCAGCTGCATCCATAAAATATTAATCGGCAGTTACAGGAATGCTGCTTATTTACGAAGAAAGAATTTTGCACGTGGCAGGAAGTTACTTATTGAAGGAGCAAAATAATAATAATCGGCGTTTACAGGAATGGTGCTTATTTACGAAGTAAGAATTACGAGACTAATAATAATCAGCATTTATAGGCATGCAACTTATTTACAAAGTAAGAATTACGGACGCGGCAGGAGGCTACTTATTGATGGAGCAGAAAATATTAATCGAGATTTACCGGAATGCTACTTATTTACGAAGTAAGAATTACTGGAATAATAATAATCGGCATTTACAGGAATGCAACTTATTTATGAAGTAAGAATTATGCACGTGGCAGGAGGCTTCTTATTGATGGAGCAGAAAATATCAATTGGCATCTACAGGAATCCTACTTATTTACGAAGTACGAATATTACGCACACGGCAGGTGGCTACTTATCGATGGCGGAGAAGATTGCCAGGTGTTACTGCATTAAATTAGCGAATCCAATGCTCACCATGCCACAACCGTTTTCGTCACAAAGTGCGGCGCCACACACGTAACCGCCACAATGTTAGAAAAGAACGTGAGTTTGGCGTGGCCGCTGCTGCAGCCACAACACAACAATTGCTATGGGTACCGCGGGAAGCCGCCAGCTGCATCCATAACACAGAAATCAGGTCAGTCGCTCCGATCGCAGCCACAACACAGCGAGAAGAATCTCTTCAGATCGGAATATCATGACTCTTTGTATTCATGATAAGCTAAATTCGGCAACTGGAATGCACAAAAAAATAATTTGGAAATAAGAAACAAAAATGCCGCTAACACAAAACACACACATGCCCACGAAGAGACCGACACACACGCATGCGCTGCACACACACAACATTTTTTTCCTTCCTATTTCCAGATTCTTTTACCTTTAGGGACAAATATGCAAATTAAAAAAATCATGTAAAAAATATTCTCTTTGATCCGTTCAGATTTCTATGGCTGCGGCTGTTCCCATTTCTAAACTCACATATGTTTGTTGCTACTATAAAAAAGGCTGCAGCCACAGCAATAAAATATTAATCGGCATTTACAGGAATGCTGCTTATTTATGAAGCAAGAATATTGCCCGCGACAGGAAGCTACTTATTGATGGAGCAAAATAATAATAATCGGCATATACAGGAATGGTGCTTATTACGAAGTAAGAATTACTGAATAATCATAATAAGCATTTACAGGAATGCTGCTTATTTACGAAGTAAGAATTACGCACGCGGCATGAGGCTACTTATTGATGGAGTAGAAAATATTAATTGATATTTACAGGAATTCTACATATTTACGAAGTAAGAATTACTGGAATAATAATAATCGGCTTTTACAGGAATGCTACTTATTTACGAAGTAAGAATTACGCACGCGGCAGGAGGCTACTTATTGATGGAGGAGAAGATTTGCCAGGTCTTACCGCATTGAATTAGCGAATCCAATGCTCACCACGCCACGGCCGTTTTCGCCCCAAAGTGCGGCGCCACATCCGTAGCCGCCGCAACGCCAGAAAAGAACGTGAGTTTGGCATGGCCGTCGCTACAGCCACAAGCAGCAATTGCTATGGCTACCGCGGGAAGCAGCCAGCTGCATCCATAACGCAGCTGCAACACAGCGAGAAGAGTCTCTTCAGGTCGGAATATCATGACTCTTTGTATGCATGATAAGCTAAATTTGGTAACTGGAATGCACAAAAAAAAATTGGAAATAAGAAACAAAAATGTTGTGCGTTCTGTCGCTAACACAAAAAACACACACGCATGCCCACGAAGAGACAGACACACACGCATGCGCTGCACACACCCAACATTCTTTTTCTTCCTCTTTCCAAATTCTTTTTACTTTTAGGGACAAACATGCAATTAAAAAATCATGTAAAGATACTCTCTTTGATCCGTTCAGATTTCTACGGCTGCGGTTGTTTCCATTTCTGAACTCCCATCTGTTTGTTGCTACCATAAAAAAGGTTGCAGCTGCATCAATAAAATATTAAACGACATTTACAGGAATGCTGCTTATTTATGAAGCAAGAATTTTGCACGTGGCAGAAAGCTACTTATTGAAGGAGCAAAATAATAATAATCGGCATTTACAGGAATGGTGCTTATTTTCGAAGTAAGAATTACGAGACTAATAATAATCAGCATTTATAGGAATGCAACTTATTTACGAAGTAAGAATTACGCACGCGGCTGGAGGCTACTTATTGATGGAGCAGAAAATATTAATCGAGATTTACAGGAATGCTACTTATTTACGAAGTAAGAATTACTGGAATAATAATAATCGGCATTTACAGGAATGCAACTTACTTACGAAGTCAGAATTATGCACGTGGCAGGTGGCTTCTTATTGATGGAGCCGAAAATATTAATTGGCATCTAGAGGAATGCTACTTATTTACGAAGTAAGAATATTACTTACACGGCAGGTGGCTACTTATATATGGCGGAGAAGATTGCCAGGTGTTACTGCATTGAATTAGCGAATCCAATGCTCACCACGCCACGGCCGTTTTCGTCACAAAGTGCGGCGCCACACACGTAACCGCCACAACGTTAGAAAAGAACGTGAGTTTGGCGTGGCTGCTGCAGCAACCACAACACAGCAATTGCAATGGCTACCGCGGGAAGCAGCCAGCTGCATCCATAACGCAGCGATCAGGGCAGTTGCTCCGATCGCAGCCGCAACACAGCGAGAAAATCTCTTCAGATCGGAATATCATGACTCTTTGTATGCATGATAGTAAGGTAAATTTGGTAACTGGAATGCACAACAAAAAATAATTTGGAAATCAGAAACAAAAATGTTGTGCGTCCTGTCACTGACACAAAAAACACACACACATGCCCACGAAGAGACAGACACACACGCATGCGCTGCACACACACAACATTTTTCTCTTCCTATTTCCAAATTCTTTTACTTACTATGACAGCTGATGGGCTTATATTAGGTATACTAGATGGCAATATTAGTAACCACACTTCCTGGATTTCATCTAATTTTGTCTTTACACTTTTATTCTTTTAAGTATGCCTCCAGGAACATCAAGATCGAGAGTAAATAATCACATACCTGAAGTTGTCATGTATGATGCAATCTTTCTAAGACTACCTTACAAATCTATAACACGCTTGAAAGCTGTATGGAAGAATGTTCACGAAAAGATCACAGATAATCCTACATTTTCTGCTAAACAATCAAGAATGTGCCCATTGTGCCTTGAAATTGTTCACATTGGACGCTACGCTAAGAAATCTTATGATTATACTATGGAGGTGCTTTCATCAACTCCTGCCAGTGTTGCTTTCACATTGGCAATTGCAATGTTGTCTGGCCGGACCGGCAGCCCCAGCCCGCTGCAGCTAGCCGCAACGGCAATTGCATGTTGTCTGAACAAATATGATTTTCTCTAAGTACAACATTGGTTAAAGTCTTGCAAGTGACCTTGTACGATGCGCTAAACATGTTTTTTATTTATATAGTAGTGATTTCATTGATGGCCTGATACAGGAGTCAGGAGAAGCTGAATTTAGTAACAAGAGTTCGCAAAAAAAAAAAGACTTTAGCAATAGGAAACAAAAATGTTATGCCTCCTTTGGTTAACAAAACACACACACACACACATACACACGACACACACACACACACGACACACACACACACACACACACACACACACACACACATAACGAAAGGATGGACAATTTTTTCCCTTTTTCTAAATTCTTATTTGTGAATTCTTGCTTCCAAACTAAATTTCTCCTGACCCCTGTATCACGGCATCACTCAATATAATCACTGCTATATAAAGAAAGGTCATGTTTAGCGCGTCGTAGGTGGTCACTTTCAAGACTTCGAGGAATGTTATACTTACAGAACAATATACTATGTTCAACCTTTCAAAACATATAAATACTGTTCAATGCCATGCAGTGTGTAAAATAATTTTATTCTCGATTTGTACTTTCTACGAAATGACCATATCACTCCGCATAAAAGAGGTCCTCTCTAACTTGTCATGGTGACTTGCAATACCTTAGACTATCATTTTCCATAACAAAATTTATTAAAAAATAACAAACTAAACGGAATCATAAAATATTTTGATGTGTTATACAATCTATATGGTCATAAAAGGCGGATGAAGAAAATAAAAAATTGAGATATAAGTAATGTATAAAAAATCAAAGAAAAAGTAAAATAAATACACCACTAACTAATCAAGGGCGTGATCGGAAGAGATTTCTATGCATATAGCCGCTGCAGGCATAATGCAGCAATCTTGGCAGGTGCTGTGGCTCCGCAAGCGGCAGTCAGCTGCAGTCATAACGCAACAAATAGGGCTGTTGCTCCGATCACAGCCGCAGAGCAGCTTGGAATATCCGGACTTAATATGCGATCGGAGCAACTGCCCTGATTGCTGTAGTATGGCTGCAGTTGCCTGCTGCTTCAGCTACCTGTACCCCCAGCACCTGCCCTAATTGCTGCATTATGGTTGCAGTTGGTAGTGTATCAATGATACTTTTTCCTTGATTTTTTTAATATTGTACTCATATATTAATTTGATAGTATTTTATTCATAAGTGTTTTATGATGATATAGATTGTATACCACATGAAAATATGTTTATTAATCCATTTAGTTTTTATTTTGAATATTAAATTTCTTAAAGAAAAAGGCGGCATAACACATTGCAAGTCACCATGACAAGTCAGAAAGGACCCCTTTTATGCAGAGTGACATGGTTTCGTAGAAAGTACAATTCCAGCATATTACTATTTTACACACTACATGACATTGGACGGTATTTACATTTTTTAAATATCGAGGAGAATATATTTTTCTGCAAGTATAACATTAATTCCAAGTCTCCAACACATGGTGTCTTATTTATCACTTTCTTACATAGTGATTGGTCAAAGTCTTGCAAGTGACCACTGTCGTACCCATTTCTGGGGCACTAGTGCTTACCCGTATCAGTCCCTGGATCAGACGCTGATACGAACACTTACACAGAATGTCATCACAGAGTCATAACTTACATAAATATTACCGAGTCCCATACAAGCCTTCATACATAAAAGGTCTTACAACACTCGGCCAGCGGCCGGCTTATTACAACAAACATCACCTCGGGAACTACTACAACAGAACCACTTAAACACAACTACAGCGGAAAACGGGGACGGGACCACTACAGGCAACTCGAGTGCGGACAGAACCCTACTCTTCGTCTTCACCATCCTGGAACTCGTACTCGGGCTCTTCATCTGAATGATTAAAGCAAGGGTGAGTACATAGGGTACTCAGCAAGCCCTAACACAAGGGGTAAAAGCATGCAAGGGTATAACCAAGGATAGGCTGAGGTTTAAGCATAGCGGGTAAAGCCATGTTTATGCAAAGGTTGTTTTAAAAGCAAAGCCAGTTGCAACTACCATCAAGATTATTGTTGACATTTAGTGGGGTTGTTTGGCCCTGGGGGAGATGCAATCCATCCCGCCAGTTCCCAAGTTTTAATGCTGGCAGGAAACCAGCGCACGGTTCCACACCGGTGTATTCCAAAAACACGCCAAGGATATAACTCACACCGTTATACTAATCTTGTGTGGCCAAAGCTTTCGCGTCGTCCAATACCGTGGAACACGGCTATCTAGATAGATTTTACACTCTGCAGAGGTTGTACACGATTCCCCACAAGGTATACCAGTCCCTCCCACCGTCGTGGTTAGGAAAGGCATACAGAGGTCCCGTACCTACTTGGTGTCACCACGGCATCCACCCACGGAAAAATCATCCGACCAGGGGCTTCATCAAATCATATAGAGAGACCTGAACAATATCCACATGCCGGGCTCGCGTCCCACTGTCGGCGAGTCTTCTCTTGGCTTCCGCTGCAACTCCTGCCCCCGAGTGGATACCGGGTGAGCACTATAGTAGGGTGTGGTTCCAACTCTTTCCCATTCAAGACTTGTGGCTGTACGAAGGGTGCTAGGCCAGGCGGCACAGGAACCGGTCCTTATACGACCGAAGCAGGCATCTTCAATAGCTATCCTCACAGAGGAGTTGCATCCCAGAGATAGCCCTCCCCACTGAGGACTACCTCGCCTGCTCCCGCCAAAGTATCCCCACTATGAGGTTGCACAAGTCACTAATTACCATCCCACATTATCATATTCACAACACACACCACCGAGCACTCACGCATTTAACACAAAAAGCATGTATAGCAAGATTAATTAAGTACACATGTGTAACAGTCCTAAGCAGCATAGCATTCCAACTAATCATTAAATAATTAACGAATGTTGGACCCTAAGTATAACAAGGAAAGCTGGGTAATCAATAACAAGGCATGGCAATCAATAAGTACTTAGGACATACTAAGCATTAAACATCATGCAATTTATTTGTAAACGGGCTCTAAGTAGCTAATTTATAAACATAGGATCAATCATGATCAAAGGAGGGTTAGGACTTGCCTTCACCAAAGTCTTCTTCTTCTAAGTCCTCGTAATCCGGATCCTCAGCTTCTTCCTCGTAAGCTTGATTATCTAGCGACTAAAAGTAAATGACGACAAATAAATCTACCGCTCAAGCAATTAATTAAACAAGCATTAAACCAAATAAGATCCAAATAACAACAAATGAAGAAGTTTCTGATAGCATTGGATAGATCATGATTTTAGATGAATTTTGGCGAAAGAATCGCCAAAATCGGAGTTAGAATGAAAAAGATATAGATTTTAGAAGTTGGTGGGATTAAATTAAATAGAACTAAGCTTGATTAATTAAGTATGGGTAAAACTTAATTAATCTGAGGTGATCGAGTATTGGAAAATGATTAGAAAGTAATCTAGTATTTTTGGAGAATTTATGGGATTTTTCTGATATTGGAAAAGTGCATGAAAAAGAATCTGTGTACGTTTTCTGTGTGGACTAAGCGATTTACAGAACGTGTGTGTGGCTGACAGATGGGCCCGTGGGGCCGGTGCACTGTGCTGGCACTGTGTTGTGGACTCGGCCCACGTGCGCTGTGGACCGGGGTGGTGTGTGAGAGCGGTCCACGGTGCACCGAGTTCGTGCACCGTGCTGACTGGGCTAGGGCTAACCGGGTCATGTGGGGCCTGTAGGCCGACGTGGCGTGCCATGTCAGCGGCGGCGCGGCTGGTCAAAAGGCGCCGGAGATAGGGGAGCGCGGTGGCGCGTCGCCGGAGACCTCGCCGGCGGCGCCTACGAGCGACGAAACGCGGCGAGAAGCACCTCTACGGGCTCTACATGCGACGGCGAAGCGATCTGTGCTAGACGTCGACGACGGCGGTGAGCAGAGCGGCGGCGCGTGCTCGCCGGAGATGGGCGGCGCAGAGGTGCGCGAGGGGAAAGTGCGCGCGCGTGCGATTTCTCGAGTGTGTGCCCACGTGCGGGTGCGCGGGTGAGCGGTGAGTGCGAGGCGCGCCTCGGCTTGACCGAGCGCGGCCGGAGAGCTCGCCGGCGACGAGATCGCGCGGCGGCGGGTGGAGGAGCTCGGCGCGGGTGCTCGCGCGAGGGGAGAGGAAGGAAAAGGAAGGGCGCGGGAGAGAGAGAAGAGGAAGGTGAAGCTCACGGTGGGCTGGATGGAGGCGGAGAAGTGCCGGGGACAGCTCGTCGACGTGTGCGGTCACCGAAACCCTAGCCCGCCGTGGACGCCATGGCTCCGCGCTTCAACTGCAAAAACAGGAGGCGCGACAGGATTAGCCAAGGCACGGCGAGGCCGGAGGAAGAAGAAAGAGTCGGCGGGGCTCTACTGTTCGCCGTGTTCACGCTGGCCGGAGGGAGTCGCCGGAGAAGAAGGGGACGCCGGGGAAAAGTGAGATTGGTGGCGCTCGGGTGCGAATTGGGAGTATTTGAGCTCGTGAGAGGAAAGAGGAAGGTGACGCGGAGCTCGCCGTCTATTTAAAGGCGGCCGGGGAGTAGCCGTTGGGGCGGAGTGGTTGGCGTTGGTCAAGCGCCGGTCGCCAATTTTCAACGACGACGCGACGGCGCGCCAGAGAGAGGACGGCGCCCACGCGCGGGATGACGGGCGCGCGATACGGCCACAGTTCATCAGACGAGACGGAGCGGAGCGCTGCTGAGTTGGGCTGATGTCGCGGCATGGCGACTGGCCGGAGTTGGCGAGGTCGTCGGTGTGGGCGCGCGGGGTTGAGGCGACGGGTGATGGGACGGAGCGACGCTGGCTCGAGCGCGCGCACGTGCAGCTTAAGACGGCGTCCTGTGCGGCGACGGGACGAGACGGCGTGGCGTCACGACGGCATGGGCGACACTGCGGCGCGCGTCGGGAGGAGGGAGACGACGGGCGGGGTCCCCGCATCCGTCGGCGACGCGTGGAGAGGTAGGCGGGTTGGGCCGCTGCTGGGCCGAAGGGAGGAGAGGGAGGTTGGGCCGGCCAGGCCGCGGGGAAAGAAAAGGAAAGGGGGAAGGCCGGGCCGGTTGAGAGAAAAGAGGAAGGGTGGCCCGCGGGAAAAGAAATGTTTGAACATTACTCAGCTTTGAGATAGATACAAATTTGAATGGAATTCAAATTTGAAAAAAGGAATCAAACCAACTGAACACACAAACAAAAACAAGAAATTCCGAACATGCTCATGGTGTAATTCGATGCACATTTAAAATTCAAAAACTCAATTTGGCATGAACTTGATACGCTAGTTTGATTGAATTTGTTCGAATTCGAAAAAGTTCAAATTTTTAGTGATTTTTACAATGTGGCAAAACACAGGGTGTTACAAACCTACCCCACTTAGAGGGAATCTCGTCCTCGAGATTCAGGCTCTTCCTCGAACAGGTAGGGAAACTCCTTCTTGAGATCATCCTCGCGTTCCCATGTAGCCTCCGCTTCTGTGTGATTACTCCATTGCACTCGGCAAAACCGAATGGCATTCCTTCTTGTTAGCCGAGTAGCAACATCCAAGATCCTGATTGGCCTCTCTTGATATCTGAGATCCGGTTGAAGATCCATCACCTCTGGTGGTACTATCTCCTCTGGGACTCTCAGGCATTTCTTCAACTGCGAGACATGGAAGACATTGTGGATGTCTGACATTTCCTGAGGTAGTTCAAGGCGGTATGCCACTGCTCCTATCTTCTCGAGTACCTTGAAGGGTCCGATATATCTGGGTGCCAACTTTCCTCGGACTCTGAACCTTCGAGTACCTCGTATTGGTGATACTTTGAGATACACGTAATCTCCTGCTTCGAAGCTCAGATCTCTGCGCCTGGTGTCTGCATAGCTTTTCTGTCTACTCTGGGCAACTTTCAGATTCTCTCGGATCAAAGCCACTTTCTCCTCAGCATCTCTGATGACTGCTGGTCCAAAGAAGGATCGTTCTCCAACTTCCGACCACATGAGAGGTGTTCTGCACTTTCTGCCATACAGAGCTTCAAAGGGTGACATCTGCAGGCTGGCTTGATAACTGTTGTTGTAGGAGAACTCTGCGAAGGATAGACTTTTCTCCCAATCTTTCCCATAGGCTAAGACACATGCTCTCAACATATCCTCTAGTATTTGATTGACTCTTTCAGTCTGTCCGTCTGTCTGAGGGTGATAAGCGGAGGTGTAGTCCAACTTTGTTTTCAGTAGCTTGTGCAGACTTTTCCAGAATATTGAGGTGAACTGGGCACCTCGATCTGACACTATTCTGCTCGGGACTCCATGTAACTTGAGAACATTATCTATGTACAGCTGAGCATAATTGTCCCCTCGGTGGGTTGTCTTCACTGCTATGAAGTGTGCAACCTTTGTCAGACGATCTACTATGACCCATATTGAATCATTTCCTTTCTGGGTACGAGGTAGCCCCACAATGAAATCCATACTGATCTCGTCCCATTTCCATACTGGAACATGTAGCGGCTGTAACAGTCCTGCAGGTCTTTTGTGTTCTGCCTTGACTCTGCTGCAGATATCACATCGGGCAACGAACTATGCTATGTCCCTTTTCATATCTGTCCACCAGTACTTCTGTTTCAGGTCCAAGTACATCTTGGTACCTCCTGGATGAATGGAGTATGCTGAATTATGTGCTTCATCCATGATAAGCTGCTGATATCCACCATTTTTGGGTACACAGATTCGGTCCTTGTACCATAAAGTGCCTTGATCATCTACTCTGAAACCTGGTGCTTTATCTACTCCTGTTTTCTCTTTTAACTCTTGTATTTCCTCATCTTCTATTTGAGCTGCTCGGATCTGACCTTCCAGAGTTGGTTCAACATGCAAGGTGTTTAACTGGCTTGCACCTGTGAAGTGTAGATTCAACTGCCCGAACTCTGCCAGTAACTCAGGTCTTCGTCTGTTCAACTTGGTGCTGTTGCAATGAGCCTTCCGGCTTAGTGCATCTGCCACTACATTGGCCTTTCCAGGGTGATACTGTATGTCCAGGTTGTAGTCCTTGATTAATTCCAACCATCTTCTCTGCCTGAGATTTAGATCTGACTGTGTGAAGATGTACTTCAAGCTTTTATGATCTGTGTAAATTTCACACTTATTTCCAATAAGATAGTGCCTCCAAATCTTCAAAGCATGCACAACTGCTGCTAACTCTAGATCATGGGTTGGATAATTCTGCTCGTGAGTCTTCAACTGTCTTGAAGCATAAGCTACCACTCTTCCATCTTGCATCAGGACACATCCTAATCCTTGTCGAGACGCGTCGCAGAATACGACAAAATCTCGATGGATATCCGGTAGGATTAGCACCGGGGCTGTTGTTAACCTTCTTTTCAACTCCTGAAAACTCTTTTCACAAGCATCTGTCCACTTGAACTCCTTTCCTTTCTGTGTCAGGGCGGTCATTGGTCTGGCTAGCTTGGAGAATCCTTCTATAAATCTGCGATAGTAACCTGCCAATCCAAGGAAACTTCTGATCTCTGTCACATTGGTGGGTTGCTTCCAGTTAGTGACTGCTTCCACCTTGGCTGGGTCTACTGCCACACCTTCTTCTGTCAGGATATGACCAAGGAAGGCTACTTCTCTCAACCAAAATTCACACTTGCTGAACTTGGCATAGAGCTCATGTGCTCTCAGCTTCTCAAGTACAATCCTTAGATGTTGTTCGTGCTCTTCGGCACTCTTAGAGTAAATCAGGATGTCGTCAATGAAGACTACGACAAACTGATCTAACTCTTCCATGAAGACCTTGTTCATCAGATTCGTGAAGTATGCCGGTGCATTGGTAAGTCCAAAAGGCATCACTGTAAACTCATACTGACCATATCTGGTGACAAAAGCTGTCTTGAGTATATCTCCTTCTCAAATCTTCAGCTGATAGTAACCAGATCTTAAGTCGATCTTGGAGAAGAACTTGGCTCCCTTCAGCTGGTCAAACAAATCATCGATCCTGGGCAGTGGGTACTTATTCTTGATGGTGACTTCATTGAGTGAACGGTAGTCAATGCACATTCTGAGACTGCCATCTTTCTTCTTGACAAACAGAACAGTGATCCCCAAGGAGAAGAACTTGGTCTGATGAAACCTTTCTCTTGTAATTCTGCTATCTGCAACTTCAACTCTGCTAGCTCATTTGCTGCCATCCGATAGGGTCTCTTAGCTATTGGAGAGGTTCC
Organism: Eragrostis nindensis; assembly: GCA_012490785.1. Classification (NCBI taxonomy): domain Eukaryota; kingdom Viridiplantae; phylum Streptophyta; class Magnoliopsida; order Poales; family Poaceae; genus Eragrostis; species Eragrostis nindensis. Next base: position 108,522 of record JAAXCT010000379.1, on the reverse strand, counting down.
GGGGAGAAGCTCAATGATGAATTCGATATCTCGCTCTGGTGGCATTCCAGGTAGCTCATCCGGGAAGACGTCTTGGTACTCACAGACTACTGGTACTTCTTCCAAGGGTTTGGCCTCTATACTGCATACCATGGGTGTGATCATTGCTCTTCTTGGCTCACATTCTACTTTGATTCCCTGATGGTTCACTAAGGATACTCTTCGGGTATCACAGGCTATATTGCCTTGATGCTTGCTCAACCAATCCATTCCAAGGATAACATCTATTCCTGCAGACTTGAGCACTACTAGGTCTGCTAGGAACACTACCCCACTTAAAATCTTAACCCGGGGACATCCCAACAAACACTTAATTTCCGCCCCAGGGGATTTTGTTATCAGGGGTTGTTTGAGCAAAACAGTTGGAAAACCATGTGCAGCAACAAAACTTGAAGATATGAACGAATGCGAAGCTCCTGAATCAAACAGAAAGTGGAGTTGACAAGGTACTCACCAAGGACAACGTCTTGTGCTTCCTCAGCTTCCTCGGTGTTGATGTGGTTGACTTTGCCTCGACCGAAGGTCTGGTTGTTCCTCCGCTGCGGTCCTGAGGATTGCTATCCACCACGTCCAACTCCTGATGCTGCAGTCCTGGTATTGCTGGGCTGATATGACTGAGCTGGTGCCTGGTTCTGGTTCAGATAAGGGCATCTGGCAACCATGTGACCTGGTTCACGGCAGTGAAAGCATGTCCTTTTCTCATTTTGGGCTGGCTGGGCAACACTGGGGCTGCGTTTCTGCTGACTGCCTGTATTCTGGTTGCGGTAGGAAGGAGCTGACTTCTGCTGGTTTGATGTTGAGGTACGATACTGCATGGTCGGTTGGTGCCTAGACTTCTGGGAAAAGCTGTTCCTTGACCTCTGGTTCCTTTCCTGCTGCTTGAACTTCTGTGCGTTGAACTTGCGCTTCCTGTCATTCTCAAGGTGAGAACGAGCATCTTCCAGAAGGATAGCTCGGTTCATCAGAGTGTTAAAATCTGGATAGATATGAGTGATTGTTGGCATTTCTTACGCAAAAAGATTTAATTCAATTTCCGCAAGCGCACGGAACACCATTGTAGCATTTCACCCGGGAGTATTCCAAGGTTATCGTATTTATATTTTCCTCAGGGAAGCAGGGCTAAGAATATCATGAATTAACAAGGAAACATCTATTATTTATAACTTGCAAACTAGACCAAAGCAGGGATACATATATGATATGTGTGTGGCACTCAGGAGAACATCCATCGATATAGTTAACAAGGAGTTAGCGTTTAGTTTGGGAGAACAACGAGCAGAAGGTATCAATTAGCCTAGGGGTTAGCATTTAGGATTTCCTGATAGTCTACGATTATTTACTTAAGCTTTTATTACAGATACGTTCCTGCATATCGGGGCACGGATGTGCTAGGTCTGCTGGAGCAACCTAGGAATCCACCCGCTATAATTAAGACCCTGCTAGGTCCAACCCGGACGTGGTGGATTACAGAGACCGGTGTAGCTGTCACATACACTCGCGGCTACCATCCTCCGTGGGGTTGGGTGCAAACTCACGTCTAGAATAATTCCTTGAACCATACAAGCAATTATCTTAAATAATTTACCCTAAGCTTTTGGGGCAAACCACCCATTATAGTAAATCCGAATAAATTACTTCCGTATAACCAGCGGGTAATATATCCTTATCTACCATTGCATGGACGTGGAACCAACACAAGAATTTCTCTATAACAATTACTTAAATAAATAAATATAAACTAAAAAGAAAACTAAATTAAATAAATAAGAAAATAATTATATTAAAGAAAGTATGAAAGAAAAGATACACGAGAACTTTACCCAAACTCCGAAGAGAACTCCGGAGCTCCGAGCGAAGCTCTCACTTCTACTCTAACTCCCATGACTAAAATACTAATCCTATTCTAAACTACACAAGTGGGGTGATCTTCCATGAGAAAGAGCGTGACCCTACTTGGGGTCTTCTCTTCTCAAGTGTGAGGTGCGAGTTGCTTGTGAGGTAGCCGGGGGTATTTATAGCTTCTCCATGGCGGTGGGAGCTATATGGCCGAAGCTGGAGTGCCGGGCCCGCCAAGCCAGGCCGGCCGGCCAAGTAGGGGGGCCGGCCGGCCGCCCATTGCGTCGGTTTGCCACCGCCTCGATGCTGGACGCTCTTGATTTGCTCGTGATGACAGTTGTCCAGTCGGTGGCTCTGTGGGGGCGGCAGAAGAGGAGTGAGGGCCAAGTTGAGGCCCAAAACAGCCCACCTTCTAGAACGTCGGTGGAATTCTTCTAAACAGGCTTTTAATTCTGCGTTGTAGGCCTGTTTGTAGCTCGCTGGAGGAAGACCGAGGCCTGGGGCCACCTTGTGGGGCCGGCCGGCCTATAGGTGGGGCCGGGCGGCTAGTCTTTGTGCCAGCTGGGCCCACTTTCCTCCATATTTCCCTCCTGCATCCAAATATCACCAAAACTTGTAGAGTAGCATTAATCCTAACTACTATGCGCAGAATCTTGGTGACATGCCTTTATTTACCGGTATTGTGACGGTCAAAACAGGGTTTAACGACCGCCAACAGTGATCAGCTGCATCCTCAGGCTGGGACTGAGTCCTTTCCTGAAGCGATCCTGCTTCTTCTTGTCAGTATTGACATCATCAGGTGCATAGCGTGCCAGCTTCATGAACTTCCTGATATACTAATTCACTGTCATGGCTCCTTGCTTCAGAGAGCGGAACTCATCTGCCTTCATCTCCATGATACCTTCAAGGATGTGGTACCTCCTGAACTCCTCCTGGAATTCATCCCAAGTGATAGCATCAGCATTCTCTGCAGCTTCACAGTAGTTATCTCACCACTCACTTGCTGCTCCAATGAGCTGGTGAGATGCCAGAAGAACTTTCTCTCTGTCGGTGGCATTGACAACCTGCAGCTTCTTGGTGATGCCTCTCAGCCAATCATCTGCTGCCAAGGGATCTTCTTCAGCACTTTCAAAGGTCGGTGGCCTGAGTCTCATAAACTCTGACATCTTGTTCTGGGGACCAGTTGTACGGTCTAGAAGTCCTTGGGCAATGACCTCCATCAGACGGGTCTGGTTATCCATTACTGCCACTAGGTTAGTGACAGGTGGTTGAGGTTTCTGCCTCTGCCACGTCCACGTCCACTGCCCGTATCATGTCCATCATCCTCTTGCTCCTCATGTGTTGCATGCCTCTGGCGCTGCTGGATCCTGGCGGACCTCTTGGGAGGCATCTGTTGATTGATAGAGAAAGGGTGAGATTGAGACAGGGTTATGGTTACTAGCTTTATCGAGGAAGCAAAGCAAACACTGAAGATAACTAACACACAAACATGAAGATCCAGCATCACTACAACATCACAGCATCACATATACATCATAACATAGGTTCTATCACACATACCCAAATCCTTTCATATAGAAGGATTTGACGGATACAACTAGATACAGGACTCGACAACATGGTACACTAGGATGCAACGACACACAACTGCTGGACTACACAAACACACACACTGCTGACTAAACAAACTACGGGTACAAGCACTGCTGCCACAAGTGCTGCTGGTAGTTGACTCCATCACTGCTAACTGCTGCTCACAGGTCGAAGCCACGGTCCCTGCGCCACTCCTAGTACAGGTCGAAGGGGTCGCTCCACTGGGAGTGAGCACTGAGCAACTGGTAGTACTCGAAGAGGCCTGCGCCACTGAGCATCTGGGGTCCAAGTGCCTGCTGCTGAGCTGCTGGGAAGTACTGTGCTGGGGGTGCAGCGAACACTGGCTGGTACTGAACTGGTGGTGCAACAAGTGGTGACAGGTACTGAGCCGGTGGCACGACAACTGTGGGGTAGTACTGAGCTGGTGGTGCAACAGGTGCTGGCTGGTACGGAGTTGGTGGATCAACAACTGCTGGCTGGGGGTGAGCTGGCGAGTCAGCAACTGCTGGGTGGTCCTCATCCATCGCATCATCGTCTCCTGTGAGATCGACGATCTGATCTGCCATGGAGTCCTCTGACTCCTCTGACTGGTCGTCCTCAAACATCTGGTAGAACTCAGGTGGTATGTTATACACAAGAGGCTGACCATCTGACGAAGAATCTGAGTACTCTGCCCAGTCACTGTCGTACTTCAACTCGAAGAACGGGATGTTCTCCGACGGCTCGTCCTCAGCAGCCTCCTCACCCTGTGGGTGGTCCTCTGGTAACTCTAGCTCAGGGTCGTCCACTGCCATCTCAGCATCCTCGTCCTCTGTGGGCTCCTCCTCAGTCCTCACTGAGTCCTCCTCGTGTGCTGAGTCGTCGTCGTCCTCTGAACTGTCAGACTCCATCAGAAAACCGTGTGCTGCCACTGGAGCTGGTGCTACCTCTGTGGGAACTGGGACTGGAACAACCTCTGTGGGAGCTGGGACTGGAACAAGTGCCTGGTCTGGTGCTGCCTCTGAGGGAACTGGGGCTGCCTGCTGTGCTACTCCGGACGGTCCTGCACCTCCAACATCCTCACTGTCACTAGAGTCATCCTCTGTGTCTGTAGTGTCGTCATCACCCTCTGAGTCTGTAGGTGCTGCGTAGTGTGAGTGGCGGTGCAGTCCCTTGACCCTCGGGAGAAACCTGCGACGGGGTCCTCCGTGGTGCGTGTGGCACCCCACGTAACAACTGTCCAACCTCTTGATAAGGTAGGTGGCATCCTCTCTCCAGAGCTTCTTGGTACGCTCTAGGGTAGCCTGGGTCTCTGTGAGCTGAGCCTGAACCGCAGCTAGCTGTGCCTGAGCCTCTGTAAGCTTGTCTATCTCCTCCTGCCAGTGCTCTGCGGTGGACTCGAGAACATACTGTGTCTGGGCAAGTCGTGCCAGGGTCTCTGTGAGCTGCTCACTGAGGGCTCTCTCTCTAGTCTCTGCCTCCTCGGCTCTGGTGACACACCTCGACCACTGTCGCTGGTGCTGCTCGTACAGGTCGTCCAAAGCAAGAAGGTACTGGACGGTGGCAACCAAGGCGGGGTTATCCTCTGTCTGGCTCAAACCCTGAAGTGCCCTCCACCTACGACGCCACGCCGGCCGGCAGAAGGTGTAGAGCGGGAAGTAGCGGGACGGCGTGCCACGCACGTCCTGCTCGTGCCGCTCGCAGAAGAGGAGCAGGGCCTTACGGGCCCCTGCCTGGTAGGCGTCGGCGAGTGAAGCGCCGAAGGTCGTGGCTGTCAGCGGCTCCCAGTCAGGGTGCTCGGGTGACTGGAGGATAGTCACGCGAACCTCGCACCTCTGGGTGCCATGCTGGACGGAGCGACGGGTGCGGTACTCTAGACGGTCGGTGTAGCCGAACCTCTTGCAGGGTCTCCCAAAGAACCTCTGGGAAAGCCTGCAGCGCCAATCTGGTAGCTGAAGGACCACTCGCTGTCTACCAACTGGACCTCCATCTGTTCAACAAAAGTTGAAGACGGGTAAGTACACAACAACGGAACTAAATTTTATAAAGACAGTACAGGAAGTAAAATTTTGTAATATAGCTTATAGATATAAAATATCACTCTCTTACACTCGTTCCAGCTTAGGGTCCATCCTACGGTCAAGCATGGCTCTGATACCACTCTGTCGTACCCATTTCTGGGGCACTAGTGCTTACCCGTATCAGTCCCTGGATCAGACGCTGATACGAACACTTACACAGAATGTCATCACAGAGTCATAACTTACATAAATATTACCGAGTCCCATACAAGCCTTCATACATAAAAGGTCTTACAACACTCGGCCAGCGGCCGGCTTATTACAACAAACATCACCTCGGGAACTACTACAACAGAACCACTTAAACACAACTACAGCGGAAAACGGGGACGGGACCACTACAGGCAACTCGAGTGCGGACAGAACCCTACTCTTCGTCTTCACCATCCTGGAACTCGTACTCGGGCTCTTCATCTTAATGATGAAAGCAAGGGTGAGTACATAGGGTACTCAGCAAGCCCTAACACAAGGGGTAAAAGCATGCAAGGGTATAACCAAGGATAGGCTGAGGTTTAAGCATAGCGGGTAAAGCCATGTTTATGCAAAGGTTGTTTTAAAAGCAAAGCCAGTTGCAACTACCATCAAGATTATTGTTGACATTTAGTGGGGTTGTTTGGCCCTGGGGGAGATGCAATCCATCCCGCCAGTTCCCAAGTTTTAATGCTGGCAGGAAACCAGCGCACGGTTCCACACCGGTGTATTCCAAAAACACGCCAAGGATATAACTCACACCGTTATACTAATCTTGTGTGGCCAAAGCTTTCGCGTCGTCCAATACCGTGGAACACGGCTATCCAGATAGATTTTACACTCTGCAGAGGTTGTACACGATTCCCCACAAGGTATACCAGTCCCTCCCACCGTCGTGGTTAGGAAAGGCATACAGAGGTCCCGTACCTACTTGGTGTCACCACGGCATCCACCCACGGAAAAATCATCCGACCAGGGGCTTCATCAAATCATATAGAGAGACCTGAACAATATCCACATGCCGGGCTCGCGTCCCACTGTCGGCGAGTCTTCTCCTGGCTTCCGCTGCAACTCCTGCCCCCGAGTGGATACCGGGTGAGCACTATAGTAGGGTGTGGTTCCAACTCTTTCCCATTCAAGACTTGTGGCTGTACGAAGGGTGCTAGGCCAGGCGGCACAGGAACCGGTCCTTATACGACCGAAGCAGGCATCTTCAATAGCTATCCTCACAGAGGAGTTGCATCCCAGAGATAGCCCTCCCCACTGAGGACTACCTCGCCTGCTCCCGCCAAAGTATCCCCACTATGAGGTTGCACAAGTCACTAATTACCATCCCACATTATCATATTCACAACACGCACCACCGAGCACTCACGCATTTAACACAAAAAGCATGTATAGCAAGATTAATTAAGTACACATGTGTAACAGTCCTAAGCAGCATAGCATTCCAACTAATCATTAAATAATTAACGAATGTTGGACCCTAAGTATAACAAGGAAAGCTAGGTAATCAATAACAAGGCATGGCAATCAATAAGTACTTAGGACATACTAAGCATTAAACATCATGCAATTTATTTGTAAACGGGCTCTAAGTAGCTAATTTATAAACATAGGATCAATCATGATCAAAGGAGGGTTAGGACTTGCCTTCACCAAAGTCTTCTTCTTCTAAGTCCTCGTAATCCGGATCCTCAGCTTCTTCCTCGTAAGCTTGATTATCTAGCGATCAAAAGTAAATGACGACAAATAAATCTACCGCTCAAGCAATTAATTAAACAAGCATTAAACCAAATAAGATCCAAATAAACAACAAATGAAGAAGTTTCTGATAGCATTGGATAGATCATGATTTTAGATGAATTTTGGCGAAAGAATCGCCAAAATCGGAGTTAGAATGAAAAAGATATAGATTTTAGAAGTTGGTGGGATTAAATTAAATAGAACTAAGCTTGATTAATTAAGTATGGGTAAAACTTAATTAATCTGAGGTGATCGAGTATTGGAAAATGATTAGAAAGTAATCTAGTATTTTTGGAGAATTTATGGGATTTTTCTGATATTGGAAAAGTGCATGAAAAAGAATCTGTGTACGTTTTCTGTGTGGACTAAGCGATTTACAGAACGTGCGTGTGGCTGACAGATGGGCCCGTGGGGCCGGTGCACTGCGCTGGCACTGTGTTGTGGACTCGGCCCACGTGCGCTGTGGACCGGGGTGGTGTGTGAGAGCGGTCCACGGTGCACCGAGTTCGTGCACCGTGCTGACTGGGCTGGGGCTGACCGGGTCGTGTGGGGCCTGTAGGCCGACGGGGCGTGCCATGTCAGCGGTGGCGCGGCTGGTCAAAAGGCGCCGGAGACAGGGCAGCGCGGTGGCGCGTCGCCGGAGACCTCGCCGGCGGCGCCTACGAGCGACGAAACGCGGCGAGAAGCACCTCTACGGCCTCTACATGCGAAGGCGAAGCGATCTGTGCTAGACGTCGACGACGGCGGTGAGCAGAGCGGCGGCGCGCGCTCGCCGGAGATGGGCGGCGCGGAGGTGCGCGAGGGGAAAGTGCGCGCGCGTGCGATTTCTCGAGTGTGTGCTCACGTGCGGGTGCGCGGGTGAGCGGTGAGTGCGAGGCGCGCCTCGGCTTGACCGGGCGCGGCCGGAGAGCTCGCCGGCGACGAGGTCGCGCGGCGGCGGGTGGAGGAGCTCGGCGCGGGTGCTCGCGCGAGGGGAGAGGAAGGAAAAGGAAGGGCGCGGGAGAGAGAGAAGAGGAAGGCGAAGCTCACGGTGGGCTGGATGGAGGCGGAGAAGTGCCGGGGACAGCTCGTCGACGTGCGCGGTCACCGGAACCCTAGCCCGCCGTGGACGCCATGGCTCCGCGCTTCAACTGCAAAAACAGGAGGCGCGACAGGATTAGCCAAGGCTCGGCGAGGCCGGAGGAAGAAGAAAGAGTCGGCGGGGCTCTACTGTTCGCCGTGTTCACGCTGGCCGGAGGGAGTCGCCGGAGAAGAAGGGGACGCCGGGGAAAAGTGAGATTGGTGGCGCTCGGGTGCGAATTGGGAGTATTTGAGCTCCTGAGAGGAAAGAGGAAGGTGACGCGGAGCTCGCCGTCTATTTAAAGGCGGCCGGGGAGTAGCCGTTGGGGCGGAGTGGTTGGCGTTGGTCAAGCGCCGGTCGCCAATTTTCAACGACGACGCGACGGCGCGCCAGAGAGAGGACGGCGCCCACGCGCGGGATGACGGGCGCGCGATACAGCCACAGTTCATCAGACGAGACGGAGCGGAGCGCTGCTGAGCTGGGCTGATGTCGCGGCATGGCGACTGGCCGGAGTTGGCGAGGTCGTCGGTGTGGGCGCGCGGGGTTGAGGCGACGGGCGATGGGACGGAGCGACGCTGGCTCGAGCGCGCGCACGTGCAGCTTAAGACGGCGTCCTGTGCGGCGACAGGACGAGACGGCGTGGCGTCACGACGGCATGGGCGACGCTGCGGCGCGTCTCGGGAGGAGGGAGACGACGGGCGGGGTCCCCGCGTCCGTCGGCGACGCGTGGAGAGGTAGGCGGGTTGGGCCGCTGTTGGGCCGAAGGGAGGAGAGGGAGGTTGGGCCGGCCAGGCCGCGGGGAAAGAAAAGGAAAGGGGGAAGGCCGGGCCGGTTGAGAGAAAAGAGGAAGGGTGGCCCGCGGGAAAAGAAATGTTTGAACATTACTCAGCTTTGAGATAGATACAAATTTGAATGGAATTCAAATTTGAAAAAAGGAATCAAACCAACTGAACACACAAACTAAAACAAGCAATTCCGAACATGCTCATGGTGTAATTCTATGCACATTTAAAATTCAAAAACTCAATTTGGCATGAACTTGATACGCTAGTTTGATTGAATTTGTTCGAATTCGAAAAAGTTCAAATTTTTAGTGATTTTTACAATGTGGCAAAACACAGGGTGTTACAACCACGTACCACACGCTAAACATGGCCTTTCTTTAGATAGTATATTTAGTGATGGCTTGATACACGGGTGATGAATAGCTGAATTTGGAAATACATGAATTCGCGAAAAGAAAATTCTGAAACGGATGAAGAAAATATCAAATCAATATATAAATAAAATATAAAAAATCAAGGAAAATAATACTATTGATATACTATTAGCTAATGAAGGGCGCAATCGGAAGAGTTGCTATTGCTGTAGCGGTAGCCAGCTACAGCCATAACGCAACAATCAGGGCAGGTGTTGTGGCTGCCCCTGGCAGCTAGCAGCCATAACGCAACAATTAGGGCAGTTGCTCCGATCACAGCCGCAACACAGCCGGAAGAACTCTTCATATGGAGCCGTTAATCTCCAGAAAAATCATGCATACAAGAGTCCTGATATTCTTTATGCCATTGTAATGTTAAATAATCCGTGGAGCGCCATCGTTTGGTCCATATATGTAACTATAGATCTCACGTGGCTCCGACTGGACTCTGACTCTCTGAGAATCCGATTAGAAACACTAGTGTTGCCAACCCATCGGGTAAGGGTGTTGACCCAATATAACATGGTCAGTAACACATCCAACGGCCAAAGCAACAAACAAAAACAATTATTCAGTTTTTAGTGAAAAAAGAGTCTTGCCTGAAGGGCAACGAATTGTGCAAAACACCCTCCCTCCCATTATACTTGGCACTTTAGCTCTAGGCAAAAGAAATTAAAAAAAAATAAAAAATATGGGTGCACATGAAACGATGAGAAAAGAGATACAAATAAAGATGTATTCAAAACGGAGATATGTGCAAATGAGAAAATGCCAAATATTTTAGGGAAACAAGAGAAACCTGTAATGCTAAGTAATCTGGGACGGAAAGAATACCCTACAATTACTCTTTCTTTTTATTCTGAGTACCCTACAATTACTACTCTAGCTGCTTAATTCTTGTACTGTACTGTACGTTTCAATTATTCTGAGTGCTCTATTCTGTTCATTCTTGTACTGTACGTTCATCCCCAATCACAAACATGTCCATGTGAAAGCCTCCCTGCGAATAACTATAGTACAGTACGCTGAAAACTCAGACCCACCTGGCTAGTTCAGAACTTGGATGCATGTGTCCCTCCCCCCTCATTTGAACAATCCTACAATCGTTCAGACTTTCACGTACCTAGCTTGTTCTGTAGCATTTAGCTACTTCCAAATGTTCACTAGCTACCTTTCGGTGTGCCCACATATGTACATGCAAATCCCTTCCTTATGTATGCACGAGAGAGAGAGAGCGCGCAGTATGCAGAATTGTACAGCAGGGACAATTACGGAAGCAAGCACAGCCGTATTAGGCAACGGGATGCGTGCTTTGGGAGTATCTGCTTGTAGCTTCCTGTGCTGCCCCGAGGCCTGATCAGCCTAACAAAGCCCACAATTAATGCATGCCTCTGCACGGCCCCTTTAAACTTTGAACCAAACACAACCCAGAGAAGAAGCCAACATGAAATATAGCTGTCGCCTGTCGGCGCCATGCAAGCACATATCCTGAACAGCAACGAGACAAGCAGTAAACGTCCAAAATATATATGCTGCCTATATTCTGGCATGGTCCGGCCTTCACATGATGAGCTTGACATCAAGGGTGGCCACCACGAGATTTCTCCAGCCAAAATTAAGCAAATGAAAACATGACGAAATTGCACGAAAAATCACGAAACTGAGCTGCACCTCCGCTAGCCAGAGACCGTGCAGCATTACTAGCAACCAAGAATGTCGACGAAAAGGGAAACTAATTAATCCAGTTGCTTTAACCCCGAACTAGTTTAAGTCCATCCAGAGAGAGATTAAAGTACTTAATATCCATTCTCCATCTCTCCCTCACTCTAGCTTACCTTGCATATGCATTGAAAATGCATGCCAGAAAACTCTTCTGTTTATTGCAACATGTTGTTGCTCCGTTTGTTGGTGGTGATTCATTCCCTGACCCATCACTTCATCTGTGCTGGATCGAGCGAGCCGATGTGGAGCCCGAGCGGCGCCATGGTGCCCCTGCCGCCGACGCCGAGGAAGTCCCTGGTGCTCAGCTTGCCGTCGTCGACGCCCGCGAACCCCGAGGCTCCACCGGCCAGGGAGTTCATGATGAGGTCATGGAAGTGCGACTCGTGCGCCGCCGAGCCTTCTCCTCCTGCAGCCCTGCTGCTCCCCTGCTGCCCGTTGTTGCCGCCGAACCCGGCCGCGCGGAGCAGCGCGCTTGGGCCGTTGGGGTTGCTCGACGTGGACCCCATCTGCGCCGCCTTGAGCAGCAGCGCCGTCGCCGAGTTCTGCGCCAGGCCGGCCGACGAGTTGCTGTTGTTGTTGTACAGCTGGGAAGCGAAGCTGCCGCCAAGGTGGTTCCCGATCATGCTGCGCTGCTCGGCGTTGCTGCTGCCCCCACCGCCGCCGTTGAATTGTTCTTGCATGACGAGGCGCGCGTCCTGGCCGCCACCGCCACCATTGCCGGAGAAGAAGCCAAGGTTCAGGAGGTTGTTGCCGTTGCTGCTGCCCGGCTGGCCATGGTTCTGCTCGGGAAGCTGCATCAGGCCGTGGAAGGCCGGCGGCTTGCCGTGGAGCAGAGAGCTCTGCTGGTGCTGGCTGCCCTGGGACTGGTCGCCGTCCTCGGAGAAGTCCTGGGTGGGAGCATGACCACCGCCGCCGCCGAGGAAAAAGGACGATGAGGAGCCCGACGCCTGAGAGTGGTGAAACATGGAGGAGCCCGAGGACGACGACGGTATCATGTGGTCGAACTGCGCGGCCGCCGCTGCTGAGGAAGACTGGGCCTGGTGGTCCCCGAAGATGGGTATCTGGGGGGCCGCGCCAGAGAGCCCAAGGGCCATGCCGCCAGAGCCGACGTAGAGGCCGGCGCCCAGGGGTGGAATGTGCGCGCTCTCACGAGCCAGCGCGTCGCAAAAAGCGCGGTGAGTGATGAAGCTGTCCCTCCTGCATGCACACGTGAAAAAAAAAGGTCAAAAAAATCCAAAGATATTTGGCTTAATCTACGTGTTTTCTTTGCAAAACATGTACATTACAAAAACCAGACGCAAATCTCCCGACAACATAATATTGCAAACAAATTGAACTGAAAATGTACTAGAATATTAACAAAAATAGTAGAATCATAAGAAAATCATCAAAGGAAAATTAAAATATATATTGGACGGGGCGGTAATGGAAATCACCATAAGAAAATTACTTAATTAAAAGATCATATAAAAGATATTCTCTTCGATCGATTCAGATTTCTACGGCTGCGGCTGTTTCGATTTCTAAACTCACGTATGTTTGTTTGCTACTATAAAAAAGGCTGCAGCTGCAGCAATAAAAATATTAATCGGCATTTACAGAGTTGCCACTTATTTACGAAGCAAGAAGTTGCACGCGGCAGAAAGCTACTTATTGATGGAGCAGAATAATATTAATCGGCATTACAAGAATCTTACTAATTTATGAAGTGAGAATTACGCACACGCTACTTATTGATGGAGTAAGAATTACGCACGCTCCGGAAATCGGCGCCACACCCGTAGCCGCCACAATGCCAGAAAAGAAATGTTGAGTCTGGTGTGACCGCCGCTGCCACGGGAGACCAACCAAGCAGCGCCGTTTGTTTTCGCGTGGCCGCCACGCGGCGAAGTGCGGCGGCAATCCAAACACGCTCTAAACATGCTGATTAATTGCTGGAGCAGCGCTTTGCACAGTAAAAACGACATTGCATGTAAAATGGGTATCGTCGCTGTAAACCCTAAACATGCCGAAACAACAAAAGTGCGAATGACACACAACTGACATACCAATGGAGCTACGCACTACAGTACATAACAAGGGAAACAGAAGAAATACAGCAGGCTCGTGACACGCGAACGAACGAGACGGAAATGGTTAGGCCCCGTTTGGAACGCAGGAATTTCACAGGAATTTTACAGGAATTTCACAGGAAACAGTTCAATTCTCGTAGGAATAGAGAAGGATTCCTCCATTCCAAACGGGGCCTTAACCGGCGCCGGAGGGGGTCAGGCCCCGGCACGGTTGCAGAGCGCGTGCACGCGCAGGTCTGGCGAGTTGCATGCCATGCATCAATCACATGCGGAGGAGGAAGGAAGCCTGCTGGCCGTGTGGCTGCTAGCGCTAGAGTGCAATGTCGTCACGTGAACAGGTGGGGATGCAAGGAGAGCGTGGATTCCGAGGCGGAAAAGGAAGAACTGCCGATCAAAAGACCATGTCAGGAAGGGTGCTGCGCGCATATCTCCAGTCCCCTCCCGACAAGGACAGTTCACGTGGGAGCAGCGCCTCCTTCCTCTCCCCATCGGTCCCTCTTCTTTCCCCGTTTCGTCTCCCGTGCGCAGAATCGGAATCCTAGACCAGCAAGCTACGTACACGCACGCCCTCGCCATTTTCGGAGCAGTAACATCCTAACCCTAACGCCCATCCATCAAATCACCTCCTCCTAGCTCGTCAAACGTGTCGTCATGACACAATCATGCATATTCACCCGAACAAAGGGAACAATCCGTAACGAAACGTAAATGAAAAGAAGAAAACAGCAAGATATGCACGTATCAGGTACGAGGATCATCGATCAAATCGAGGAAAACATGAAACAAGAACGGAAAAGAAAACGGACCTTGAGAAGAGCGTGCCGCAGTCGCAGCGGTACTCGCGCGTGCCACACGTCTTGGAGTGCGCCTTCCAGTCCGATTGCACGGCGTAACGTTTGTTGCACTTGTCGCACTTCCACTTTTTCTCGCCGTGCTTCCGGCAGTAGTGCTTCTTGATCCCCGTGAGGTCGCCCAGCGCCCGCGACGGGTCGTGGTGCACGCAGGTCGGCTCCGGGCACAGGTAAACCTTGCGCCGGTTCTCCTTGGGGTTCTTCTGCTTCAGCTTCCACGGGAGGTTGTGCCCGCGACGGTGCAGCTGCAGGTTCTGCTCCCGCTGGAATCCCTTGTTGCACACCTCGCAGACGAAGCGGTTTGTCGCCAGCAGCGTCCGCGGCGACAGCGCGATCACCTCAGCATCGGGATCTGGACCAACACAAGCGCATCGTATCAGCAGAGACGAAGAACAAAACTCCGATCCGATTGAACGAGAACAAGCGCATGCATCAAGTACTAGCTAGCGTAATCGATCGATCCAGAAGAGGAAGGAAATTCTTACTTGGATTGCCCGGCTGGTTCCTCTTCTTCTTTGGCGGCGCGGCGGCGGCGGCGGGTGGAGCGGTGGCCGCGGAGTTTTGCTGCTGCAGAGAGGGAGCCTGCGGTGGCTGCATCTGGGTGTCGGCGAGCCCAAAGAAGGCCGCGGACGAGGCGGCCGCCATCGCAAGAGAACAACGGAGACCGGCACGGAAGCTTTGCCCTCCCTGGCTTCTTCCTCGCCCGGTCTGGCTCGGTCAGCAGCAGGCTGTCTGGCACCTACTACCTCCCCCCGTCCCTTGTTGGACTCAGGTGAGCGACCAGTCCAAGTCACGGAGGAGAGGCGGCGACATGGTGCGCTCCCGGCGTCTTCTGCGAGATCTGGTCTGCAGGACAGAGAGGAGCGAGCTAAGAAAAGAAAAACGCAGAAGGGAGAGCCTTGTGAGAAAGAGATAAATATGACCAGGCAGGATTCAGCAGTAACAAGGTAGCAACGAATCCGTGCGCATGAGCCACAGGACAAACGCACCATCTATCCTTGTGTGTGCAAAAAACAAAGCAAGGGAGCTGACAAACAGGTTGCACTCACACGCACACGCAACGGAACGGCGATGAAGAAATCCGCACAGCAAAAACCAGAAATAACTCGATGCGCGCCGTGCCAGGCACGGGAAGAAGAAGCCGGCGAGAAATGGCTCAAACCAGGAACAGATGGAGAGAGAGAGGTTGGGGAAAGGCCGCAGGGAATGGAATCGGAGCAGGTGACTCCTCCCTAGGCAACCAACAAACGCATGGAAACAACGAGACAAACAAACGCACCAGCAGCCGAGAGGATAGACGGATTAAAATAGCACAAGATATTCGAGTAAAAAACACGGAGGAATTCACGCGAGATGCTAGCAAACACGAAGCAAGCCCTACCTCTTGTTGCTTTCCCCTTTGCCTTCGCTGCTTTGGAGTTTAGGATAATCTCCGTTCGAACGGAATAGTGGTGGGAGTGGTTGCGAGCGTTGCCTGCCCCTTGCCAATATATGCAGGCAGCGAGACAGCACCCGGTGCGGCAAGAGCGAGAGAGAGAGAGAGACAGGCGAACAGTGACCGGAGATGCACGCACTATAAGAAAATAGAGTTTACCCGCAAAGAAAAAAGAAATAGAGTTTTAGTCACTAAATTTTAGTGACCAAGTTTAAGATATTTCGTGAATATACGTTTTTAGTGCCCAACAATATATATAGTTACTAAAGTTGTGTTGGTTGTTATATAGTTTTAGTGATGTTGGTCACTATATACTTATAGCGACAAGCTTTTAGCCACCAAACACTACGGGAAACCTGCTGTTTGCCGAGTGCTAGTACTCGGCAAAGAGCTCACGGCTTACCAAGTGTTGGCAAAGGGCTCTTGTTGCCGAGTGCTATATGTCGGGCACTTGGCAAAGTGTAAAAAGAAATAAGCCCAAAAGAAATACCAAAAATTTTTGCGCAAATTTCGTGCGCTATGCAGCGAGCAGGATTTGAACCCACAACCTCCCCTTCACGCATAACCTCATCTACCACTGCACCACACTCTCACATGCATCCACACTCCGTCTTGATTCGTCACATATTATACTTAACCGAGTGTAAATTGCTTGTTTAAGGCCCTAAATGAATTCAAAGTAAAAGGTTGTTAGCTACAATGTTGCATAACTTTTTGAGATCTACAAATTTCATTTTAGTAGTTTCTCCATCCGAGGTCGTTTACAAAATTTGAATTTCAAATTTGAGAAATTCATACATAGTTTTTGTTGACAAGATGATTTCAAAAAAAAAAGGTGTCAACTAAAAGTTTCATAACTTATTGTGATCTAAAACTCTCATTTTGGTTGTTTCTCCATACAAGGTCATTTCAAAATTCAAAATTCAAATTTGAGAAAAATTCAAATGTACTGTTTGTTAGCAAAATTAATTCAAATTAAAACGTGTTGAACTACAAAGTTGTATAACATCTGAGGATATACAACTTTTATTTTGGTCATTTGTTCGTCTGACATAGTGGTAGTAACATTGCTCATAAATCTTATATATCTCTCTTCTAGTTTCATGAAACTATATGATACATGTAGACTTTGTGAACAACTTTACTATCACTTTGTTGAATCAAGAAATGCTCCAGATATAAATTATAGATCTTGAGAAGTTATACCACTTTGTAGTTCAACACTTTTCAATTTGAACTCGTTTAGGACTTCAAAATATGGTTTGAATTTCGCTTTGCCGGGTGTCTTATTTTTGGCACTCAGCAAAGACTTTGTTTGCCGAGTGCCAAACTAACACTCGGCAAAAGTAAGTTTGCCGAGTGTTTTTTTTGACACTCGGCAGACAAATACTTTACCGAGTGTCATTTTTTTGGCACTCAGCAAAGACTTTGTTTGCCGAGTGCTGTTTTTTTGGCACTCGGCAGACAAATACTTTACCAAGTGTCTTTTTTTTTGCACTCGGCAAACAAAGTCTTTACCGAGTGATTTTTTAGTGACAAAAAAGATATTATCACCATCAACCATTTATAGTGACCAAGTACTTTGGTGACTTATAGTTATTTTTCTTGTAGTGTCTCGGTCGCACGCAATAGAAAATATTTTGTGCCCTCACTAGGAGGATTTCATATACAAAATCATGCAAGTAACTTAAGGCCTAAATGTGAGAGAAGTGTTTGGTGAAATTACACTCTCAAGCTCACACTAGCCTAGAGATCATAGGATGCAACTTGTTACTCTCCTAAGCATTAAGATCACTCCAAATCCTTTACAAGTGCTTTATCTCCTCTCTGCTTGGCTTTTGACAGCACCTCCCCTCTTTTCAAGTGTCCAAGAGAACCTCAAAGGGCCAAACAACCGACTACATATAGATCTCCAACCTCAAACCAGCCATTGTCCAAAAGTGCCCAGAAACTGTAGTCTACGGTGACTCTTTGCATGACTGACCGGTCATCTTCCAGAGGATTCTTCTCTATCTTCAAACTTTAGGACTCACTGTATCATATTGTGGCTTCTTCTCTTTCATCTTCCAGGAACTCCTCCTCTTCTTGAAACCATACAGTGCCCACCATATCATACGGTGACACACCCACCACCATATCATACGTTGACCTCTCTTCAACTGCCAGAACCTCCAAGTCTTTGGACTTTTCTTGGTGCCCACCGTACCATACGGTGACACCCACTGTATCAAACGGGGACCTCTTCTTTCTTCTGCCAGAAACTCTGCTTCTTTGGACTTCTCTGCCGCAGTCATCTTACCATATACGATGATTGGCAATGCATCCTACGGTGGCTTCACTACTGCTTGAACTTGACCTTCTCCATGATCCTTGCTTCCAACACCCTCTTCCATGGTTCCTTCACATCCCTTCTACCACCCTAGCCCCTGAGAGAGTCATCATGCATCCAATGATCTCTACAACTAGTGTGTACTAAGAAAAACACCTCGAACCCTCTTGATAGTCCGGTTTTTCCTATAGACTCAAACTAATATCTAACTAAGTCACACTTGCTTGGATCTGGCATGTCCTTAGCCTTGATCCATCTCTTCACAGCGACTCCATCAAGTTCGTTCTCATGTCGACGAAGGCAACCAATCATCCTTGAAAGATGTTTATAATTTGTTGTCGCACATCATCAACGGAGCTTCCTTCCATGTGACCTATAGAATAAGAGGTCACAACGAGTATTAGTCACATGCATGGTTACCATCCAATCACCAACATTCATACCTTAGGTTTTCTTAACGTCAATGGTTATGAAGCTTACACACAGGCAAAGCCCATGGCTAGAGGAGCCCAAAAGGGATCGACCGGTCCACTTCTGGCACCCCTCTGGCCCATCTTTGGTGAGGCAGTTCTCTGAAGGCGGTTCACCTGCAATAATGGCATTGATTATTGGAAAACTGCCTCTACCACCGCCTCCAAGGTTCTATATAACAAGAGGACCTCCTCCATCACACAACACATCACAAAAAATAGAATAGCTCTCCATTCCAAAGGCGGCCTCTTGTATACTTGTAGAATAGGGAGAGAGCAAGGAAGAGTTGAGGAGAAGTTCTATCTTAGTTGGTGTTCTTCCCTAAGCTTGTATCTTGGAGAATACTTCCTTTCTTATAGTTAGTATTATTGATCTCTTATGCTAGTGAGGTTCTTGTTCATAGTTGCTTACGGGATCATCGCTTTGTTCTAGACTACCTTGCCTCTCGTTGAGCTAGCCCAGGTTCAGGTACTAATCGATAGCTTAGATGTGGTGTCTAGGTTATAGGTTACGTTTGTTTTGCTACGTGCTCCATAGTTTGTAGAGGTAGGCGGTAGGTGGTGGCAGCCATGTCCATCCTTCGTAATCCTCAACGTTCGGATATGTAGTAGAGCTGTAGGCCGGAGCCACTTAGCAGACCAGGTGTAAGCCGGCGCCCGAAGTAAGCGATTAGAGGCGGGACTTGTCTTTAACTAGAAATATCACCCATAGGAAGCCTCTTTACCCACGCCTATCATACTTCTTTTAGTGTCCTTGGACGAACTAGAATAGAAGAGAGATAAACACAATTCCTTTGGGAAAATATAAATAGTGATACCCTTGTCCACCTCTTGTTCTAGGGCCAATTCATCTTGAGCTCAGCTCATTTTCTTTTGAAATACCCCTGCATCCAAGAACCTAGCAAAACTCATGCCACTTTATTAGTTTAAATAAACATGCGTATAAGAAATGCTAATTCTCCTTTATTCGTAGAAATATTGATGGTCAAAATCGATACTTAACGGCCATCTCACAAACGCTCGTTGCCCGGCTCCTCCGCCCTCCGAGGTCAAAATCTGAAGATATTTAGGTTAGTGTTCTGCAAAACATATACAGTAAAAAACACAGAAAACTTGCATAGCTTTAACTCGCCTGCCAGGGGATGATTAAAATTGAACTGAAAATGCAGTAGAAATTGTACAATACAAATAAACTTGTACAGTGAAGAAGGCAGACACAAATTTCACGAGAAAAGAATAGCACACATAAATTGAACTGAAAATGTACTAGAAAATGAACAGAATCTCTGTTGCTATACAAAGATTTCTGAGAATGGCTGCGGCTGCAGCAACCAATAACCAGCCAAACATCCATCAGCAAAAATCACAGGTCGCGAACAGATCAGACAGTGGCGCTGCTCTCAGCCGAAATGGCAATTGCTTGTTGTCTGGCTGCAGCCTGTCGTGGCTGTAGCGGCTGCTGCTGCCAGCCAAAACGGCAATTGCATGTTGTCTGGCCGCAGTGGCAGCCACAGTTGCTGCAGCCAGCCGCAAAAATAGTTAGTTTGTAACATAATTACGCTAATTAATTTTGATTCGACAAACAAAGCTAGTATCCCCCATTCACCTGTTATTAACAGGTAGGCTACTTATTTATTGAGATAAAATTTTGCATGTGGCAGGAAGGTATTTGTTGATGGTCCTTAAAGCACTTTTGACCGTCAATCATCTGCACTCATTGATACACACCTCCACGAGCAAGGATAGGCATGGGGCTTATTTCTAACAAATACCACTAGTCATGGTGTATTTTTGAGTGCAGGTGCATTTCACATAAAAAGGAGGATAAAGGAGCACAAAACCATGGGATTTCATACTCATTGAATTTTCCCAAAATAAAGACAACTCTCCAAGCCAAAAAACCAGATAAAAAGGCTTCAAGTCCACGTATAGTAAGCGGACCAGGAAGGGAGGAAACTCAAGACACAAACCAGAGAAGGACCAAGCGCAGTGGGGCCCAGCCTAGGTCGGCCGACCTAGGTATTGGGGTCGGCCGACCCCTGTTGGTTGGCCTCCTGGCCCATCTTCCTGTGGCGGTTCACCACTGACCTTCTAAGGTCGGTTCTTCCTTCTATCAATGCCATCAATGCCGGGAACCGCCTCAAATTGCCGACCTACCAAGCCTATAAACAAAGGGGTACCCCCTCCTCACAAGACACACAAGAAACACAAAAGGAGAGCAACACTCCCATTCCTACAGGCCAAGAGCCTCTTGTACATTAGTAGAATAGGGGAGAGGGTAGGGGAGAAGAGTGGGGTAGCGCTGTCCATAGCACTACACCCAAACTCTTGTACCTTGGCGTGTAAGCAAACTTTTGTGATTATACGTGGTGATATTGACCAAGTGAGCATTATTTCTAGTCTTAATTCTTGTTATACTTGCTTACGGGATCGTCGCTCCGCAAGGAGTGCTCTAGCTTTCTGAACCAGTACCAGGCTGAGGCTAGAGTAGTAGTCAAAAGCATAGACGTGGTGTCTCGTCTAGAGATTACCTGTGTTTGCTGCATGCCTCACATTTTGTAGAGGTAGGCGACAGGTGGTGACAGCCCTGTCTGTCCATCGTAATCGATCCTCCACGTTCAGGTGCATCGTACAGCTACAGGCCGGCGTGGTTTGGCAGACCACACCTATACCGGCGTCCGAAGTAAACAAGTAGAACCTCCATAGGAATAACTTGATCAATATGCATCCTCTCGATCCTAGATTGCTAATGGCCTTGTTGTCCTTGGGTAAAACTAACCTTGCAGTAGAATACCTCTGTCCCTTGGGGGAAATAAATAAGATACCTTGAATACTCCCGGATGAAGTGATACAACGGTATTCCGTGCGCTTGCGGATTTATCTGTGATTGTAAGAAATACCAATAATATTCCTACTTAACACAGAGCAAAAGAATATTGATCGGCATTTACCAACAGAATGTTGCATTTACATTGGGCCCTATGGGTCGCGCGTACAAACAATTATTCTCGGGGTGGTAGAGGTGGAGGTAGTAGCAAGCGACAACGGCACCCGCTACTTAGTTTGTGTAGTGGGCCGCACATTTTTCTTTGTTGGGCCGTGGTGGGCTGGGTGCGCCACGCACTATATGGCCCCCACAAGGAGGATTTATACTGCCCTCAAAAAAAAAAGGAGGATTTATACAACACTCATGTATCAGGTCGATAGGGCACCCAATGTTTGAGATTCGTGTGAAATAGCATCTCACAAACGCTTGTCACCCCGCTCCTCCGCCCTCCCAGGTCAAAACCTGAAGATATTTAGGTTAATGTGATTATTTTGCAAAACATATACAGTAAAAAATGCAGAAGCAATTCAGATGTAATCTGATGAACAGAAAATTTTCATAGCTTTAACTCACCTGTCAAGGGATGATTAAAATTGAACTTAAAATGCACTAGAAATTGTACAATAGAAATAAACATGTACAGTAAAAAGGCAGACACAAATGTCACGAGAGAAGTGTAGCGCACATAAATTGAACTAAAAAGGTAATAGAAAAGGAAAGAATATTGCATAGAAATTTAACAATAATACCACGAGCTTTCAAGGGATGATCAAAATTAAACTAGAAAAAGTAGAGTACAAAGATTAATAATAAATAGATTTTTGAGGCATAATCTCGGTCGCAATACAAAGATTTCTGCGACTGGCTGCGGCTGCCGCAACTAATAACCAGCCAAAAACATTCATCTGCAAAAATCACAGTCGCGAACTGATCAGTCGGCTAGTGCTGCTGCCAGTCGAAATGGCAATTGCATATTGTTTGGCTGCAGCTGGTTGTGGCTGCTGTTGCTGCTGCTGCTGCCAGCCAAAACGGCAATTGCATGTTGTCTGGCTGCAGCGGCAGCCACAGCCTCTGCCGCCAGCCGCAAAAATAGTTAGTTTGTAAACACTAAATTACACTAATTAATTTTGACTTAAGATATAAAATTGGCGTCCCATTCACGTATTATTAACATGTAGGCTACTTATTTATTGAGATAGAATTTTGCATGTGGAGGAAGGTATTCCTACTTGTCATAGAGCATAAGAATATTGATCGGCATTTACCAACAGAATATTGCACAGAATATTGCATTTATGTTGGGCCCTACGGGTCGCGCGTAGAAATAATTATTCTTGGGGTGGCAGAGGTGGAGGTAGCGGCAAGCGACTACAGCACCCGCTACTGAGTTTGCGTGGCCGCACACTTTCCTTTGTATAGCCGTGGTCTGGGCTAGGTGTGCGCCACGCACGATATGGCCCTCAGTAGGAGGATTTCCTATACAACACTCAAGTGTCACCGGTCGATAGAGAACCCAATGTTTGTGATTTGTGCGAAATAGCACCACACAAATGCTTGTTGTCCCTGTTCTCCGCCCTCCCAGGTTAAAATCTGAAGATATTTAGGTTAATGTGTTTGCGGGCGCTGCCTGCCCCTTGCCTATAAATAATGCAGGCATCACCCACCACGGCAAGAGCGAGAGAGAGACTGGCAGACAGTGACAGGGTGGAGAGTCGTCGCACAGTCAATGTGAGGTGTCAGGGCCAGTAGGCCCCACAACGACTCCAACAACCATGCAGCCACGGCGACTCTGATTTCAACGCTGCGGCGGGCGGCTTGGCTATGACCGTGGGCTTGAGGCTTTTTTTTGAGTTATTTGTAGTGGCGGGCGGTAAGGTTGCCCGCCGCTAAAGTGGTTGTACTAGTGGCGGGCGCGGCGCCTGCCACTGAAGACTCTGATTTGTAGCCGTGGTTTCGCGCGACGAAAAAACTCCCTCCCACTATAGTACTTTCTCGTCCGTCGCTATAGAGGTTTTTTGTTGTAGTGAATATTAGCACTAATTTTCAAAAAAAATGAAATCAACTTGACCATACCCAAAATACACTATGCAATCAACTTGATAATGAGTTACCATCATATGAGAGAGGAAAAATGAATATGGCAAACAAGTAACAAAGGATGCTACCTGACCATATCATGTGTCTATGTGCTAAGCCCTACACCTATCAATAATAATTCGGGTATTTGGGTAGTTCGAGTACCTAAGGATACTATCCAAATTTTAAAAATAAAATTCGGTTATCTAAACAAGTACCCGAACAATTACCCGAAGACCGAAATCTTGGTTTTTCGGTCTTGGTCCCAGTTTTATCGGTTTGGTTTTTCATTTTCCCGTTCTTTTTGCCCACCCCTAGATACAACCATAGAAAAAGGCATGTAAAGATCCTGGCAATAGAGGCGAGGTTGGGAGGGAGTTGAATGTAATAGCCGTGGTGGTTGGCTACCATATATAACATGCATGATGGAAGGACCACCATCGGTTACACATTTGATGGCTGGTGTGGTCTTTGAACAAGAGGAAATGGGTGCATGCATGGGCGGAGAATGACTTGGTTCAAGCATTTATTTGCTTGCTAGTTGGATCGGTACATTGGTAACATCTGCGAACACATGCACGCAATCCGTAGCCTCGGAAAGACTGAGCCGGCTGATCTTGGGATGCACAAAAGTCACCACAGGCCCCTGCTACCGACGGGGACGTCGCTTCCCATTGAAAGAATAAATAACCGTAAATGTGCAACACCCGTGCTAAGTTTAAGACTTGAACCAGGGTGGATTGGTTCTACCACAAAGAACTTAACCGGCTGAGCTATGCTCGCTCTGTCGGTGAGTGTGCTAGTCTTGTCCCTGAGAGTCTCGAAACCGAACTTATACCGCTGTTATGCAACATATGCAGTCCCTTAATTGGTAATCCGTCATGAAGAAACAGCTGGTCGTGATGTATTTACCATGTGAACAGATTCACGGTCTCTTGGTGTGCATTGCTTATAGGCACACACCCAAGTAAGTGAGTAACAGTGTAACAACACATATTTTGTATATATGTGTGCATGATACACTCTCTGTCCTGAGTATTCACTTTGTCATGGTCTATTGGACCATAGCACATTAACACAGTATTTTTGTCAATTACTTTAACCTATATACTCCTATATTTTCAAGGGCGTGGATACATATGTGCGACACATGTCGATGGCAACACCTAAGTAGATAATATAAGGACAAAAGGTGGAGAGGACGAAGCCAGGAGCGGAATAATGCATGTGTTTCCATGTGAGAAATACACGCATGAATGCCAATATGCGTGCATGAGAAACTATGGTACTCGATCGAGATCCAAATTAGGATTGGTCGATAGAAAAGATATACATTCATAGCGAGACTGTAAAAATGTTGCGTTGGAGTATCACAGCTCTCCTCACAAGTAGTAGAGTAGTACTCGCTCCATCCTTTTATATTGGGCGCTTTAGAGGTTTGTGTTTTTTTCCTAAATGTAAGACGTTTTGAAGATAGGATAATTTTTGTGGTTGGTGGGAGGGTTAATAGAGAAATGTGTTGAGGTAACAGTGAAGAATATGGTGATTTTTTGGCTCTCACACTATTTTTGTGCTTTAATGCAAGAAAGTTCTATATTTAAAGACAGAGCTAGTATGACATAGCGGGCACGAAAAATGCTCACGAGGACAAACAAGTGAACAGCTATAGAACAAGCAGCACTGACATGGCAACTGCAGGCCGTATATATCTTTGTTTATTCAGAAACAGCCAACGTGATTAGATATCACTCGCAAAAGACCAGTTGAGACTACCGGTATATACGGCTTGTACATCTACCTACGCAAGTGGAATGTTCGCTTTCACGCGAATATTAAGCACTGTCGTCTCTCGAGCCAATTTGTCCGTATATCCAGATCCAGTTTGTCCATTATATCGCTTTTTTTCTCGTATCTTCTACACCCTAGGTCTCCGCGTTCCGTCATCTGGCTTATGTTTTAATTATGTGCCATTTATCAACGTATTGAACATCTGCTTTCTGTTCTAAGAATTCTCTTCAGTGGTCTAGCCAGTGGGTTAAAGTCCATGGTATGATATAGTTGACACTCCGGCACGAAAATCGACTGACCAGAGAAGCCACCTGATCGACAGTAACTTGTCAAGGGGTCGATCAATCACATTTAGTAGTAGTGATAGCAAACGTAGCTCCTTCAATATATGACCACCGGCTTTGACTGCACGTGATGTGCATTCCATGTGTTTTTATCTCTGGAGAAACCTGCCTTTTTTTTCTTTTTTGCGGATGAAGGAATGAAGACTTTGTTGACTAGTATTGCTAGCGCAGGCTGACTCAAGCACACAGCTATAAAAAAACCTATAAACGACGATGTTCAAAGACTTCTTTTGATGTGGTCGATCAAACTGGGACGGGAGCACAGCCCCCATCCCATTGCCATACGCGTCGCCCTCGTTGATTTGGTAGACGCGAGACGTCAGCTGCTACCCTGCACGGGGCGCACCTATGTCCTAACCGATCCGATATTGTGTACAAGCACGCTGTCGAACCGACCAGGCGGGCGCGCTGCCGGCCGTGAGAATCCAAGGCGGGCAGTACTCTATCGCCGTGTGAGCGCACGCGCGCAAGCCGTGCTGCGTGCGTCCAAACGCCGCTCGCGACGACGGTGACTGCCTGCTTTTGCACCGTCCTTGCGTTGCCTACCGCGGCACTGCCTGCTTTGCACCATCTCGATCGGTGAATCATCTTACTGCAGCTTCCAAAAGAAAAAGGACAAATCAAGGGAACACCTTTATTTTTTTACGCGTTCGCTGGTCGTCGACGCTACTGTGAACGAGAGAGAAACAGATCGGAATATACCGAGTCAATCCATGGATGGTGATGGGGTCCGGTTCTGCGGCCAATCGTCGGGAATTCGCGAAGCTGGGGCCAGGCCGACTCCGCTGCTCATCGACTAATAAGGGACACAAGAACGTACAGGGTGCCCATTCAAAGCTGAGTCTGGCTAGAGGTGGATGCAACATCATTTGGTTATTGTCTTTTTTCGAGAACATGCGGAGCACGTATTTTATTAAGAATGAGAAGAAGTAAGGTCAAATACAAGACCCATTTGGTTATTGTTCATCACTATTGTTTTGCACCCAATAGAAGGAACATGATCATCAACCCCATGATCACCAAAGCAGCGTACCATGACGCCTAGCTTCCATATCCATGTCTAACAAATATATCGAACATCGATCGGTTCAAATGTACGAGGAGGCACACATACTGTAAACAAGCACAATAATCATTTTTTATCAAGTTTCTTGGCATGCCACTGGAGGAGCATCCTTTAATTTGGATACGGCAGCCGTGGCATGCCACATCATCAACCATGCATCTATCATCAGAAAAGGAAAGGTTCTAAAATTTTATGTAGTTCATGTTTATAAGCAAAGGGTCCAAATCCAAGGAAACCAAAAATCACTAAAATATAAAGTGTGATTGGTTACCCGCACCAGCACAAGACCAGGTACTAGCTGGAGGCAGCCTAATCCAAACGGGTCCACAACGAACAAAGCCGAATCGAACTAGACTATCGAAAATCCGAGCAAGATCCAACTAAATCACCGACAAAAGTGAGCTTACCAACCGGATCCACAACGAAGAAAACTAAGTCAAACTAACCTACCAAAAATAAGAGCAATAATCGAGGAGTAGTAACCCTAGCTCAAGAACAATCCAAAGGAGAAGAGAGATCGAGCTAGCCGTAGATCTACCATAGCCGGAGGAGGGCAGCCTCTCAAAACTTGTCGGAGAGGAGAGGAGAGGAGAGGAGAGAGGGAGGTGAGCGAGCAAGAGAGGGAGGTGAGCGAGCAAGAGAGGGAGGCGAGCGAGGAAAGGAGAGTGGTGAGGTTCGGCGCAAATGAGTGGAGCGGTAACCCTAGCTTGCTCCCGGTGTGGCCACGTTTTTCTACCCTGGCTGCAGTAAAAGTCACAATTTCTAAACATTATTTTCAACATTGTATTTAATTTCCCATGTCAATTGTTTGTTGCCAGTAAGATCTGGACATGCATAGGTAGCAACAAAGTATGCAACTATTTGTGTCAAGATTTTTCAAAACCAAGACATAACTTGTCAACAATGTTTATGCAAGTCAAAACTAGTGGTCCACTATAGCAATTAAAGTACTAGAGACAGAAATCATCATAAGAAAAATTAATTACTTTCCTCGGTTGGGCTGTTGTGGGTTGTATGCGTCATGCGCTATATGGCACCTGAGTTCCATATATATAGGGCTCCCCTCATCGCGCCTTTGTAATGAACATGTGTACACTTATTAGAGCTGACGGTTGCCGATATGGTGGATGGTGTGGTGTTTGCGTACTCTCCCTGTCCCAGAATATATGGACGTGAGGGAAATCAAATGCAAAACAATGAGGAGGAGAAACAACATTGTTGTCCCTAATTAAACTGTTCCTTCAACCCCACCTACTCTGCTTCCATCGCTCGCATGCTCTCCTCCCCTGCAGTGCGCATCGGCCTGCACCCACCCCCCTCCCCTCTTGTCGTTGTCAAAGGCTTGTTCGCAGGCTCACTCTCCCGCACCTGCCTACCACAGCCGCACAGCGCTCGTCCGCCCGCCAGAGCAGCAACACACTCTCCCACCGGCAATTCCTCCGGCATATAGACAGTCATGGAGCGCATGAACAGTCAGCAGACGTGCCACGATGTCATTGCGCGATGAACTTGCTACCGTCGTACAGCCCATGCGCGATATGGAGGCCACCCACAAGACCTGTGTGTGTCATGTGAGGGGCACCGGGCCCTATGGGTCGCGCGCAGAAGAAAATATTCTGCGGGTGGTGGAGGTGCC
The DNA here is from genome assembly GCA_012490785.1 of Eragrostis nindensis. Classification (NCBI taxonomy): domain Eukaryota; kingdom Viridiplantae; phylum Streptophyta; class Magnoliopsida; order Poales; family Poaceae; genus Eragrostis; species Eragrostis nindensis. The sequence continues at coordinate 80,404 of JAAXCT010000379.1, read as the reverse complement.
GACAGGGGCGAATGGCCGCATGCGGTGCCAGCTATCAAGTTTGTGTAGTGTGGTGCACACTTTCCTTTTATGGGCCGTGGTGGGATGGGTGTGCCACGCACTATATTTGACCCTCACTAGGAGGATTACCTATACAAATATTATGAATAATACCCAAATTATATTTCATAGAAACCGATATGCACTCTATCTCAAAGCTGAGGGCGTGACCGATCGGTTGAGACATTTACGGTTGGCTGCGGCTGTGGCAATCAATAGCCAGCAAAAAACAACCATCTACTCTATCTCCAAGCCAAGGGCGTCATTGGTTGAGATATTTACAGCTGGCTGCGGTTGCGGCAACCAATAACCAGCCGAAAATAGCCATTACTTTGTTTCCAAGCTAAGCCTCTGAATGGTGTTGAGATATTTACGGAGCTTGATGGAGGAGAACGGAACGGATCTTGAGAAGAGGGTGCTGTAGTCGCAGTGGTACTCGTGTGTGCCGCACGTCCTGGACTGCGCGTTCCATGCAGTCGGACTACACGGAGCAGGGCTTGTTGCGCATCCCCCCCCCCCCCCCCCCCCCCCCCCCCCCTTTCGTCCCCCGTGAGCATGAATCCTAGACTAGCGCAAGCTACACGCACGCCCTCTCCGTTTTTGGAATAGTAACAGGCCTGACCTAAAGCCCATCCATCAAAACACATCCTTCAAACGTTTCATCATGACCAGAACGAAAGGGAACAATTCCTAAAGAAACATCAACAAAGGGAAACAGCAAGAATAATCGTCTATATGCACGTATCAGGCATGATCGATCTCGTAAATAAGCCGAATACAGTACTCGCAAATAAGCCGAATCGAATCGATTGATGGAGAAGACTGGGAAAGCGGACCTTGAGAAGAGGTGCCACAGTCACAGTGGTACTCACGTGTGCTGCTCATCTTGGAGTGCGCCTTCCAGTCCGACTGCATGACCTAGAGCTTGTTGCACTTCCATTTCTTCTCCCTCTTCTTGCGGCAATAGTGCTTCTTGATCCACATGAGGTTGCCCAGCGTGCGCGATGGGTCGTAGTGCATGCAGGTCGGCTCTGGGCACAGGTACACCTTGCGTCGGTTCTCCTTGGGGTTCTTCTGCTTCAACTTCCACGGGAGGTTGTGCCCGCAACGGTGGCGCTGCAGGTTTTGCTCCCGCTAGAATCCCTTGTTGCACACCTCGCCGACGAAGCAGTTTGTCACCAGTAGCGTCCGCGGCGACAGCGCAATCACCTCAGCATCAGGATCTGGACCAACACAGGCATACCGAATTAACAGAGACGAAGAACTGGAAACACACCTCCGATCCTGAACGAGAACAAGCGAATGCATCATCAAGTCCTAGCTAGGGTTATCGATGGATCCAAAAGAGGAAGGAGACTTCTTACTTGGATCGCCTGGCTGGTTGATGGAGAAGAACGAAAAAACGGACCTTGAGAAGAGGGTGCCGAAGTCGCAGCAGTACTCACGCATGCCGCACGTCTTGGAGTGCAGCTTCCAGTCAGACTGCATGGCGTAGCGCTTGTTGCACTTGTCCCACTTCCATTTCTCCTCTCCGTGCTTGCCGCAGTAGTGCTTCTTGATCCAAGTGAGGTCGCCCAGTGCCAATGACGAGTCGTGGTGCACGCAGGTCAGCTCCAGGCACAAGTACACCTTGCGCCGATTCTCCTTTAAGTTCTTTTGCTTCAGCTTCCATGGGAGGTTGTGCCCGCCGATATGATGCTGCAGGTTTTGCTCCCGCTGGAATCCCTTGTTGCACACCTTGCTGACGAAGCGGTTTGTCACCAGAAGCGCCTGCGGCGACAGCGCGATCACCTCAGCATCGGGATCTGGACCACAGGCGTACTGAATCAGCAGAGATGAAGAACTGGAAAGACACCTCCGATCCTGAACGAGAACAAGCGCATGCATCATCAAGCGCTAGCTATCGATGGATCCAAAAGAGGAAGGGGAATTCTTTCTTGGATTGCCGGCTGGTTGATGGAGAAGAACGGAAAAACGGACCATGAGAAGAGGGTGCCGCAGTCGCAGTGGTACTCGCGTGTGCCGCACGTCTTGGAGTGCAGCTTCCAGTCGGACTGCATGGCGCAACGCTTGTTGCACTTGTCCCACTTCCATTTCTTCTCTCCGTGCTTGTGGCGGTAGTGCTACTTGATCCTCGTGCAGTCCCCCAACACACGCGATGGGTAGTGGTGCACGCATATCGGCTCCGGTCACAGCTAATTAAGGGCGTGATTGGTTGCCCGCACATACAGCCTACAACCAAGTCCTGCGGATGAAAAGAGAGGCCATGTTTGGTTGCCTGAACTGAGCCCGTAGCCACGCCCGAATGCTGCAACAAGCCCTCGGGGGCCTAGCTCGAGCGGAACATGGGAGCCATGGTTCGCTCCTCTGACGGAGCACGCACGTGCACCCCGCAGCCCACTCGGCTAGAGCGGCGAATGCAGGGTATAAAAACGTGGCCAAATCGGGAGCAAGCTAGGGTTACCGTTCAACTCCTCATTTGCGTCGCACGTCGCCACTCTGCTTTCCTCGCTCACCTCCCTCTCCTGCTCGCTCACCGCCCTCTCCTCTCCTCTCAGACAAGTTTCAAGAGGCCGTCCTCCTCTCCCGCTATACGGTAGATCTACGACTCTCTCTCCTCCCTTGGATTCTGCTTGAGCTAGGGTTACTACTCGTCGATTATTGCTAGGATTTTTGGTAGGTTCGTCTGATTCGGTTTTCTTCATTGCGGATCCAGTTGGTAGGCTGTTTGGTCATTTCACTGGATCTTGCTTTGTTTTTTACTCGAAAACGCAGGAGGACTGCGCTTCATTAAATTAAGAAGAAGTGGATCTTGCTTTGTTCGTTGTGGGTCCATTCGGATTAGGCTGCCTCAGCCTAGTGTACCTGGCCTTGTGCTGGTGTGGGTAACCAATCACACCCTTATATTTGACTCATTTTCGGTTTCCTTGGATCTGGATCCATTGCTTAAGCATGAGCTATCGTAGAACCTTTACCTTTTATGAGAACGGGCGCATGGTATATGATGATGCATGCCACTGGAGGAGTGTCCTTTAGATGCGGCAGCCATGGCATGCCAAGAAGCTTGATAAAAATAACTACTGTGCTTGTTTACAGTACGTGTGACTCATACATTTGAACTGATTGATGTTCAATGTGTTTGTTATACATGAATCAGAAGCTAGTTGTCGCGGTGCCGCTGCCTTGGTGATCATGGCGTTGATGATCAGATGTTCCTTCTGAGTCTACTTTGGTGCAAAACAAATGATGTTGCATCCACCCCTAGCCAGGCCTAGGCTGGTTCGGGCAACCAATGAGCCGATGAGAAGCGGAGCCGGCTTGGCCCTGGCATCTCGAATTCCCAACGATTGGCTGTAGAACCGAACCCCATCACGATCTGTGGATTGACCCGGAATATTTGGATCTGTTTATCTCTTCTTCACAGTAGCGACGACTAGCGACAGTCCTGATCGATGTACACATATTTATTACAATGGCCCAATGAGGCGACACTCTAAATATATGGAACTCGGGTGTCATATAGATTATAGTGCGTGGCACACACAGCCCACAACGACCCAACAGAGAAAAGCAATTAATTTTTCTTATTATGATTTCTGTTACCTCTCTGTCAAGTACTTTAATTAATTGCTACAAATTAAGGCCGGCCTGCCAAAGCACGCTCCATTGTTGTGCCACTGTAACTCGTGCGTGCGTATGCTAACATACATCAGGCGTGTATGAATAGTAATTGAGTGGGACAGTGATATTGTGGTTAGTGTGTATCACTCACGCGACAACTACAAGAGTAAAACTCTTTCCCAACAGTTTTCTAATAACTGCCCAACAGTTTTTAGTATGTTAGTTAAGTGTATTCCATAACTGTGGGTGATAGATATATATGTAACATTGTTGGAAATTTGCAAAAAAAAAATAGTTGGGAATATGAATTTATACAAGGGAAATTGTTGGCCAATTGCTAGATATAATGAAATGTAGAAAACTGTTGGGCGCCTTAAGAAAACTGTCTGTAACGGTAGTACATACCGAGTCACTCACTTGGCTGGATAGTGTGTACCGTTATGATTTTTGTAATGATGAATTTATATATATGTGTATCATATGATGCAGATGTTGGAATAACAAATATTGCTTTATTCACAAGAGTCCAATTAGGGAACTACTATCCAACTTGCATGTCTCGGAGGTGGTGAATGACGTTTTGAAGAAGTATTGGAATTGAAAATAGCTGTTATGTATAGGTAGCTAGTTTTATTATATGATGAATTTAAGGACATCACACTTTTGTCTATCTTTAATTTTTGCGTGTGTGCGTGCACGAACCGGTGGGATAGCCTGATGTCTCAGAAGAAACTTGGGGTGCTGCAGTATTATTATATGATGAATATTTTTGCGTATCTTTAATTTAAGGAGCTACTTGGGGTGCTGCAGTACCCCCTGGCCCAGAAGAAACCCAAGTAATCTAGCCTCCAATTCAAGTGAAAGACAGAAAAATCAGCACACACTCTAAACTCTTATAGCACTATCTCACTGGAATAGCACCCTCTGTCCTCCGTTCTTGGCTCCGCTCCTGGCGAGATCGATAAAAAAAATGTCCATGCCTATATTTTTCCTTTAATTTGGACAGGTGACAGGTCTGTTAGAACTGAGGTGAGTGCGCAACATATAGAAGGTGGAATGGTTGTGAGGTGTTCAAGGCATCCCATAAGTGATAATCCCTCTTGGGAAAACGGGTGTTGTGATGAATCATGCCACCAGCTATCCAGCATTTCTTATAGCTATAGCAGCTACACACAAGTAATATTGTAACAACAGTTCCTAAAAAAAACATTGTAATTTAACAACGCATTTGTATGTGTGCGGGAAACATTCATTGTATTGCAATTTCTTTGTCATGTACTATTGGCGGGCCATAGCGCCCTTAACATAGTATATTTGTCAATTCATTTCGGCATCTATATGGTGTCACACGCGTAGATATATACATTTATCTGACACATCTCGATGGCGACACCTATAGCTAGATAATAATACAAGGACAAAAGGTGGAGAGGACGGAGCTAGAAAAGAAATAATGCATGTGTTACCATGCGAGTATTGCATGCATGAATCGTAGTACTGGATCGATCCAAATTAGGATTGGTAGATAAAGACAAGTTGTATAGGTAGAAGATAGATACGCACTGGACTGTAAAAAAGGAGCAATATTGTTTTTGCGTATCGCCATTGCTCTTGTCACGACTAGTAGTGTGAAACAGCGGACACACGGTCTCCCATGAAATGCTCACATGCATGACGACAAACCAAATGAACAACAATAGCACAAGCTAGACGCACTGACATGGCACCTGCAAGCTGTATTTTTGTTTATTCAGAAGAAAGCGTAAGGTAATTAGTATAAATCATTCGTAGGAGACCGGTTGAGACTACTGGTGTATACGGCTTGTACGTATACGGACGCAAGTGGAATGTTTGCTTTCATACGAATGTTAAACACTGTTGTCTCTTGCGCAAATTTATAACAGTATCAAGTTTTTCGGATTAATTGATTCGCTACATATAACATAATGCACATTTCCATTGCTTTCAGTTCTAGGCACTTTCTAGTGCAAGTCTAGCCAGAAGGATATAATAGAGTTGTTGACAGAGTCCGTGCACACATGACCGATTGACGAGCAGATCGATAGTAACTTGGGGCAAGGGATTGATCACATATATTGTAGGAAGTACTACAGATAGCTCCTTCAATGTAGTATATATATAAAGATCGCCGCGTCTTTGACTGCTTGCGATGTGCATTCTTCCATGTTCATATCTGAAGAATTGAAGCTCACTATTTTCTTTGTTTAGATGAACAAAGTTTCTGTTGACTAGTAGTAATGGAGAGAGACCAACGATTTTCAAGTGGACAGCGGTCCAAACCCATCTCCTTGCATACACGTCCCCGTCGTTGATTTGGTAGACGCGAGACGTCAGCTGCACGCGGCTCAACCGATCCACAGCGTCCGGCCTCGAACGGAATGTAAGTACGCACACGATCGAGCACGCTGTCGAACCGACCACGCATACCACACGAGAATCCAAGGCCGGCAGCATCCACCGCACGCGCGATCTCTAGCTAGCTAGCTCGCCGCGGGCACGCCCAAGCACATGCGGCTCCGGTCTCCATCGGTGATGAATCGTCTTCCAAACGATCGAAACGGGACAAATCAAGTAAGCGATCGAGCGCCATTTTTATTAATTACAAGCGAGTGCCTTTTTTATTTATAAACTCGCTAGTCATCGATCGCTAGTGTGAAAGGAGGTCCGATCGGATCAGAATATATCAGATCGATCGACGGATCATATCATATATGATGGGGGTTTTCGGTTCTGCCGCCGATCGTCGGGAATATATTCTCGACGCTGGCTCCACTGCTCATCAGCTCAGGGGCGTACGGCGTGTCCGTTTAAAGGTCGGCCAGCAGAAGCACACTCCGCTGCTGTGCAACAGAACTGCAGGTCCGATCGATCAGGTTCTGTTGTCTCGTGATGAATTAATTTCATGCCGACGACTGACCGCCGAATTCGAATCTTGCACTTGTCGTACGTTGAGCTAGTTCAATTCGCTGATTAATCATGCCTGCGCATGCATCTCTATCTCGATAAGTAGATTTGTGGCAGCTAACGACGACGCAAGGACAGAGTGGCGCGACGAGAGTGCCCGGCCGTGTCGACATCGCGTGTACTAGTATATACCCACGGGGCTTCACGACAATGGCACAACCAGCCGGCCGGCGGTCCTGCTGCTGGGTGGGCCACGCATCGCATCTTGGTTTCGGACGTCATCACTTGAAGCTTCCCTTTTCTGATAGATGGATGACATCTCCGCAAACATACTGCATTTTCTGCTGGCGGCTGCTACGCCATTGACGAGAAAGGAAGATACTCCGGCCTATGTAACCAGACATGGGACATGGGAGACGTGCCAGAACATGCGTCGACGTCTTGTCGTCTACGCCCTGGATAGGCGTGTGCATCCACGCATGATGTTCGGGACATATTCCGTGCTGGGCAAGCGGACAGAGCCTGATTCCAGGGGTCAGGGAGAAGCGACACACACACAACGCTATCTGCATAGACGAACATGCCTTGCGTGTTGACAGCTCTGCCAGGTAGAGTAGCTGCACAGTAATTTGACTCGGCGACAACTTGCCTTGCGTGCATGTTGGAAGTTTGTGTGGAGATGTATGTATACTCGTACGCCGCGACTCATGTAGGTGCATGCGTGGCAGATGGCGCCGGCCACTAGCAGCAGAACGGCACTCCATTGAGTCCCGAGGCATGAACGGATAATTTGACGTTTCTTTCAATATATAGACCTTTTCATGTACATTTTCCGGGGTAAGCTCGGATGGGACATCTTCAGTCGACACATTCAGCATCCCCATGTAATATCTTCACACCTCAAAGCTCCAAAATGGCTAAGTAAGCTAGCGAAAAAGGCTAATGCAAACGAAAACCGACACTAGCTATTGTTCTGGTCCACCAATCATATAGCATTAAATCTGCAAAGGATACACCTATGATAACGATGATTGAGTGATGAATGATGCCAGCTGAGAAGAAGCCAAAGAAAGATGTGAACACAAAAGATAGAAAAAGATCACCCAAGTGTAATCAATTGCAACTTTCCCCGGCCCCCTTTCTGTCTCTTCCGCTTTCTCCTCCCAAAAAGATGGCCTCGCATGTCCTCATCCACCTGTAAACTGATCAGTGCTAAGCTCACACGTAGGTCGTTCATACATAGGGAAATTTAACTCGAAATGCGAGTCCTCATGATCATAACATTACACGTCCAAAATCATTATCATAACCAACACTTTATCAGTTGAGGAGTTGAGTACGGTATCTGTTCGTGTATCTGATTAAGTGATTATAGCTTAGGAGAGAATATATGGCCTCACCCAGAAGGTGTTCGATTCATCAGGCCATGGCATGCCGTGAGACAGCCAGCAATATATAATGTGTGAATGAGAACATTTCTCGCAAAGAAAAAAAGCGTGAATGAGAACATTAACTTACATTGGCTGATAGTGGTCGAAGGGCAAAAAGCGAGGCCCCTTTTCTAGTAAATAAAAGGGTCGATCGACTGGGACGGGACCAAGCAGCAAGCAGTAGCATGGGATCTTCTTCTTGCTGCCTCACTTGGACTCAACCGCTTGGGCTCACCTGCCCGTCTCTTCCGTTGGAGAGAATGCGAAGCTCAACTCCTGCATCGATTCTCCATGGTGCATGCGGCGCAGACCCACGCGCCTTGTCATCATCTCCCACGTGCCGACGTAATTGGCTTCAACATAAGCCTTTTTTTTTTTTTTTTTGAGAATCTGGCTTCAACATAAGCCGACCACGCACAGTCGGTGTGGTGGCTCTGTGTGACTCAACCCCCGACTCGAAGCCCATAAATATAAGTGTGGCCTACTTTGACTTTGGCCCATTATCTTTTTTTTGCGAGGGACATAAAGGCCCATTAAAATGACGATGAGGCCCGGCGAACCTTAATCCCGTATATATGGTTGTTACATATGTTTATATCCTTATCTCAAAAAAAAAATGTTTGTATCCATCATATAACAATTTTTTTTGTGGAAGATCATATAACAAATTTGGGAGCCGTCAGTTGATCATTTTTTGTGCCGCAATTTTTTTTGTTTCTTACTCTATTGGCTTTGGTTTTGGAATTCATTAGTCTTGATGAACATTACCGACTGCTACTAGTATTGCAGTTTTGGTTCATGAGCTGATGGAGAGAAGTTCACTGATTAGAGTCTGACAAAGAGGGCTTCTAGTTTGTCCCAGTTGATGAATATTTCACTGGACATGAACATTTCATTAGTGTGCGTTTGCATACAAGATTTGCAAGAGTATTGGTTGGAGCATTGATCATGATGCTAAGTAATTGTGCATGCAGCAGGATCGATCAGCACGATTTGTTAGCCCATTGCCGTAAAATTATCTAATCCTACGAATGCTGAAGTACGCAGGGTTGAGTTCCTCTCCATGTGAAGGCAAAGATATATATTGCTACTAGCTGCATACAATTGCCCTTTTATTACTTCTTCAATACTTCAAGATAAGAAAAACTGACGATTTAATGTACAGTATCAGCAGCAGCTGGAGTAGATGTGCCAAATTTAATACAGCAGATTTGGGTTTTAGAATAGTACTACTAGTAGCAGTATTCAATTTTTTTTTAGAAAGGAGCAGTATTCAGTTGGCCTTATTTGGTCAGGTTGAAAGAAAGTGTACAGTTTAATGAAACACGCCTACTTACTGCGCACTGAGGCAACGACACCTGTAATAAGTTTAAAGTTATTATAATATTACTAGCATTTTCAGCCTGCATCTTATGACTCCGATGCATCAAACTTAAGGGAAAGGAACAAAATTCAGCACAGGTATCGCATCTTCAGAAGATCCAGTTCCTAGACCCCTCCTTTCCTTTCTACCTCCTGAGATATCAGAGCTTCTCACTTTGTGCATACCGATGAATATTTCAACTCAGCCAGTGACGTTTAGTTTTGAGAAAACATCTCATATTTGTCAAGGAATGACATACAATCCACAACAATACCATTCATGATTCATCAGTAGGGCACTTGTGGCCCCGCTTCCTTTCAGCAACCTCACAGAATATGAAGAATATACTATTTCTTCGTACAGAAGCGCGGTTTCTTTCCTTATGGCAGGTCACTTATCCCATATGCATCACGCACCTCCCGTCCCCAGCATACGCACTTTACACGAACCATGCATTTTATTTCTCCTATTTTATTGATACATACCTTGTCTACTGCGGAAGTGCTATAAAATCAGGAGAGTTGAAGAGAAAGGAAGGAGAACCAACATCTGTAGACCAGCGATTGGGCCAAGGTGAGGACTAGACCAGTGAAATACTACAAGCATTCAAAGTTTAGTAATGTTCATCAAGCTCTTTATCGGTACCCAGACAATGAGTGAAAGTAATAAACACCTTAGATTCATGTATGTCGTGTGCTGGAGGCTCGGAGGAGCACCACCACGTTAACACTTATTTGCCACTACGCTGGACCGAGAAAATGCACCAAACTTAAATATTACCTGCACCGCCACTTCCAACAACCAAACAAATATAACTTTGTTACTTTCCACTGTAATATGTTATATTTACCGAACTTGTGTCACTGATACATCAATGAGAAAACATGATAGACAAGGATAAATTTTGTGATTGCACTTCGTCTTTGTGTGTGTCTGTCAGTGGCTCTGCTGATGTGGTTTTCACAACTGTTGGAGGATGTGTGGTACCCGTGGAATCTGGGGTCTAGAAATTGTGAGTTTTTGAAGAACTGCACTATGAGTTTTATGAATTGTGAGTTTCTGAAGAATTTCCAAAGGATTTGTCGATATAGCATATCGTGCAATACATACACTTTTGATACTATGATCACAACTTAAGATGTACAAAAGAGGAAAAGAAAGATATATTACTTGCAGAAAGCTGCGTAATAAAGTTCTATTTGCTACATAATCCCGTGTGTGATCATACTATTTGCATATTTTTTTGCTGGCGAAGTGGCGAACGTGTTCTTTTAAATATTTGTAACGTTACACAAGCATACAAATCAAGTACAGGTACACAAGCGCTAAGTAGTAAAACTCACAACTTTTCTTAAGCTCCATTACTGCTTCTTGTAGAGACGATCTCTCGCCAGCAAGATCAAGAACTGATGCATGCTCTGTTCACGGGAAAGTCGTAGTTTATCCTCTCACCAAATAAGAAAAGCTTAGAAGTAAAATCAGTTCAACTGAACGGTGATCCTTTTAAAAAAAAAACTCGACTTGCGGGGGGACAGCCCTCGGGTATTTAGCTAAGAAGAAGATCTTCTCACGCAGATCCAGAAAATCCCCGAACCCTTGCCCCCACCCTTACACAAGGGCCACCGTGCCACCGTGTGAGATCGGTTCGGGCCTTAACTTGTGCTTTGGGAGTGGGAGCAAGCGAGGGAATTTTTTTGGTGGGAGCCGGGATCGAACCCGGGTGGCGAGCGTACCAACCGAGCGCTCTAGCCACACGAGCTGGCGCTCGTTCCCGAACGGTGATCCTTTAAAATAATTTTAACAATATATATTAGCACATTAACTTCCTACACTTGTGTTCATATGCAAAGCAAGCATGGTACACCATAAAGCAATACATTAGGACGTCACCCCAAATTTCAGCCCACATCAGTTGAGCAGCTCACGGCCAGCATAGATGAAATCCATCGACTGGGTTGTTGCCCAATAGGCATATGTGTGGACCGATGTCTCTAAAAAGCACTCACTGCTCTGTTTATATGGCCAAGTCTCTATATGTGGCTAAGATAGGCATATATTTTTCTCAAATAAAAGATAGGCATATTTTTTTTTATATAACAAGCTGAGACCCCTCGCGTTGCCGCAGGTGTTACAGTAGATATACATGTAAAATCAATGTGTAAAAAATTGCTGTGACATAGATTTGATTTCAAACCGTGACATCTTACATCCATTTTTCAAACTCTCTTTAACATTTGACATGCGTAAAAATATCGTTGCCAGCAGCTCTCTTGACATGGTTCAAAATGTAGTCCGATTTTCTCAGTAAAACACTTTCAGATTATAGTATTAGTATTTATACACTGTCGGTTCCACATAACAAACAACAGATTGTTGGCTGCCACGATGCCAGCATTCCATATTATAGCCAAAGGATGGATGCATCTAGTACTCCAGCATCTATTTAAAGCCAGAATAATGTACAACCACAATACTGAACCTAAAAAGTCCAATCATTTATAGACCATGTCAGTCCCACAATATGTGAAATGCTAATCCTGATTCGACCACATATTTGGACATGAAATGTATATCTATTTAAAATATATCCAGAGGAGTTGGGAGCACTGGCCCCAATCGTATTTGGACGTGAAAGCATATCTGTTCATTCAAAGTAATATTTGGAATCCAATGCGTTTATTGGTCCCATTAAAATTCAATATATCTCTAATCCTTGCAACCTTTTTTTCGTCTCAGCTGATTCACATGCAAACTGAGGTACCTAGGCGCGAGGAGAAAGACTTCTCAGCTGATTCATACACTGCAAGCTGATTAACCCACTGCAAACTGAGGTGCGAATGGAAATTGGGGAGCGGACAATTGGTCTCGGAGAGTAGTAATTGAATTTATACAATTTCCCAACTGCTGTTGTTGATCCTGGACATTCTTTCCTGGGAAATTAGACGATCTTCTTGCCGTGGGATTAGTGATCTGGATGGATGGAAACTGGGGAGCACCCGATTAGTTTGTGAGGCTAGTTAATGATTAAATTTATTCAAGTTAACAAACTGCTGTAGTGAGCTCTACGCATTTCAATTCTGTAGTTCAATTTGTCAAGAATGTTGACAATTGATGGGGCTCTTAAATTAAAGCATGAACATGCTCAATACGCCTAGTAACAAGAAGTAGAAATCAGTATCTACGTTCGTATCCTATGCATATCATTATCTAAAAATCCTATGCATATAACAAAGGTCAAACATATGCAATGAGAGACTTGAACCCAATGTAGTGAATAATACGAATGCAGAGTATGATCAAAATAAAGACCTGCTGCCCTGAGAACTCATAATCAACTGTCCATACTGATGAATTGCCGTCGTAAGCACCATGCTTGTACATCATCTGGTCCATTACTTGAGTAAACCTGTTAACACTATAGATTGTTGATTTTGTCTTTTCAACAATGACTGTATTGAGATGAAGAATTCATGTCAGATAAATCGAGTCAGTTAGTGGTATTCCGTTCTCATTGCAAGCTTTGTGTCAGGGTAATCGGATACTACCAGGCGCTTTGAAGAAAGAGGTCCACGGTGTCCTTTGTTCGTCGATGCTCTCTGCATCAGTCCGAACCCCAAAATAGCAGCCTGTGCGCCTGTAGAAGAATGTGTTCTGTCAATCAAAACTCAATAGATAAAAAAGGAGGTCAGATGGCCTCTTCAGGGAAAAATGAATATGAATGCATGTATCATACATTATAATTGATGCCAAAATTGTTGATGAAATCGTATAAAAGAAAGGTACTGGATTGAAAACATTGTATTTTTCCCATGTCGATTGTTTGTTGCTAGTAAGATCTCGACATGCATAGGTACACAATTGCATAGGTACCAACAAAGTATGCAACTATTTGTGTCCAGATTTTTCAACAATGTTTTTTTTTTGATGGAATTCAACAATGTTCATGCAAGTCAAAACAAGTAGAGGTCCATTGTAGCAATTAAAGTACTCAACAGAGAGATAACATCATCATAAGAAAAATTAATTACTTTCCTCTGTTGGGCCGTTGTGGCAGAGGAGCGACGCACTCATCGGCCGGCAATTCCTCCCGCATATAGACAGTTGCGGAGCGCACAAACAGTCATCAGACGTGCCGCCAGGGTGCCAGAGATCTCGATGTTGTTGCAAGCCAGAATGAACTTGTTATCACCGTACAGCCCGTGAGCCATATACAAGTCACTAGGCTTGTGACCCATGTTGGGGGGGGGGGGGGGGGGGGGGGGGGGGGGGCTATGGGTCGCGCGCCGAAGAAAATATTCTGGATTTTGGGGATGGTGGAGGTGGCGATAGGGGCAAACGGCAACGGTGCCGGCGATCGAGTCCGTGTAGTGGGCCGCACACTTTCGTTTCCTAGGCCGTGGTGGGCTGAGTGTGCCACACACTATATGGCCCTCACTAGGAGGATTTCTTATAACACTCAAGTGTCACATATGGATAGGGCGCCCAGTGTCAGATACATGCACAATGGCATCTCACAAACGCTCATCGCCCCTCTCCTCCGTCCTCCCCCTGTCAAAATCTGGATATATTTAGGTTAATGTGTTTTTCCTAACATACATGTACGATAAATGAAAGGCAGCAGTCAAGCAGTTTTAATCTCACAAACAGAATATTTGCATAGCTTTAGCTCTCAGAGCCATCAATGAATGATTGAAATTGAACTCAAAATACACTAGAAATTGTACAGCAGAAATAAACACACGTAGACGACAAATCTCACGAGAACAAAATATTGCATAGAAATTGAACTGAAATTGTACTAGGAAATGAATTGAATATTGCATAGACCCACGAGGTTTCAAGGGATGATTAAAAATGACTTGAAAATGTACTAGAAATAGTATAATACAAGGATTAAGAATAAAAAGATTCTTGCGGCTTAATCTAGATTCCAATACAAAGATTATTCTACAAATAGTATAATACAAAGATTATGAATAATACCCGCAGAATATTTCATAGAAACCGATGCACTCTATCTCAAAGCTAGGGGTGTGATCGATCGGTTGAGATATTTACGCCTGGCTGCGGCTGTGGCAATCAATAGCCAGCCGAAAACAACCATCTACGCTATCTCCAAGCTAAGGGCGTGATTGGTTGAGATATTTACGGCTGGCTGCAGTTGCGGAGCTAGCCGAAAATAGCTATCTACTCTATCTCCAAGCTAAGGGTGTGAATGGTTGAGATATTTATGGAATTTGATGGAGGAGAACGGAACAGAGCTTGAGAAGAGGGTGCCACAGTCGCAGCGGTACTAGCGCGTGCGCACGTCTTGGAGTGCGACTTCCAGTCGGACTGCACAGCATAGCGCTTGTTGCACTTGTCGCACTTCCATTTCTTCTCGCCGTGCTTGCAGCAGTAGTGCTTCTTGATCCCTGTGAGGTCGCCCAGCACCCACGACGGGTCGTGGTGCGCGCACGTCGGCTCTGGACAAAGGTACACCTTGCATCGTTTCTCCTTGGGGTTCTTGTGCTTCAGCTTCCAGGGGAGGTCGTGCCCGCGCCAGTGGAACTGCAAGTTCTGCTACTGTTGGAACCCCTTGTTGCACACATCGCACATGGCGTGGCGGAGGCGGCGGCGCCAGGGGCGAGTGGTTGCGGTGCCGGCGATTGAGTTCACGTAGTGGGCTGCCGGGCCCTGGTGGGCTGGGTGTGCCACACACCTAGCTATATGGCCCTTACTAGGAAGATTTCCTATACAGCACTCGAGTATCACCAGTCGATAGGGCACCCATTGTTTGAGATCCGTGATAGCATCTCACAAACGCTCATCTCCCCTCCCCTCCATCCTTCCCGGTTAAAATCTAAAGCTACTGAAGTTAATGCATTTTTGCAAAATATGCATGAGCAGTAAATAAAAGGAAGAAGCAATGCAGTTGTAATCTCACGAATAAAATATTTGCATAGCTTTTACTCACAGAGCTGTCTGGGGATGATTAAAGTAGACCCGAAATGCATATCACAAATTGTACAATCCTAGAGCGCACGAACAATCAGCTGGCGTGCCGCCATGGTGCCAGAGAGCTCAGTGTCGTTCCAAGATGCAATGAACTTGCTATCGTCGTACAACCCGCGCGGCATGTGGATTGGAGGCCGCTAGGTAGTGGGGGCCACTGGGCCCTATGGGTCGCACATAGAAGAAAATATTCAATGGGTGGCATATACGGAGAGGGGTTGTGGTGCCGACGATTGAGTTCGCGTAGTGGGCCGCGCACTTTCCTTTGTTGGGGCGTGGTGGGCATGAGGAGCCCCCCTTCAATAAATTTTGCACCCACCGAGCCCATAATGCTGGACGCCCCTTACGCCTAACACTTTCCACAAGAAAATCCAATTTATTGAATCGTTAGCTTTTCCAAAATCAATCTTGAAAAAGAACCCCATTTTCTCGATTCCATGTAAAACCCTCACCACCTCATGTGTCATTGCAACTCCCTCCAAGATAGTTCTACCTTTAATGAAGTATGTTCTTTATCTATCAATTTTTAAATCACTTGGGCCAGCCTAATTGTCAGCACCTTAGTAACTATCTTATAACTACAATTCAATAGACTAATTGATCTACATTGCTTACCTTTCAGCATCACTACGTTACGAAGTAGACACACAACAACATAATTAATCCTAGACACATTCAGATCGTTTTCATGAAATTCTCTCAACACAACCATAAAGTCATCTTTTACTACATACCAAACATTTGTGGTAAAAACCAATAGAGAAAACCCATCAGGATCAGGAGCCTTATTAGGATTCATTTCCTTTATTGCATTATATACTTCTTCTCAACTAAACTCAGCACACAACATTTCCTTATCCCCATCAGACAAATTGTGTGACCCTTCCCAGATCAAAGGATCTATTGCAACAGACTCCACTACGTCTACACAATCCTGTTTTCCAAACAAATTCTTGTAAAATGCAGTAGCATGTTTCAACATACTTGGAGTGTCTTTTACTCAACCCTCCTCATTCAAAATTGATGTATTTTGATGTATCTTTCTCTTTTCATTAGCCAATCTATGAAAATACTTTGTATTCTTATCCACCTCCCTAATCTTAGTTTCTGTAGCTCTTTGTTTCCAAATCTTCCTGCAGATACAAAGTCTTAAGTTTGTGCTCTAAAGTAGCCCTTCTTTTTAGAGATTGAAAAGAAGCATCCCATTCTCTGAATCTTTATCTATTTGATCAATCTTGCTAACTAATTCATCCTTCTTTTTCTTGTTTGCAGATTTGATATTAAGATCATATCCTTTCAAGAATTTCCTTTAACGATACATATGGTCATGCCACACATCCAGAGTTGACCCTTTTGCCATGGCATTCTTTCCACTTTTTAACTACTGCATCATAAAAGCCTTCTTCTAACTCAAAAATTTTCATAGACTTCCAACAAATATGGTCTCGCTCTAATCTTCATTACTCACCATGAACTCCCTTGTCCCCTTCAATCTACCTACTCACACTTTTCAAAAGTCGACTGGAAGCATCTAGAAATGACAGGAGATACGACTTTGGTCCTGTTTGGGGCTACTCCACCCCCAAAATTCAGCTCCATTCCACCAACACACCATGAAGCAGCAACGCTCTGAATTTGCGAAGCTGCTCCACCTTTCTGGTTTGCAGGCTAACTCCAACTCCAGAAACATGAGATGTAGCTGCGAATGGTCTCTTATGCATGCATGGTAGTTGGTTTGAGATTTCTTCAAGAACTAATGATAGCCTCTTAAATGATTTTTCTTTCCAATTATTAAACAAAATAATTTGTTTACAATTACATGTCTTGTGGCCACAAAGAATTTGAGCACGAAATCAACAATTGTTTTGCTATCGAAATAAGTAATGTAATCTAGCATCTAATTAATAAAAAAATGTATGGTTAGGGAACAATCAAAGAATTTCATCACGAAATCAATACCTGCACTTCCTTTTTCGTCTTGGGATTGTTGTGGCCTGCCACACTCATAGCTCATGTGCGTCAGGACCTTGCCCGCCTAAAGCATGGGCGTCAAGGGCCATAGCACCATGGCCCAGCGCTCTCGAGGCTGCAGAAGCTGCAGGCTAGCCGCGACGCAGCAGGAGGGTTAGGAAAGGGGTGAGGCAGGCCGACGCGGGGCGTTGTCTTCGGTCGATGATGAGCCTGCCATTGAGCTTGTATGGTGCAGATTAGGATTCAATAACTTGGGGAATCAATGGAGCAATAGATCCATCCATTTTACCTAGATCAATGGCGTCAGGGACCTAAGTTCAGTAGCGCAGCCACTGGTGGTGGTGGGTTGCTTTGTGGAGGAAAGCGCAAGAGAAGAGGACCGATGGGAGTCGGGCTAGACAGAAGAAAGAAACGACAGGAAGCAGTGTAGCAGTGTGTAACGATTGGCAATGGTGGCTACTTGAGAAGAAAGAAACGAAAGGAAGCGATGTGTAACGATTGGCATGGTCGGTATTTGAGGTGCTTCACATAATTTGTGCAGTTGGCCCCAGATCCACGAATTTCAAGGAGTGGGTGTGCCACGCACTATATGGCCCTCACTAACAGGATTTCCTATACAACACACAGGTGTCACCGGTCGATAGGACACCCAGTGTTTGACATTCGTGAAATGGCATCTCTCAAACGCTCATTGCTCCTCTCCTCCATCCTCTCCGATCAAAATCTGAAGACATTTTGGTTAATGTGTTTTTGCAAAACATGCATGTGCGGTAAAAAAAAGGCAGTTGTATTCGCACACACAGAATATTTGCATAGCTAAAATTCGTATGTTGAAGGGGATGATTAAATTGAACTGAATGCACTAGAAAATGTACGATAGAAATAAAGATTATGAATAAATAGAATCAACTCAATCTGCAATCTAAGCAGCTGATCAGTTGAAATTTATCGGTTGGCTGCAGCTGCGGCTGCAAAACAGCCATCTCGGTTCAATCGTTTGTGCTGGGTGCAGAGAACCAACATATGCAAATCGTGTGCAGATTGGATGCAGCAGTAGGCACAGCCCGCTACAGCCAGCAGATATGATCGGAGCCAAATATTACAATAATCGCAACCATCCAGCATGCAAATCGTGTGTAGCCTTGAAGCACTGCTAGCCACAGCCCGCTGCAGTCAGCAAAACGATTGGAGCAAAAATTCACAACCAACTAGTACAGATCTTGACATGCGTAGGTATATATACAATTGCATTTTTTCCCATGTCAATTGTTTGTTACAAGTAAGATCTCGACATGCATAGATACACGATTGCATAGATGCCAACAAATTATGCAAGAAGCGGTGTCCAGAATTTCATACCAACAGAGTGGTTGCGAGCGCTGCCTGCCCCTTGCCAATATATGCAAGCAGCCAGGCAGCACCCGCCGCGTTAAGAGCGAGAGGCAAACATGCAGCCAGTGACCGGCATGGAGAGGGGCCGCAATGTCTACGCGGCGTGTTAGGGACACTAGGCCCCACATGTTGTGTGGGGGCACTCGGTCCTATGGTTCGCATGCAGTGTGGCCATATCACTAGAAGGATTTCCTTTACAAGACTCAGGCGTCTCCAGCTGCCATGGCACCCAATGTTTGAGATTCATGAGAAACGGCATCTCATGGTCGCGTGTCGCTCTAATTCTCCTCCTCCCCGATCAACCTTGATCCTGTGAGTCACTGCGCCATCCTGGCCACGTTCGCTTGCTTGCCTTGTCGACCGTCTGCGCCATCCAGCTTGTTTGTTGAATTGTTCCTATTCATTTCCCTAATATCTCCAAGTTCTCTGCCCCATTGTTCCAGCATTTTCACCCAATTGTCTCAGCCTGTTCCCCAATTGTTCCATCATTTTTCTCGATGGTTCCTAATGTTTTTCTAATTATTTCATCATTTTTCTCCTATTTTTCCTTGCGTCCTGGAAGAGCCCAGGCTGAGGAGATGGCGTGCGGGCATGTGGCACAGCAAGGCGGAGGTAGAGGCAGGCGCGAGTGGCTATGGTGCTGACGGTTGCATTCACGTTGGGCTGAACACTTTTCTCTATTGGACCATTGTGGGCTGCCTGACGCAGGGAACGGAATCATAGCAGATGACTCCTCCCATAGCAACCAACAAACGCATGAAAACAAAACAAGAAAAACAAACACACTAGCAACCAAGAGGATAGATGGATAAAAATAGCGCGAGATACTTGAGCAATAACTTCGAGGAGAGAGTGGTTGCAAGCGTTGCCTGCCCCTCGCCAATATATACAGGCAGCAAGGCAGCACCCGCCGCGACGAGAGAGAGAGAGAGAGAGAGAGAGAGAGAGAGAGAGAGAGAGAGAGAGAGAGAGAGAGAGAGAGAGTCTCAGGCACACACCCAAGTAACATTGTAGCAACACATCTTTTGTGTGTGTGCATGAGACACTCTCTTTCTCCCTGCAGAAGCTGCACGCTAGTCGCAACACAGCAGGAGGGTTAGGAAAGAGGCAAGGCAGGCCGACGAGGGGCGTTGTCTTCGGTCGATGATGAGCCTGCCATTGAGCTTGTATGGCGCAGATTAGGATTCAATAACTTGGGGAATCAATGGAGCAATAAATCCATCCATTTTATCTGGATCCTTGGCATCGGGGTCCTGAGGCCAGCAGGGCAGCCACTGATGGTGGTGGGTTGGTTTGTGGAAGCACATGAGAAGAGGACCGATGGGAGTCGGGCTAGACAGAACAAAGAAATGAGGAAGCGGTGTGTAACATTGGCAATGGTGGGTATTTGACAAGAAAGAAATGAAAGGAACCGGAGTGTAACGATTGGCATGGTGGAGTGTAACAATCGGCGCGATGGGTATTTGAGGTGCTTCACATAATTCGTGGAGTTGGCCCAGATCCAGGAATTTCATGGAGTGGATGCGCTACGCGCATTATATGGCTCTCACGATTTCCTATACAACACTCAGGTGTCACCGGTCCATAGGACACCCAGTGTATGAGGTTCGTGTGAAATGGCATCTCTCAAACGCTCATCGCCCTTCTTCTCCGTCCTCTTCCATCAAAATCTGAAGATATTTTGGTTAATGTTATTTTTGCAAGACATGCATTTGCGGTAAAAAAAAGCAGCTGTAATCGCACGAACAGAATATTTGCATAGCTTAAAATTCGGATCTTTCAGGGGATGATTAAAACTGAACTGCATGCACTAGAAATTGTACAATAGAAATAAAGATTATGAATCAATAGAATCAACTCCACTGATTATTTGGAAATTATTCAATCACAAAACTCAATCTGCAATCTTAGCAGCATGATCGGTTGAAATTTTTGCGGTTGGCTGCAGCTGCGGCTGCAAAACAGCCATTTGTGTTCTATCGTTTGTGCTGGCTGCAGCGAAATAAACATGAAAATCGTGCACATATTGGATGCAGCGGTAGGCACAGCCCGCTGCGGCCAGCAGAAACGATCGGAGCCAAATATTACAATAATTGCAATCAGCCAACATGCAAATCTGTGCAGCCTTGATGCACCGGTAGCCACAGTCCGCTGCAGTCAGCAAAAACAATCGGAGCCAAAATTCACAACCAACTAGTATAGATCTTGACATGCGTAGGTACATATACAATTGCATTTATCCCATGTCAATTGTTTGTTGCAGTAAGATCTAGACATGCAGGTACACGATTGTATAGATACCAACAAATTATGCAAGAAGCAGTGTCCAGAATTTTCAAACCAACAGAGTGGTTGCGAGTGCTGCCTGTCCCGTGCCAATATATGCAAGCAGCCAGGCAGCACCCGCCGCTTCGAGAGCGAGAGACAAACATGCAGCCAGTGACCGGCATGGAGAGAGGCCGTAATGTCTACGCGGCGTGGTCCTGACACGCCGCGTAGGCCCCACGGTGTGCACACATTGCCGCCATATCACTAAAAGGATTTCCTTTACAAGACTCAGGTGTCTCCAGCTGCCATGGCACCCAATCTTTGAGCTTCGTACGAAATGGCATCTCATGGTCGCGTGTCGCTCCACTTCTCCTCCTCCCATATCGACCTTGAGCGTGCACGTCACTACGCCATCCTGGCCGCGTTCGCGTGCTTGCCTTGTCGACCATCTGCGCCATCCATCTTGTTTGTTGAATTATTCCTATTCGTTTCCCTAATATCTCTAGGTTCTCTCCCCCATTGTTCCAGCATTTTTACCCAATTGTTTCAGCCCGTTCCCCAATTGTTCCATCATTTTTCTTGATGCTTCCTCATGTTTTCCTAATTATTTCATTATTTTTCTCCTATTGTTCCATGCGTCCTGGCAGAGCGCGGGGAGAGGAGATGGCGTGCGGGCATGTGGCACAGCAAGGCGGAGGTGGAGCCGGGCGCGAGAGGCTATAGCGCCGGCGGTTGCATTCATGTTGGGCTGCACACTTTTCTCTATTGGGTCGTTGTGGGCTGCCTAAGGCAGGAAGTGGAATCGAAGCAGATGACTCCTCCCATAGAAGCCAACAAACGTATGGAAACAAAACGAGAGAAACAAATGCACTAGCAACAAGAGGATAGACGGATAAAAATAGCACAAGATATTCGAGTAATAACTTCGAGGAGAGAGTGGTTGCAAGCGTTGCCTGCCCCTCGCCAATATATGCGTTCAGCAAGGCAGAACCCGCCGCGAGAGAGAGAGAGAGAGAGAGAGAGAGAGAGAGAGAGAGAGAGAGAGAGAGAGAGAGAGAGAGAGAGAGAGAGAGTGTGTCAGGCGCACACCCAAGTAAACATTGTTGCAACACACCTGTTGTATGCGTATGTGTGTGTGAGACACTCTCTCTCCTGAGTATTTTCTTTGTCATGTTCCATTGGATGGTAGCACGCCAAGACAATTACTTTGACCTCTACTAGGCTTGGACAGGGGCCTCCCCTGGGAGATGCTTTTATTTTCCTTTCCCTTTTGTGCAGCCTAGGCTGCCTGCCGCTGTGATGTGAACCTTTTGATTCTTTCTGTTTTTCTCCTGCTATAAAGCAACGGTAGAACACCTGCCTTTTGTGTAAAAAAAAAAGGATACATGCATGTGACGTAAGTGGATTTTCGCTTTCATGCGCATATTAAACAATGTCGTCTCTCTCACTACTATAACGACGCACTGTAGGGGCAGGCGAAAATGTACTATAGCGGCGGGTACGGCCTTCTGCCGCTACACTTCTGCTACTACAAATAAACGCCTGTAGCGGCGGTCCAAGATAACCGCCGCAACAAACAGTTTTATAGCGGCGGTTGCTAACAGGAACCGCCGCTATAAAACTGTTTGTAGTGGCGGTTCCTGTTATTAACCGCCTCTATAAAAGTGTTTATAGAGGCGGTTTCTGTTACTACCCGTTGCTATATTTTCGGCAGAAAAAAATAAAATTGGCCATATCCACATTCCACAATGCACAGAAATCCCAGAATACACAGAATATCAATTCCTTTGGCTCCAACATCATAGCATCATTCCAGAATGTTGACAAGTCATAGCAGCATGTTCCAGACACAAGGAACCTCATCATACACCATCCATACACCAAAATGGCAACAAAATTAATCAATACCACAATCAATGTTTTAAAAAGCGGAAACGAAAAGCGAGCGGAGAGGCTCCGCCTAGCGCCTAGAACGCCTAGGCGGCGCCTAGGCGTTTCTAGGCGTTCACGATTAAGCGGTGAATATCTATAAAAAATAAAAAGAAAAAAGAAAAGAAATCTAGAAAAAGTCCCAGCTGCCCACAAGATGGCCCATCTAGCCCACAAGATGGCCCACATGACACCAAATCAGGCCAACGGGAGAGGTTTTTCGCTGGTCTATGCGCACTCCACGATGAATAGGCTGTACATGCCCGCTCCACGCGCTTCAGCTGCCAGAAAAGCGGAAGAAAGCGGACGAAAAGCGTCGATTAATCGCACATCGCGGTGCCTAGGCGTTCAACCGCCTAAATGCATCGCTTTCACGAAAGCGAGGCGTTGGGGCAGCGCGCAGCGCCTAGGCGGCCGAAGCGGACGCTTTTTTAAACACTGACCACAATATTCACAAGTTTATACACAATTTCATGTCATCATGTGATACCATATCCAGCAGAAGTGTTATTTTCCTATACCTACCAGTAAGTATAGTCATCATTATTAAGGGGATCTCGGTTGGGCTCATATGGGCATTTGGAACCAGCCCACTCACAAAGCGCCCAATGATTCTGCGCTAAATCACCCACGGGATCAAAGAACTTACCATTCGGATGGATGGCCTCTTTTAGAACGAACCGACATAGGTGAGCGACGATTTGATACATGTCATTTGTCGACAAATGTATTGACCCTGGGGGGATTATTCTCTTTCTTAGGTCAACATATTCCTTCTTCCTTGCTGCAGCTCGTGTTCGGTTCCTTTCATCGATCTGCAATGCAATTGTAAAGATGTGTTAATTGAAGAAGGATAGAATCAGTAAAAAGAATATAACTTTGTGGTACACAAAGCCAAAACATACATCTTCTTTGGTCTCCTCCATGAGGGTGTCCAAGTACGGTGACATACTCCTCGAGTGTGCACATGTGTAGTAGTCACAATGGCCGGTTCCTTTTCGCTGCTTATAGCACTAAATTAGAGAAAACATGTTAAATTTTATATAAATATATAGCCATAGTACAATGACTCCATAGGGAAGGAAGATAGATGTCTTACCCAAAATTTATGACGCAACTGCATTTTTTTGGCTCGAAAAGGGCTGTGTTCCCCCCCCCCCCCCCCCCCCCCCCAGCTTTGCAATAGTGCTCATAAGCGCTGCACAATTCAAAAAAGCGTATCGTTAGATAAAAATATTGTCATAGCATTTACACGATGCTTAACTTCTTACCGATCTATGACGCTGACGATATCATCATACTTCTTCTTGTCCACATCTAGACTATCAAGCACCAGAAGATACCCATGTGACGGTACAAGACATAGACAAATCCAGTGGGTACTACAACAATTATCGTGTTAGTATTCATTTTATTAGACCTTGTAGAAGGATATAAACACAACGGTTGAACTTACTCAAAGTTTGTATGGGGCGATAATCATGTCTTTATCCTGCCACTTCATGAAACAATCATATATATAAGTGGCTACTCGAGTCCTTTCAGCTTGTGTCATTTCCATTTTCATTGTAGCTAGCTCGTCATCACTCCTACCAATGTATATGGGTTTTTTTACGTTAAGTCGTGGGTTGATGCCGGTTTGATTTATCAAGTGGGAGTTGAGGTATGCTAGCTTCCAATGCTTAATTTTGTGGGTATGACACTTATGTTGAAAGACAGAACACATCCTACAAAAAATTAAACAAAAGCAATTGTCATTGATCTGCACTAAGGGGACATTGCATTTAAAAATTCAAAGGAGATGCAATGACTTACATGCACCACAAGGTTATGAAGGTGACGTCCATGTTGTCAAGCCGGAACATGCGCCAAAAATCCTCAAAATATAGCCCCAACATCTTGACTCGGTTTCTGGCACGTCGTTGAACACGTCGAAGCCAAACCTACAAGGTATCATCGACACTCCTTTTTTTGAGGCGACCATGTACCACTCATGCAGCTTATTAATCTCCCATGGCATGTTCAGGAGGCAGCTTTTTGATACAAGTTGCTTGCCGATCTGGAAGTTGTTAGTGTCCTCTTCGGTCAAGTCCCCCAAAACATCATCGGCCTCGTTTTTTCCTTTGCTAGCTACCTCAACGGCCGGATTCCAGGACTTCTTCCACATCTGCATGTATGACTTGACAGCGTCCTTGACCTGATCTTATTGGCTAGCAACGGTTCCGAAGCCGGTAACAGTCCTTGGGTTACTAGCTCACATGTCTTCGAAGGAGGAGGCTGGACAACTTGCGAAGTCACTTTTGAGGGTGGGGGCTCAGCAACCTCTTTGGAGGCGGGGGCTCAGCAACTTCTTCCACATCCCCTATGTCTTGTATCGTAGGACTCCATCCCATATTTAATTCAACACCGCCCATCACCGTATCTGCTTCTTTACGAGGATTACTGGCCAAAACTGCCGCCGACATAGGAGACGGCTGTCGAGCTCTCTCCCCATCCCCTGGCAATGGCTGGCATGCATGGTGTGACCCGTGGCCGGACAACAGGGGTGGAGAAGTGCGCGTCCTCAAGTTCGGGAGAACAACTTCTTGTCGCTTCCACAATATGAAAGTGGAAATACTGTCCCTGGGAGTTTCTATCCCCTCCTCAGGTATTGGGATTTCAATCTCGTTGTCCTCATATCCTTCCACTATCTCTTCCATGGAGACCTTCACATAGCCAGGGGGAATGGCCCCCGTGTGGATAGTATCCCCAGGAACTGCCATGCCTGTGGCAACCTTCAAGGTCTTCCCTTTCTTGTAACCAAATGGAACGTGCAGCTCACAAGGAGTTGCCTTGGTGAGGGTTCAAAGTCTGGTTCAGACCACGTGGTGGACGTCGTATCACGAGACAGAGAGTCCTGTAGGGCTGCACGTTGGGGGTTAGCTGCTGTAGATGGCTAAGGTCTAGACCGACTGGATTTTCCATTGCAAACCTCATATATCGCCGAATCCACTCTTCTTGTGCTTTCTCCTCCAAGTCTGCCTTGTAGAATTCATGCTTTTTGTACATGCTGGAGGATGACGAGTCCGAGAAACCTCCATGCCAAGGGGCAGAAGATGAGATTCCTCGAGTCCGCCTTCCATGTTCTTTCGTTTGTAGACCAGCAGTGAGCGTGTCCCTATGATACACTGACTTCAAAACACCTCTCTTCACCTGATCCTTGATGGGACTCATTAAGCGTGCAAGCACTTCACCTGATCCTTGATGGGACCCATTAAGCGCGCAAGCACTTCACCTGCAGCAGGGTCCTTTCGGCACAATCACCCCTTCTGGGGTTATCATGCAGCGAGCATAAACCCAATTCCTGGTACGCTCATCGAGGAATGGAAGAATGTTGGGGTTTCCGGCTTCGCGGTTCTGCCGTTCCATCTCTCTCTAGATCGGAATCTTTTTCTTGTAACCGCCGGGCCCTAGGCGTGGATGATACTTTTTCTTCATGTTCAGCTCTATCATCTTCCGACTGAGCTCCAAAGTGTCTTCGCTTGTCTTCTGTGCATGAAACACTTGCCAATCGTATGGACTGATATTTCCATACCTCAAAGGAACCCGTCCCTTTTTAACATACTCGCAGTTGAGCATGGACTTGTAATCCTGATAACTTTTGTTGAGACAAGCCATGGTTGCCTTCGTGGCTTTCGCGATGTCTTGCTTACGAAATTTGATCTTCTCCGTCACCGCTTTCCACATTTCCTCTTTCCGATCATCTAGCACTAAACGCCAATCCTGCCAGGTGATGTTGCATTTTTCCTTGACCACTTTTCCACAACGGTTGTGCCATTTTGCGTTGACACCATCGGGTTGGACCGGTGCCCCGTCTTTTGGGTCCACGGCTATGACATCAAATATGCCCTCTGCCTTGTTCGCCATGCGTTCACCGCACTTGTGTTTCCTTGTTGGTAGTTCGACAGGCTCCTCTTCAATCACTAGCTCATTACCGGCCTCGATTGCCTCCTCCGCTGCAAACAACCAACGGGGCCTTCGTCGACGTCGACCCTAGCATATCAAAGACAGAGAATTCTGTTGGACAACATTGACAAGATACTTACTGAAAAATGTGGAAATAAATCTTTCACATAATGCCTACACTACATCCTCACATAATCAGGGACAGGGATTCGTGGCTCCCGGGCTGGTCGAGGAGACGGATCCTTAGGTTCCTTGTATTTGGAGCTTCCTTCTTCTGTCTCAACTTCTTCATCACCAGGGTCCCTACATTCCGGGTTTGAGGATGTGTACTGGATCGTCTCCCGGATTTGCTGAGACATGTTTATCTCCACTTCTGTTGTTGCGGCCCAGCTTGTTCTAAGGCCGTATTCTCTTCCATGAGGCTTAATCAAGTAGAAGGTTTCAAAAACTTATGTTAAGTAAAACAAATAAATAATAATTGCTTTGCATTTCTTGGATGCAATAACTAGGATATACTTAGAGAAATGTTTGGAAAATATTGGTCCATCAGATCGGGGATACCCTTGTCATGATGCAAACGTAACACTTGCCAGAGTTGAGTGGCAACTATCGACCAAATGATTTTCACTTGGCAGATGCCTGCCACGTCGACTCTGGTTAGTGTAACTATGGCCATCCTCCTTCATCATTTGGCGAAAAGGAAACAAGAAACTGCTAACAATATATGGTACCAGGAACACTAAAGCAGATCTAAGATATATTTTATAGTAACAAAAATACATGCAGTTTATACTAAGAAAAACAGGAACTCATCATTATTTACTATTGACAGCAACAATTACAAAATGATGTACCCTAACTAAAAATGTAGCATGGTCAAAATGTAGCAGCAATATTTGTACATAACAAATGTTCAGAGCTAACATTGTTGAGAGCTAACAATATTTGTACACAACCGATGTACCACGACATTGTTCAGAGCTAGCACATAATAAGCAACATTTTTTTTTGACATAGCATAAAATGTAGCAGCAACAATTTCAGTAGTGAGCCTAATCCATAGCACAAAATGATGTACTTTAACTCATTGTCCTTAGCATTTAAAAAATTCATCAGCGCATTCTCAGTAGTGAGCCTAATCCTTAGCACACAAGAAGGGGCAACACCTGTGAAAGATGAGGTAGCAGAGGACCGGGACGGCGGCGCGTGCTCAGGGACGGCGGCGGAAATGGGGGACGGAGCCGCCGAGGTCCGGGACGGAGCCGCAGAGGTGCGGGACGGTGGCTCGGTGGACGGATCGAGGTGCCGAGGCCTGGGATGTCGACGGAAATAGGGGACGGAGCCGCCGAGGTCCGAGACGGCGGCTCGTGCACGGGGCCGCAGAGGTCCAGGAAGGCGGCACCGAGGGCGTGGTCATGTCGGCGAGGATCTCGTCGGGGGTGCAGGATATGAAGGCAGCTGGGTGCAGTGGCGGCGCCGATCGAGGGCGAGTTCGCGGCTGCGTGGATGTCGTCGGGGGTGGAGGAGACGGGGGAAGTTAGCGGTGCTGCTGTGGCAGCGGAAATGGGCTGTCTCACGACGTCGGGGACAAAAACGACAGATAGGGTTGAAGGAGGGAGACGGGTGCTATAAACTCGGGTCTAAAACCATTTGTAGTGGCGGTTCTTCGTTCCACCCGCCGTTGTATACCATTTGTAGCGGCGGTTCTTATTTCCACCCGCCCCTGTACACCATTTATAGCGGCGGTTCTTATTTCCACCCACCGCTATATTGTTCACACAAAAAAAATAATTTGTTTATTTCAAATCCACATTGCCAGAACACACTGAATTAACAGATAACAGAAATCAATTTCATGTGAACAATACATCAACCAGCATCCATGTGAACATAATACACCATCCATGTGAACATAATACATCAATTATAATACATCATCCATACACAAGTTCATCTCATCATACACCATCCATGTGAAAATAATACATCAAACATAACAAACATAACTAAAAGCTGATGAACTAGTTAGCCTTGGACGACTTTTCCTTCGTTGTCACTGCACATGTAGGGAGCTACCACGGCATAGGTGAGGTTT
This sequence comes from Eragrostis nindensis, assembly GCA_012490785.1. Taxonomy (NCBI): domain Eukaryota; kingdom Viridiplantae; phylum Streptophyta; class Magnoliopsida; order Poales; family Poaceae; genus Eragrostis; species Eragrostis nindensis. The sequence goes on along the minus strand of JAAXCT010000379.1, from coordinate 51,432 downwards.
GTTTCTAGTACTTTTAAGTTGGATCTATGAAGGATGGCACTTCATCGAACTGATTGTATTCATCTTCATCCTCCACATTCTCCACTCCGACGATTCTTTATTTACTGGCAACACCAATATGCTTGTTTTGATGAGCTGGATTGGGTGAGTAGAACACTTATTGCACAGTCTTACCGAGTATCCAAGGCTCATCTTTGTGCCCTACATTGTTGAGATCGACGATTTTCAACCCGTAGTCGTCCACCCCCATGCCATTTGGGTGCCTCACTGTTGGCGGTTCTTATGCGATAAAATTAAATTCATTAATTCCGCAAGCGCACAGATCACCATTGTAGCATTTCACCTTGGAGTATTCCAGGGTTATCGTATTTATATTTCCGCAGGGAAGTAGAGCAAAAGGGAGCTGAATAATAGCAATGCATTGGACAATTTGGAGAAAGAAATAATGTATCAACTATACTTGAGACGGGGGTAAGATAGGCATGATATATATGGGTGGCACACACATCCTCAAATCCAAGGTAAATAAAAGAAATAAAACGTAGTATACATTTGGGAGAGCAACGAGATAGAGTTAAGGCTACCTGTATGTTTATCTATTATTTACTCTTTCTAGCAATCTAATCTACAAAGGTTATCTACTCTAGTTAAGCTCATACACATACAAGTCATGTCGTTTCGGGGCACACACGTGCTAGGTTAACCGATGATGCTAGTTCAAACCTAGGGAACCGTATGCTGTAATTAAGACCCTGCTGAGTCCAACCCGGACGTGGTGGATTACAGAGACCGGTGCAGCTGTCACATACACTCGCGGCTACCATCCTCCGTGGGGCTGGGTGCCAAACGTGCATAGGCCAAGCTCTAAGCGCCATGCTTACAACCCGCCTAGAGGAACTACTCTTGATCAACGGAGCAGTCCTATCTAAGAATGAACAAGCACAGATTTCACACGACGTCATCTCCGACGAAGGCACTCTCTCGTACTTGCTATTCCAACAATCACGAATCCCACAACAAGACTTCTACGAGCACTTACTTAACAGAATAAATAAACTAAATAGAAAAGAATTACTAAAAGAAATAAATAAAGATAAAACTAATTATATAATAAATAAAATAATATCTCAAAAGAGTAAGGATACAAAGAACTATACCGAACTCCGAGAAGACTCCGGAAGCTCGAGAGAGCTCTCACTCTACTCTACTCTACTCTAACTCCCAAAGCTACTACTAAACTAAATTAATGTACACTTGGATGAAGTGTGATGGTGCGAGTTGCTTCGGAGGCCGAGGGGTCCAATTTATAGCTTGTGAAGGCGGTGGGAGCACCCTGGCCGAAGCTGGAGAGGCGGTGGCGCCAAAGTCGGCCGGCCGGCCTAGGGGGGTGGCCGGCCGGCGTCCCCTGTGGCGGTTTGCCACCGTCTTAAGCGTGGACGCTCCAGATCAGTCCCTGAAGTCGGTCTGAAGGTCGGCTCCTCGCTAGGGTCGGCAGAATTGAAGTGAGGGCCAAGTAAAGGCCCAAATAGCCCACCTTCTAGAATGGCGGTGGAATTCTGCTGGACTGGCCTCTAATTATGCGTTGTGAATTATTTTCCAGCCCACTGGAGGAAGTCTGGGGCCTGCGGCCACCAAGTGGGGCCTGCCGGCCTAGGGTGGGGCCGGCCGGCCAGGGAAATTCCCTGGCTGGGCCTACTTTTCTCCATTATTCACTCCTGCATCCAAATATTCACCAAAACATGTGGAGTAGCATTATTCCTAACTACTATGCACAAAATCTTGGTGTTATGTATTTATTTATCGGTAGGGTGGCGGTCAAATCATGGTTTAACGACCGCCAACACTCACCCATTTGCACTTAAAAATAGGGATATGCACATTGTTTCCATAGTCTAGTTCCTATATTTCCTCAATGTACCCATAGTACCAAGGCTTCTGACCATCTGAATCAAGGGCTTGTGCTCGAACACGGTAGTTTTGACACTTGCTCCTATTGTCCTTTTTTTTGTTGTAAAAGGTGAAACCATTTATGTCATACGCTTGGAAGGTCACCATAGTCTTCAATGGGCGACTAGCTAACCTTCTCAACATTTTCTCGTCCACGGTTTCCCCAATTAGTATGTCTAGGTTCTTCAACTATGACGTGAATCAACGCTTGTGCTCCTCTATGATCCATTCATCCGAGCTGTCCTCATTGTTCTGTTGAAGCTCTGCCAGGTGTTTCTCAAAGTACGGGCCTACAATCTGAAGTTGTTGTAATACGCTGAAATGTGCTTTGGCTACTTGCTCGTAACTTGAATCGATGAATGATTTCCTTCCTTTTGTACCTTTTCCAGATAACCTTCCCTCATGACGAGACGTGGGGACACCAATCGATCTACTATCTTTAATGTAATCTGTGTAACACTCCAGGATCTCCTCAGTTGTGTACCCCTCCATCATCGAACCCTTAGGATGACAACGAGTTCGTACATAGCGCTTCAGCACATACATGAACCTCTCGAATGGAAACATGTGATGCAGGTACAAGGGGCCCTGCGCCCAAATCTGGTCAACAATGTGAATCATGAAGTGTTCCATCGTATCAAAAAAGGCTAGAGGGAAGCACATCTCAAGTATACACACCGTTTCCTTGATGTGGGACCGTAGGTCATTCAATTCGTCGTGACTGACCACCTTCTTCGAGACTGCATTGAAGAAGTAGCACAATTTGTCAACAGGCAAAGAAGGCAGCACCCGCTGCGACGAGAGAGAGAGAGAGAGAGAGAGAGAGAGAGAGAGAGAGAGAGAGAGAGAGAGAGAGAGAGAGAGAGTGTGTGTGTGTGTGTCTCAGGCACACACCCAAGTAACATTGTCGCAACACATCTGTTGTATGTGTGCGTATGTGTGCGTGAGACACTCTCTATCCAGAATATTCTCTTTTTCGTGTTCTATTGGATCGTAGCATGCTAAGAAAATTACTTTGACCTCTACTAGGCTTGAACAGGAGCCTCCCCTGGGAGATGCTTTTATTTTCCTTTCCCTTTTGTGCAGCCTAGGCTGCCTGCCGCTGTGATGTGAACCTTTTGATTCTTTCTGTTTTTCTCCTGCTATAAAGCAACCGTATAACACCTGCCTTTTTTGTAAAAAAAAAAAGGATACATGCATGTGACGTAAGTGGATTTTCGCTTTCATGCGCATATTAAACATTGTCGTCTCTCTCACTACTACAACGACACACTGTAGGGGTAGGCGAAAATGTACTATAGCAGCGGGTACGGCCTTCCGCCGCAACGCTTCTGCCGCTACAAATAAACGCCTATAGCGGCGGTCCAAAATAACCGCCGTTACAAACAGTTTTATAGCGGCGGTTGCTCCCAGGAACCACTGCTATAAAACTGTTTGTAGTGGCCGTTCCTGTTATTAACCGCCTCTATAAAAGTGTTTGTAGAGGCGGTTTCTGTTACTACCCGCTGCTATATTTTCGGCAAAAAAAAAAAATTGGCCATATCCACATTCCACAATGCACAGAAATCCCAAAATACACATAATATCAATTCTTTTGGCTCCAACATCATAGCAGCATTCCAGAATATTGACAAGTCATAGCAGCATGTTCCAGACACAAGGAACCTCATCATACACCATCTATACACCAAAATGGCAACAAAATTAATCAATACCACAACATTCACAAGTTTATAAACAATTGCATGTCATCATGATACCATATCCAGCAGAAGTGTTATTTTCCTATACCTACCAGTAAGCTATAGTCATCACCATCAAGGGGATCTCGTTAGGCTCATATGGGCGTTTGGAACCAGCCAACTCACAAAGCGCCCAATGATTATGCGCTAAATCACCCACGGGATCAAAGAACTTACCATTCGGATGGATGACCTCTTTTAGAACGAACCGACATAGGTGAGCGACGATCTGATATATGTCATTTGTCGACAAATGTATGGACCCTGGGGGGATTATTCTCTTTCTTAGGTTAACATATTCCTTCTTCCTTGCTGCAGCTCTTGTTCGGTTCCTTTCATCGATCTGCAATGCAATTGTAAAGATGTGTTAATTGAAGAAGGATTGAATCAGTAAAAAGAATATAACTTCGTGGTACACAAAACCAAAACATACATCTTCTTTGGTCTCCTCCATGAGGGTGTCCATGTACGGTGACATACTCCTCGAGTGTGCAAATGTGTAGTAGCCACAATGGCCGGTTCCTTTTCGTTGCTTATAGCACTAAATTAGAGAAAACATGTTAAATTTTATATAAATATATAGCCATAGTACAATGACTCCATAGAGAAGGAAGATAGATGCCTTACCCAAAATTTATGACGGAAGTGCATTTTTAGTGCTCGAAAAGGGCTGTGTTTCCCCCTAGTTTTGCAATAGTGCTCATAAGCGCTGCATAATTCAGAGGAGAAAAGAATCCATCCGAGCAAGTATATCAGTCAAAATTTTGAACGGATCATCACCTCCAAAGAGATCCCAAATAGGCTAGATGGGGAAGATGTTAACCAAGAGTGGAGGACTCCTGCTCTGTTCGTAGCGTGATTCATTGGTTTAAGACGGCTTCAGCGGCAGGACCATTGGCCGGGCGACCGACTCTGTCTCGGTGGAGATGCCCTTGGAGATGAACAGTCACCATGCGGCGGTGTTAGTGTTTGATGCACCAAATTGACCTTAAACGGCGGATTAACATGGCATATTTATAGCTGGTTCAGATGGAGGGGAAGGCAGAGCGAGCGCTGTAACTTGCAAACAGAGAAGCAGGTCAGGACGAAGAGGTACCTTATGGCTCGACCTGCCACAAATACTGCAAGCATGCAAAAAATTGAAGTTAATATACAAATGCAAAATTGAAGAGGAAAACTTAAGATATTTTGAGGTGGGTTACTTCCCGAGTGGAATCACTTAGTGCAAATGGAAAACTGAAGAGACGTAGGTGGCTGCTGATGAGGAAAACTTAAACGACATTGAGGGGTGGGTTACTTCCTGCATGCAATCAATTGAAGGTAAATGTAAATGAAAAACTGAACTCTGAAGAGATGGGGACGGCTGCTGCAATTTGATTCTGGCGCGGCTGCTGTTTTCTATTGTGAATGATGGATGGTCAAGATGAACTGAACAAGCAAAATTGATGAAACAGATTATTTAGGTGATGTGGCGCAACGAGAATTAAGCTTTAGAAAATTAATTGCATTTAGTGGGTATTGCTTATATAGAGATCCAATACCGAAGTGCCCATACGAGCCCGCCGTGAGCGCGAGCTCCGTGCGTCCAAACGGCACATGGACGACGGTGACTCGGCACCGCCTGCTTTGCACCGTCCTTTCGTTGCCTGCCACGACATGCCTATTGATGGCTAGCCGCGCGGGCTAGCGATCTTGATCTCGGTGAATCATGCATCTTACATCCAGCTTCCAAAAGAAAAGGGACAAATCAAGGAAACACCTATTTTTTTACGCATTCGCTAGTCTTCGGCTCTTCGCTATTGTGAAGGAGAGATAAACAGATCAGAATATACCCGATCAATCCGCGCATGGTGATAGGTCCGGTTCTGCATGCGGCTGATCGTCTAGAATTCGCGATTCTGGCCAAGCCGGCCCAATTGCTCGTCGGCTCAGGGACAGAGTAACGTACGAGGTGCCTATTTAAAGCAATTGGTTGCCCGCACCAGCCTGGTCTGGCTAGGGGTGGATGCATGCAACATCGTTTGGTTTGGTTACTGTTCATCACCATTTTTTTGCACCTATGTAGACTCAGACGGAACATGATCACCAAAGCAACGGCATCGCTACGCCTAGCTTTCAGATTCATGTCTAGCAAACACATTAAACATAAATCATTTTTATCATGTTTTTTGGAATGCCATGGCTGCCGCATTTGATGCTCCTCGAGTGGCATGCCTCATCATCGACCATGCACATGTGACAGAAAAGGTTCTACAAATTTATGTAGCTCATGTTTATAAGCAATGGATCCAGATCCAAAAAAAACCAAAAATGAGTCAAATATAAGTGCATGATTGATTACCCTCACTGGCACAAGGCCAGATATACCGAAGGCAACAAATCCGAGCAAGTCCACACAGAACAAAGCAGAATCAAACTAGCCTATCGAAAATCCGAGCAAAATCCAACGAAATGACCAATAAAAATGAGCCTACCAACCGGAACCACAATGAAGAAAACCGAATCAAACTAACCTAACGAAAATCCGAGCAATAAATCGAGGAGTGGTAACCCTAGCTCAAACACAATCCAAAGGGAGAAGATAGAGCCGTAGATCTACTGTAGAGTGAGGGGAGGACGGCCTCTCGAAACCTGTATCAAACACCACCTGGATATGTTTCATCCCATCCTCTATTTCCAGCAATCGAAACAGCACCATAGTGTCGAGTGACTGAAGATGCATATCGGCTTGAATTTTCCAGAGATCAATGTATTCAGCTAACCAGTCTGTTAGCTTGTCATATTGTACAGGACGTGCCCGGAATGTAATTAACTTTTGATGTCTAGCTAAATTCCCCAGTACCTCCTAATCCCACCAAAGCTCATGACTCCAAAGTCTAAAATACTCACTGCTCATTTATATCGTCTGAAATACTCACCGCTGGTTTATATGACCTCCTCTCTATATATAGCGAAAGGGTCTTTGCCTCAATGGTAAAGCTCCTGAGTAGTACCCTGAGTTTGATGATTCTCAGTGAGAGCGAATTTTTCGAACTTGGGTAAAACAATCTCCTCGCCTCTTCCACACCAAAGTTCAACAGGTTAAGGCCCGGCACAGTACTCACATGGGCTATGTGGCCCTTGTGTAAAGGTGAGAGTGGGGTTTAGATGTTTCCTCGATCTGCGAGATGAGACTCCTTTTTGCAATGCCGCGGGGGCTGCTTGCCTCAACACATCGAGTTTTTTAGGTGGGGGCATATATTGGTTATCTGAAAAGGCAAATCATATTGCAGTAGTAACATACTTACTCCCTTCATTTCAAAATATATGCGGTTCTGGCTTTGTACTAGGTTCATTGAACATTCAACCGATAATTTAATGTACAATATCACTAATAACTGGACCAGGGATGTCAAGTTTAATGCAGATTGGAACATTCCCTGGCAGCACGATTCATTGGCACTAGGTCCGCGATGAAGAAAAGAGTAAAACACAAACATCCATGATAACCATCGGCACTCTATGAAATGACGTAGAGCCTCTAGGCACGTCTGATGTGCGTGGCAATTACACCTCTAGTAAAAGCTGTATCTTCGCATTTTTCATCCAGAAAGCTACGATGCCTATGCCATCAGTCAAAGGGAAATGCTCATCAATTTTTCGGTTAAGCTGCTCTTTGGGCACTATGTGTGAAAGGAAATTCTCCAGGGAATAAGACTCTACAAAATGCACTATGTTTTTACCCAATTGCCGAAGATGCAACAACAATCAGTACGCTATAGTATAATACTACTTGCAAGTTTGCTAGACAGCCAGAGGATTCAGCACGACCGCTCTCGAAAGTGCCGATCATCAAGTTCAGTACAAACTCTTGATAGACGAATCAAAGTTGGAAAATACAGATATCCTCAGTGTAACTTTGCTTCGCCTGATATCATAAGATTACATGTTCGGTTAAGTTTAGAACAAAAAGGCTCAGTATCAGCTATCCCACTGCTACCAACACTTCTTGCAGGTCTCTGCTCCTGGTAATGGCAGCACGTCGTCCATCAAGCTGCTACCCAGGATCTCTTTGACTATCTGTACTGCTCAGGAAGCCGATAACCGGTCATGACTATTTTATCTGCAAACATCTTGCCGGTCTTTGGCATGATATGCCAGTGCATTGTCAAGTTGAAATCCTTGCCTTTCAGATTGCTTCCCTGAAATGAGATAAAAAGATCATAAATCAAACATGCGATGCAATATTTGAAAAATGGAGGGCCACATAGCCACAGTGCGAAATAACTGGATACACAGTTGTGATATGCGAAAAACTACACACTTATCAGACCCTAGATCATGACATAACAATCCGGTAATGAAAATGGACGAACCTAACACCGACAAACATATTAGATGCAGATTACACCAGTAGTGGTCAATCTGTACAGTTATAGGTATCCAAATATTAATTAGTAAAGACCAACTATAGTACACTCTCTCACAGATTCAGTCCCCCCCCCCAAAAAAGGAAAAAGGGTGAAGACTGACCAAAAGATGGTCAGTTGGAAATAGGTTTGTTCAGGACCAACCACTGTAAGAAATCTGAAGGACCATATAAGAAAACTAGAGCCTACATGGATTCAGAATTTTACTGATAGCAGGATAAACATAAAGAATGGTTGCCATGGTTCAGGAGATGGTACCAGATTAGATAACCAATCTCAAGCATTATATGCAGAATCAGAAAACGATCTTAATACATTCATATGTCAAAATTAATCATACTGTGTCATTGATCAATATAAATAATAATGATTCCTATATAAGTAATAATGTGCTTGCCTGGTCAATAAATCTGTATTTGTTTGTGGTATGAATCAAAAACTTAGCGTGCTCCTTTGCTGGTATGATTCCGTCCCAAAGTGAAACCTGAGCATAAACCAAATATAATCATTTGGATAATAATTGTAATGAATATGGGGAAACCTGAACTACTATAGAATGGCAGAAGGCAAAGAAAAATGATTCCAAATAGGCATTAACATAACAACATACTGGTTCGAAAGGCCATCATGACCTAAAATTTAACAGTAACCTGGCATATGCGATCGAGCTACATTCAACAGATTGTCTGCCCAGGAGTAAAACACCAATCAGGGCCAGTTGGCACCATGCTAGAATTTTTGAAGATTGATGTCAATTCTGACCACGATCAGATCAGCAGGCTTTGTAAGAAATGTATCAATTGTCATACTAGGTAACTAGGGTATCTTTCAAAAGTAAATGCTTTTAAAACTGTTCATCTTATGCAAACGGGCAATCGAAAGCTCAGAATCAAACAGTACTTATTGGGGGGCTAAGAAGAAAATGGGCAATCAATAAGTTTTATTGGTTGGCTAAGAAAAAAATGTTTTGGCGACCCTACAGCACATTTAATTCAGTGCCAAAATTAGAAACAAGGAAAAGGTTTACAGATGCATTATCACAGCCCCACCTCCCCAGTGTGCTGAAGAGCAGAATTGAGGAAAGTTATATGGGAAACACTGATGCATGTAAACCTTAAACTGCACTGCTGTCACCGGCAGAAATCTAACGTCCTTATAGAAAGCTATCACATACTTCTTGTAACTTATAATAACACAAGCACTCATTGTGACCCAGAAGATCATAAGAGGAACTAGGGAAAACTAATCGCAGTGCTTGACGCTGAAGCAGAAGACTTCTGGTAATGATAGGGGTGGGTAGGTTTTTCCTAAAAATGTACACTTTCCTAGAAGCACTATGGTTGAGAATGCAATCTTAAAATACAAGATTGAACGCACTGCACAGTACGTGGAACTGTATATTCCCTCGGTTTCTCCATACAAAAAATGATGCTGGTTGCTTCAAGAAACAGAGAATTAACTCGGGAATAATCATCAACAAACTTACCTGATTCAACGCATTCTGTTCGGTCTCATACTCAGCCGCCACAAAAACAAACACCTACAATCACACAAGAAAAGTAAGCATCCAGAAGCAGGGAAACCTTCTTAAGAGTTGTTTGGATGATCAGGGTGAATTAGAAACTCAGCAACACAGAGGTACCATGAAACTACATAACAAATTTATGGACTTATTATTCTCAAGGGTTTGTCCTGCAAGGCTCGAGAATCAGCACAAACTCTCATCTCATTTTGACACTGATGAGATAAGATAATACTTTTTGCGTGGTGAAGAATTTACCTTGAAATGCCTTCTCAAAATAAAGTACATCCTATGTTTCACAATTGCTCACACAAAAACCTGAAGCTACTATCACTGTCTTTTACAATGTCTTACAGACGTTCTACAATAAGAAAACAATATTCTTTCCAGTGGAATCTGTTCATGATTTGGAAACAGTAAATGCTAAAGATAATAAGGATTAAGTGACAGAAGCAAAACGTTACCTGTTTTGTGTTCCACGTGAACAGGGATGAGAGGTCGGCTGAAATGTTCAGCGTCATGCTAACCTGCACGAACAGAGGGACTAGTCGTTAAAATCTCAAAAAATCCCTCTCCGACAGTGTCTCATGGCGGTGTGGACAAATTCAGACGATACAAAAGGGCACGGAGATCACCTCGTCGTTGCCGTTGGCCTCCTTCTGGAACCAGTTTATGTTCAAGATCTGCGCAATTCAAACAACATGGACCGCGTCAGCACAACAGACCAATCAAGCAGACTAATCAGCTGACTCAACAGGCAGATCGAGGCGCCCACGCTCGAGGCGGCATACTATAAGCCTGATAAAGCCGCGCCTGAGACCGCGCGCTTGCGCAGGACAGGCCACGAGGACGGAACTGAGAGAGCGACGGGCTGGGGAAGAGGAAAAGGCGGTACCTTGACGGAGGCGGTGGGGCGGGCGGAGTTGAAGTTGTCGGAGAAGGAGGCGGCGAAGCACATCGCGGCCAGTATGGTGACGGCGAACGTCGCCACCGCGTTCGCCCGGTGGCCGAACGAATGCATCTTGTCGCGCCTCCGGTACCTCTCTCACAGAGCTGTCTCAGAGATCGCCGGAGCTCCGCTGCTGCTCCTTCCGCCTGGGCGCCGGCGACTTCACTTCAGTTTCCTCTTTTCTTTTTCTTGTTTTCGCAGGCTGTTTATGGAGGAGAGAGAATAAAATCTGGCTCGGTTCTTGGTTCAACCGGGACCCGCAAGTCGGTGACCAGGAAGGAGTCTGACATGGCTGCCGCTGATTGGCCGACGCACGTCACAGAATCGGAGAGTCAATGTCGTCGCGTCAGTGGGCCAAAACAAGCCCAAAGCTTGCTAGGCCCAACGCACGTCACGTGCAGCCCCCGGCCTGGCCCGGTCCAAGAAAGAGAGTGAACGCGAAGGCAGCCGAACCCTAACCTAATCCGGTGGGCGGTGGCGGCTTGGCTTAGCGTAGCGCGAGTTCATTTCGTACCAGGCAGGTCATGTGACGACGCGGGAAGACCCCATTTGGCATGTAATAATCCGCGCCAAATCGGCACGGCAACCACCGCCACTTCCACGCGCACCACCACCCGTCCCCCCGCTCCAGCGCACGAGCAACGACCGGCCGGCTGGCGGCGCCCGCGTCTCCGCTGTCGCCACCACAAACGCGAGCCCGCCCGCCCGCCCGCCCGCCCGCCGACGCCGACCAGGTTGCCGTATTCCCTCGAAACAACCACACACGCCGTATTTCCTCTTTTTCTTTTTGTTTCCTTTGGCACCTGCTTCACGCCACTGAAAGGATTAGTAGACCAGAAAGCAAGAGCTTAGCTGCAGAATATCGTTTGGCTGGTGCCTTCGCTTTGGCTAATTGCTTGCGTAGCGGAAGAGGTGAAACAGCAGAGCCGTTTGTTCGTTTATTCCGTTCCACGCATCCCAACACGCATTTCCCAGCCCGAGATTCCCTGCTCCGACCGCGTTGTCTTGTTGGTTTCCGTTCTGTCCCTTGCGGCTTTGACTTGGGTTTCTCCTCCGAGCCTCCGGTCTTCTTGGGGATTTGGTTCGTCTCGGGGTTTCAGGAAAGCTGCGGTCTCGAATTCTTGCTTTGAATTGGTCTGTTTTGGGGGATTTGTTGATCGAAAGGCTGGATTTTCGTCGAATTCCGCTTTGGTTTGTCGAATTTGAGGCTTTCTTGAGGATTCGAGGAGGCCTGGTGTGATTGCGACAGGGGGAAGAGGAGGAGGAGTTTTGAGCTGCAGATTTATTTCCCGAGAAAGGAGCTGAGATGGGCAAGTCGTCGCTGAAGAAGAAGAGGACCTCCGCCGGCGGCGGCGGCGGCGGGGGCAAGCCGGCGGGCCTCGAGCGCTCCGGCTCCAAGGTCCTCGACGGCGACGAGACCCTCTTCACGGACATGGCGCAGGAGCACAAGGAGGAGGGCAACAAGCTCTTCCAGCGCCGGGACTACGACCGCGCGCTCCTCAACTACGACAAGGCCATCAAGCTGCTGCCCCGGGCGCACCCCGACGTCCCCTACCTCCACAGCAACATCGCCGCCTGCTACATGCAGATGACCCCGCCCGACTACTACCGCGCCATCAACGAGTGCAACATCGCGCTCGAGGCCTCGCCCAAGTACACCAAGGCGCTGCTCAAGCGGGCGCGCTGCTTCGAGGCGCTCGGCCGGCTCGACCTCGCCTGCAGGGATGTCAACAAGGTGCTCTCCTTGGAACCCAACAACCTCACTGCTCTCGATGTGGCCGACAGAGTCAAGAAGGCCATGGAGGAGAAGGGGATTGTGTTGGACGACAAGGAGGTCATGCCCACACCAGAGGAGGTGGTCGCTGCTGCGCCAAAGGAAAAGCCGCGCAAGAGGAGGGCCGGGCGGAAGGCAGCTGCCAAGGCCGCGGCCAAGGCAGCGGCAGCAGCTGTGGAGGAGGTGGAGGAGCAGAGCGCAGGGGAAGCTGTCAAGGAAGTGGTGGAGCCACCGAGGCAGGTGAAGCTTGTGTTTGGTGAGGACATAAGGTGGGCTCAGGTGCCGGCGAGCTGCAGCATGGCACAGCTGCGCGAGGCCGTCCGGAGCAAGTTTCCTGGGCTGAAGGCTGTTCTTGTCAAGTACAAGGACAAGGAGGGTGATCTTGTGACCATCACCAACCAGGATGAGCTGAAATGGGCTGAAGAGTTGGTTGAGCCTGGAAACTCACTTCGGCTCTATGTCACCGAGGCCGACCCGGAGCATGAACCTTATGTTGAGGATGCCAGCAGTGGACAGTTGGAGAGAAATGTTAACAGTGCTTCTGATAATGGAAGTATCAGAAGCAATAGGCAGGATGAGGATAGGAGCACAGTGACTTGCATTGATGATTGGATTGTGCAATTTGCTCGGCTGTTCAAGAACCACATCGGTGTCAGCTCTGATGAATATTTGGACCTTCATGAGGTTAGTATGAAACTCTACAACGAGGCAATTGAGGACACTATTACTACTGAGGAAGCCCAGGAGGTGTTTGAACTTGCCGAGGGCAACTTCCAGGAGATGGCAGCACTTGCATTTTTCCACTGGGGTAATGTTCATATGTCTCGGGCCAGGAAGAGGTTGTTCTCGTCAGGAGACACCCCAAGGGAAGTGTTGCTGGAGCAAGTGAAGGAAGCATATGAATGGGCAAGGGAAGAGTACAACAAGGCTGGAAAGAGATATGAAGAAGCCGTGAAATCCAAACCGGACTTTTTTGAAGGTTTCCTTGCACTTGCACATCAGCAGTTTGAGCAAGCAAAACTGTCATGGTACTATGCAATTGGTAGTAACGTGGATTTGGACACATGGCCTTCATCTGAAGTCTTGGAGCTCTTCAATAAAGCTGAGGATAACATTGAGAAAGGTACAGAAATGTGGGAGGAAATGGAGGAACATCGCCTGAAGAATAGGTCCAAACCTAGCCAAGAGAATGTTGTGCTAGAGAAGATGGGCTTGGAGGAGTATATCAAGGATGTATCCACTGATGACGCGGCTGAACAGGCATCCAATTTGAGATCTCAGATAAACATTTTGTGGGGTATGCTCCTTTATGAGCGATCAGTTGTGGAATTTAAATTAGGTCTTCCAATGTGGGAGGATTGTCTGATGGCAGCTATTGAAAAGTTTAAACTTGGGGGAGCCTCAGCTACAGATATTGCTGTATTGGTAAAAAACCACTGTGCCAATGAAACTGCCCAAGATGGTAAGATAAATTTACTCCTTTTATATATTTTTGCCAATAGGAATACTATTTATTTTGCTGATTATACATGGGCTATGCAGTGTTCACTAAACTGATTACTATTTACTGTGTGGACCCTCTAGAAGACATGGCGAGTTTACTAAAATGATTATTAGAACATTATTCTTGGGTTTTTCATCTAATATTATTGTTAATATTAGATATGTTGAATTTGCTATACTTTTAGAGCATTTGTGATAACATTTGTTTATAGGATTACAATCTAGCAGATTCATTAGCCCTGTACTGTCATATGTGGCGTTAGAATTGTGGGGCGATGGTATCCAAATGCTGAAGTTTGATTGTATGCTATACTGAATGCCTCCAAATCCTGATTTTATTTTCTGACGTCGTCATTTTTCAATGATCAAAAACATTTGTTACTAAGATATCGCAATTGCTTCGTAGGTTTGGGATTCAAGATTGAGGAAATTGTGCAAGCCTGGAATGAAATGTATGATGTTAAACGGTGGTTGCGTGGTGTTCCATCCTTCCGCCTTGAGCCATTGTTTCGGCGGAGAGTTCCACAATTGCATACTGCATTGGAACATATATAGTACTCAGACTTTGCTCTGGGGCATATTACATTTCAAGGCTTTATTTTATCAACGCCAATATTCTCTTCTAGGTGAGCACAATAACTGTTATCTTCTAAGGCGAAGTTTATTCTACATGCACTTGTGATATATTGTTTTTGTTCTTTTCCTTTACCTGCATCACTGCATTTACTCATGTTAAATTTTGGGATTACGGATCTTACCTTGGCATGTGGTTTCGAGGACAGTTGATGTACTTTGCTTTGAAGAAAGTTGTGCCGATGATGTGATTGTGGTGCCATAAGTTTGTTTTGTCCATTTTTCAACAATACATTTTTTAACCTAGTCAAGGACTAGTATCCTCTGATGTCCCCATAAGTTTGGTGCTGTTTCCACTTTTATTGTCAAGAGTTGTAGCTTCTTATTAAACTCACATCTTTTGATGTATAGACCTAATTCCTTTCTTGTCCATTCACTGGAGGGGCAACACCATATTTATCAGTACATTAGATTTTCAGATTGACATGCTATCTAGAGTTCAATAGCAGCATATTCTTGTGTGCCTCCTATTCCAGTAGTGAAGTTTCTCATGGCCTCTTTGGGGGGACTTTGACCTAGTCAGTAGGCTTTGCTAGTTTTGCCTCTGGCATAAGTTCTGACTATAAAATTATCTTTTAAGATGACCTTAGGTAAGTTTTATCACCATCATATGAGGTAGTTCAAAGTCATGCATTTATGAAGGTTTATACCACTGTGGAATTCCTTTCTCCAGTAAAGTCGTGATCTTGCTTCAGTTATTTTTCTTGTTTTGTTGGTAGTATCATGCAAAGTGAGTATCTCAATTCAAGAAAGTACTAGTTTCAGAGATTATTTATGGAGCGAGTCATGGAGGTATTGTGGCTGCCTGTCCCTTAGTTTGGACCAAGTTAAATGGGAATTTATGATGAAGTTCAGTCTAATTGAGGTATCTTATATGGTTGGTGGGTGAAGCAGTATTTTGATGGGTTACATTAGGAGTAACAAGTGCTTCAGAGAGCACAGATGCATCAAGGTCACATATAGGAGTAACCCTTGCAGATGCTACCCCCCTTGGAATGCATCAGCATTTTGGGTGGGAGTAGGAGGTATTGGGATTTGGGAAATTTTGTCAGATCAGCCAGAATCAGCCGTGATGCTAACACTGGGTACTTTAGTGACAGCAGCTTGGGTGGAAGTAGGAGGTATTGAGATATTTTTAGATGGGACAGAATCTGCGATGCCGAAATATCAACAATGGAATACAAAAACTTTTTGGGCAGTAGTAGGATGTATTAGCAAATTTTGTTAGTTTGGCCAGAAGCGGCTGCGATGCAAAAGTCTTGTCTTGTTGGTCCTTTAATTACATTTGACATCGCTTAGTTTAGACGCAAAAGTTCACTTAGTGGTGTCTTTAGTTCCTCCAGATTGTTTACTGCCTTCTAAGAGCAAGGCCGGTTTTAGATTGTTTTCTGCGGTACTTTATAGTACCAGACTACAAGCCATTGTTTGTGACATGTATTGCTGCAATTAAAGACAAATAATGTGCCCCTATGAAATGTTTTTAAATCCGATGATCATGTGGTAATATCTCAATATTGCTTTGAGCTGCTTCTTTTTCCATCCAAAATTAGTCCGGCTGTCATGACTACATTTTTATATATTTCAGTCAATGTATTCAATGGTCTTATTAAGATTGTCCTGCTCCTTGGACCTGCCTTTACTGAACTTTGCTTCTTGCTTTCTCTGCAGGTCAACTGCTGCATACAGTACATGGATTCGTTTGGTTGCATTTGCATATGTCGAAGAGTCTGCTTCCCGGTTGTGAAGCTTTGCTCAACAGCCTATTCTTTGCACAAGGCTGGTGGGCCCTACACGATTAGCGTATGTTATTTCTTGTTTTGGTCTGATTTGCATTGTAACGCGCAGGAAGCTGCGCTTTGTTATTGAATTAGTGTTGCATGTCTGTGACATGGTAGTCCACTGGTGGAGGATGGGATTGGTGACATCTTCCTGATATGTTTAATTTGCCTGTTTAGCACAGTGCAAACTCAGTTAGGCTTGTAATTTTGGTTACATCTAGAATTTGTTTTCACTGAAATTTGAAAGAAAGAAAAGCCCAAAAAGTGGTGATTGTTTCATTTGAGCTGTTTTAACTTCAAAACACCCAGTTCCGTCTGATTTCCTGAGAAGTTATGCTTTAATATGAAATGAATTCCCTTTTTGCAAAAAAAAAAGAAAAGAAAAAAAGAGTTTGCACCTGTATTCTGCTACTCTAATTTGTTATCTGGACAAAATTGAATGTGACACTTAGCTGAGGTTTAATTCAATGGGCGCTCTGGTGACATGCGCGGCAACAGACTTTGGATTTACTCGCACCATGCATAATGGCACAGCAGGAAGGACAGTATACAGCTCAGAGGCACGCTGTTTTATTGCAAACAGATTTTTTGCAAGCATGGTGAACTCAATGCAATCAATAGGAGAGGCAGCATTGATACTGATTTTTAGCTGAAGACAATGAGAACCCGTGCTCACGGGAACCTGAGAACCCGTGCTCACGGGAGAGTTTTGAGGTTAGGACTGGGAGGCACTGGGAACAGGTTCACGAGAACATGTCTCCGCTCTTGTGTCTCCATTGAAGAAAATGGTCTCTGCTGCGGCATCGATATGGGCATCCCATTGCCGAACCAAGCAGACCCTGTCCCTCGACCTGAATACGCTATCGTGTCGAGCCGCATGAGGAGAATTTTCCGCGGCTGATCACTGGCGACAACCTTCGCTCCCCTTGGTCGTGTTGGGGCCTTCCCTCAGGCCGCCAAGGTTGAAGGAGTGGCATGTCTTACCGTTCACGCTTGCCGCTCTTTTCATACATTATGCCTGCGATGCAAATGCCATTGGAGGAAGTATGCGGTTAGTGCTCAAATAATCCACTGTTAGTACTGTTACACGGATGATATTGGTAGTATTTTCCTGGTGTATGATGCCTTCGACACTAACATTAATTTCAAGGCTTTGCTGTTTCAGTTCAACCATTCTTGCTTCACGCTTCCTGCCTTGCCCCGTCAAGAATCGTACGAGTAGAGGACCTCTAGTTAAAACATTGTCTCGGACTCTCGGACGTATGATTGTTTGAGCATGGTGACATGCCACAGAAAGAAGTGATATCGTTCCAAGCCAAATGGTGCAAGCAAAGGCATCATCCTCAAGAGACCAAATGTGGCCAGAGCAGAATAACAATAGCATTTTGCTTTTTATCTCGGTTAGTGCAACGTTCGATTAGATAGATGGTTTCGTAAGTCAAACTGTCATAGTACCAAATAATTCTTGTGAATTACATAGTTCTCGTTCGTTTGTTACTGAATTGAACGTTGCCCCGAACAAATTTCTCAATATGCGTCTTCTTCCTCCAGACGCCTGTCCACATCTTCATTTTGTTTTTCTCCTGCGCCTATCGCGTTATTGTCTGCCCCGGGTGCAGGCCTCCTCTGCCCCCCGGCTGGCTTCACCACTGGCATCATCACCCATCTCAGCATTCCTTCCTCACTGCTGTAGTGCCGCCCCGTGATCCTGGTCCGAATCAACTAGCGTGATGTGAATTGTGTTGTCTGTGTTTTGTTTTCTGATATTTGTTGAAGTCTTGGTTTCTCACATGAAAAACATAGAGGGGTGAAGAATACTATGGACGGAATTGACCAGCGCCAGCTTAATTGTATTTGTGTGCTGAAAATTCATTGTTGGAGGATAATATTGGAGGCGTCCTTTATTTGTTTCCTGGTATGCTTTATGTTTACACGTCTTCTTTACAAATTAAGTTTCATAAAGGAAGCAAATCTATTATATATATAATTGACCACGAAAAGAAACCTCTACGTTCGCTCTCAAGCCTAGAAATTACCATGTTAATTCTAAAATGCTAGAAATTCTCACGTTAATCTGAGAAAATAAGAAAAGAAAATTACCCACCACTGCTATTTTATGAAACAATTAGTCAGAAAACCCTCTAAAAATATTTATAAAATAGCTAAATTCGAAAAATAGCCAAAAATACCCCTCAACACATATTTCTAAATTACCCATCATGCCATTATGAGTCAAAAAGTAGCTAAAGTCGGAATAATAAAAAATAACAAAAAATATCCTTCAAACCTATTTCTAAATTACCCTCCATGCTCTTACAAGTCAAAAAAAACTAAATTTGGATTATAAAAAATAGCTAAAAATATCTCTAATTCTTATTTTTAATTTACCAACTATACCATTATGAGCAAATAGCTAAATTTTGGAATAATAAAAATATCCAATAAACACTTAATCCATATTTCTAAATACACCGTTATAAGAATACACCGTGACATATATCTAGCTAGAATGGCACATTATTAGCATGACACATTTCCTTCGAAAGATTTATTTGTAGTACGACACATTCTTTTTTTCTATCATCAGTTGTTTAGCGTGCTACCAACCTCACTTCTAAAATAAAATCAAATATATTGTTAGATAAATGATAACTCATCTCACACTCAAATTAAGGAATGGTGAGAAATTCTACAATGTATTTTCTACCATTTTATAAATATAGATTATAAAATGAGTAATAACAATAAACTATGTTAAACTTCTACAGTAATATAAAAATATTTTAAATAGTATAGTATGTCTAGCCGCGCAATTACGCGGGCAGCCATACTAGTTCAGAAGGAAAAAAACATCATTGGTATTTAAAAGAAAGCAAAGTTACGCAGAAAAAAGAAAAATCAGTGTGGTGTCTGTTTCAGTTTTGCTTTTTCAGTCAAGGATTGTCTTATCAGAATAAGAAGCAATATTCAAGAATGCTTTTTAATAAGAAAAAAAAAGATGGTTCATATGACATCTGAATAGCAATAGCCTAGTTATTGGTTTATCCCTAGTTTCAAACTATGAGTATATCTTCGATTTATATAAATACAGTAGTGGGTAGCATAAATGTCGCCCTCGTGTTTGCCACATTGACTTTGGATGTTACGTATATCGTCAGGGAGGACATAACGCAGATAATTCATTTGTTGCATGCACTTGGTAGCCACAACAGAGCCAGCAATGCTATATATATCATCCCACACACATATCCCGTGAATACGAGGAGTTCAGGTTATCTCTAATAATGGAACATGCATGTAGATATTAGTTTTAAGCTTGGTTGGGTGAGATTAGGAGGTAACAGGAAACTCAGCTGCACCACTATGTTGTACACCTGATGCCACTGCCTTGGTTTATCAGCGCCTTCCAGATAACCAGTAACCAGCGGCCCGGTGTATTTTTTCAATCAGTTGTCTCCATCCTGGCGATGAAACTCACTGGCCGCCTTGGTTCAGGAGTATTGCGGTGTTGATAGCCCGAGCCGGCGCCCAAGATGCTGTTCGGCCACCACACGGGCGCATGGAATCGGAAGGGTCCATGTTGTGTCGGCTATGCTCAGCGACACGGTGGTCCGTCAACCGGTGCGGTGCATGCAGGAGTGAGCCGGTGCCGTGCATGCAGGACCATAACCAGGACGCAATGGCAATGCATGCAGGTCTTGATTGACAAAGGACACATGTAGTTAACTAGGGAGTAATCCTACAGTCCTGATTGTTGTACTATGGAGCCTGCGGCATCTCCAGTCTTGGGTGTGGGAAACGAATTCGATTGGTCAGCTCGATCCGGACATCGTCGATGTACATTTGGCTCAACACTCAAACAGGCGGGCTGAACTGGCGGTGTAGAGGGAACGTGAGTGGAAAAAAACACGGCAACGACTACCTGATTGGACATCACCATCAGCAGGTCGCCGGTTTGTTAGAGGCGGCCCAAATAAACAAGCGATTACGACAGGAAGAAGCAGAGCGTCCCGGAGTTCGTAGCCACACTTCGTAAGGAAAACTTAGTATGCATAGACTTTTTCATGTTTTAATCCTTGTAGCTTTTGTGTTTCTTAAAAAATATTTATTTTCTGGGAGTACCTAATTAACGCTCTACCGATCCGTTTGAGCATTCCGCAAATTAACACACACACACACACACCCTCCTTGTACGTCGCAATTCCTCTTCTGCATCGGCCGACAGACGTGAAGGCAATGACACCGTGCCAAGACCCAGGACCGTGCGTGCAAAGCGGTCCTTGACTCTGCAGATTGAGGCAGTGGTGCAGCCCTCCTCAGCAGCCCTTTTGGCATCACCAATGGCATCATCTCCCATCTCATGTCTTCCTCTCTGGAGGTATGATCGCCGTTCGGTCTCTCAATGTTTCTCAACAGATAATAGGCTGCTTGAAACCATAGCATGATGCGAATGGTGGTGTCCATTTGTTGTTTTCTGAAGAACACACTAGGGAATTAATCGGCGTTGTCCTATTTGAATAAATCTGCTCTGAATTTTGGCGTTGTGGTGAGGACGGACGAACACAATTTGCAACAAGTGACGCTGACAATATTAGGGGACAATCTTGTAGCCTGTGTAACAGAGCATGTATTGTCATCTGTACTTCAGATTTTTCTTTCAGTTTCAGACTTTCAGTATAGCAACAGTAACTATGCAACTTTTATCGCTACTGCAGTTCCTCAAAATTCTAGTAACGTGTAGAAGACATAATAATGGACATTCCTCATTTAATGGAGTGGGTGGACTAAATATTGCTCGCCTGGCTACAACAGATTAAGGAGGCATTCAGTTCAGAATTAATTCATCCATGACAAATGAGAGGGTTCCGTCATATACATAGCTACCCGGTGGCTTCAGAGTTGCATGAACGAAGAGATCAGGAGGGTACAAGAACCTGAGGGGCCAAAAGCAAACTTGGGAATGGCCAGTTCCAGCTGGGATTGAGGGGTCCTGGGACTTTACGCTGCAATGGCAGGGCAAAGCATTGATATCATAGTATTTGTGGGCACAATCCAATGTCATCCTGTTGTCGAGCCAAACTTAGGGGGTGTTCGTTTCTCTAGGCCTAAAGATCACATCAAAACTAATCTTATTATTTAGGCGTCTTAAATAAGTCTAATTAAAAAACTAACAACAGAACCTTGTACTAATTTACGAGACGAATCTAATGAGGGTAATTAAGCCGTGATTAGACGATAGTTACTGTAGCATCACTGTAGCGAAACATAGATTAATTAGGCTCATTAGATTCGTCTCGCAAATTAGCCCATATATGTAAAAAGGTTTTGTAATTAAACTTATTTAAGACGCCTAAATAGTAAGATTAGTTTTGATGTGACCTCTAGGCCTAAAAACACGAACAGGCACTTAGCGTCGCCAGATGTGGAGCAACCAACCACTCACTCAGGAGCAATGTCCGTGCTTGCGACAGAGCTTGCTAGCTTAGACAGACCTTGGATCCTTCTTCGCGCCTCATGGCAAGTTTTGGCAACCATTATCCAGGCCGGATCAGTCCAAAGCGTGCCCCGGGTTACTTCGACTGCCTCGTTGTATGCCTTATGTTGAACTCTTCCGGGGTTTTTATAATGAAAACCGAGTGATCTCCTTTCTTCTCCTAAATGAAGTTGGTATGCCAGCACAAAAATGTCGGATATTTAGATAATGCGAAGAAAGACTTTCTGGTGATAATCCATTGCTGGAGGATGAGATCAGTGGCGTCCTTCATTTGTTTTCTGGTATTTTTGTGTCAACATGTCTGCTCTTCATTCTCAATCAAGTCTCTAGTACGGTTTTTACAATTTGCACTGTTGTCAATAAAGTTTTAACGAAAGGAAGAGCCCGTATGCATCAACTTTTGCTTCAGTTATTTTTCTTGTCATCAGTAGTCTTGAAGAAACAGAGAAGCATGGTTGAAGAAATTGCAATATGTTTTTAGTATATATCTGAAACCTAACCAGCAGAGCGAGCATAGCTCGACTGGTTAGTTTTTTTGTGATGAACCAAGTCATCCGGATTCAAGTTATAGACTTAGCACGACTGTTGCACATTTACTACTATTTATTCTTTTAGCGAGAGGCGACGTCTTAGTCGACAACGAGACGCCGGTGGTGACTTCGTGAATCTCAAGATTAGCGGATCCAGTCTTTCGAAGGCGTTTATAGAAGTAGGAATTGCGTGCGTGCGTGCGTGCGTGCGTGTGTGTGTGTGTGTGTGTGTGTTTTCATAGAATGAGTACTCATGCGTGTTTGTGAGTGTCTGCGTCTTTATGGATAACTCATATGAATTAGTTATTGCGTCTTTATCTTTGGTTGTTGTAGTGGGTCGTGGAGCGGGCAGGACAGCATGGCTTGTTATTACAACATGGTGTTTCGCTGGGTTACTGCATTTTGGCATGCACATCAGAAGCTAAGGCCATATATATAGGAGTAGCGAGTGCTCCATATATAGAGCACCGGTACATCGCGCCTATGGATCGATGTTAACTCTTGGAATGGCCAGGTCGAGCTGGTGTAGGATTAGGAGGCATCGAGAAGCTTTGTTGGATGTAACGGAATTGGCTGCGACGTGTCACGTGAGGGCGGTGGGTAGTGTCCATTTGATTGGCGCTGTCAATAAGGCCATGAGGCCGCCGTGGTATGTACCACCACCGCATTCCTGTGGCTGCCTGTGACAGGGAGCGCTGGCGCTCATGAACGACATTCACCATCGTCACGTTCGCCTTGCGCCAATCCGGGCCATCGATGTCTTCCCTCGAGTCTAGCTAGTGTTAAACACTCAAGGAAGGCTTTGCTACTGAATGAGTACTACTTGGCATGCTCAAGGATATGACGGCGACCGGGATTGTTCGGCAGCTACCGACCTTGGGACGTCGGAGGCTCGCCTGGAGTCACGCTGAGGCGAGCTGCGAGCGACGGCAGCCGCGTCCCACGCGGCAGGGAATCGCGGGTCTGCAAAGCTATACGAATCATGGGCTAGAAAAATATAAATACCATTTTATTCATTTCATGTTCTATTTCACAATAAAAATAATATTCTCAACTAAAGTATTTCTATTTTATATCTAGATGTCTATTTTTTAGTTATTTTATATGAATTTTAGTTACTTATTTTATGGAATCCTTTTTTAATGTTTGTTTTCCTAACAATTGAAAGAAATTATATTTTTATTTTTTATATGGGTTTTATTTCAAAATTGACATGGTTTATTAATTTTAATTCGAATTTATTTTTTCATATTAATAATGGCATGATGGGTAATGTAGAAATAGGAATTATGTGCATCTTTTGTTATTTTTTATAATCCCGAATTTAACTATTTTTGAATTTATTTATTTATTATGATGGGTAATTTAGAAATAGGAATTAGAGGATTCTTTGGGCTATTTTTTTATAATTTCGAATTTATATATTTTTTACTTATAATGGCATGTTGGGTAATTTGTAAATAGGTATAAAAGCTCTGTTCGACTATGTTTTTCTGTAATGGTATAGGTGGGTAATTTAGATCACGCTAGATCTAAAGGCTATTATTTATCTTACTTTAATTTGTACGTCCAGATGTTTTGCTTTCTTTTTTTGAGAATTTCTATAGCATCATCTTCGATTAACGTGGTGACCTCAGAAGAAGCCTCCAATTAGTAAATATAAGATAATATAAAATAGTAGTACGTATTTTACCTTTTGGTTGTCCCCAATTTCAAGGTTTTTTTGTACTGAAAAATTACACGATCTGGATTTATTTGTTTTATCTTCAATTTTTGATACAGAAAAGGTGCCATGAACTTTGGGTGTACGTGTCCCTGTGGCAGCAGGGAGGACCTGATGCAGCAGCTCACGCATTTGTTTCATGTATGTGGAGGCCATACTACATATAGCAGAGGCAGCAACACTATATATATTTCCCACAACACATGCTATCCCGTGCACATGAGGAGATCAGAATCTGTAAAGAGACTTGCATGTAGGGACTAGCTTTGAGCTTGGTTGGGTGGGATTAGGAGGTAATAGGGAATTGAGATGCAGAAGATGTGATAGCCATAGATACCAGATTAACTATGCTTGGTTTGTGTGAAAGGGGTCTTGGCCTAGTGCTTAAGGCATCCGAGTAACACCTCTCAGGTCCTGGGTTCGACTCCTCGTAGGAGCGAATTTTCAAGGATTTAACGGCATTTGTGCTTTCAATGATAGGCGACGCTCCCGTCGACAGCGAGGCGCCAATGGTGACTTCGTATCTCTAGATTTGCCGGCTCAGTCTTCAAAGATGCTCATAGGGGTAGGGTTTGCGTACGTGTATTCATAAGGGTGAGTGTGCGTGCGTTGTGAGTGTCTGAGTTGTACTGTGTAATCTCAAAAAAAAAAAACTATGCTTGGTTTGTCTGAGCCATCCAGATATGCAGGAGATAGCCCACCGGTAGTTTCTCACCCAGATATATATCCTGGACCCGGAGGATCGGTGGTTTTTCACAATGAGCTATGGTCGTCCTTGCTATGGAACATGCTCGCTGCCTGGATTCAAGGTCGACGTTCAAGCCTCCGCTGACGTATTGCGGCGTACGTGCCCTCGAGCCACCGCCAAGACGTTGCTCTGCCACCACTCGGAAGCTTGAATGGAACTTGTGTTTGCTGCGTCATCTACTCGGCGCCATGGCAATCCATCATCCGGCCGGCGCCGTGTATGCAAGACCATGGTCGACGCCGTCCACGTGTGTCCAAAACCTATAGCTCGCATCAGGTCCACGACCCTTCAGAATCAGATGGAGGCGTGGACCTTTCAGATGGTGGCATCGCCCGCATCCCTCCTAAACATGACAACATCCTACCATACTGGCTTCACAAATAGCATCATCGCGCATACAGTATCCTTTCGTTAGTGCTGGTACGATTGTCAGTTTGGTCTCTTATCGCTATATTCGCTAACAACTTAGCATGCTTTCATGGTCGAGGTTCATGAACGAATGAGTATTGCTCAACAGATCATAGGCTGCTTGAAATCAGCACATTAGCACGAGGTGAATGGTTCTGCTCAGTTGGTTTTTCTAATGTTTCTTTTCATCGCTTGGTTTCACATGTGAAGCACAGAAGCGGTGAAGAACACACAAAGGAATCAGCCAGCGTCAATCTTGCTCCGAGTTAAACACTTTCTTTTTTCTTGTTTTGTGAGGACGGACAGACACAGTTTGACAAATTTGGGGCTGATAATACTTAAGAGGAAAACCTTGTAGCCTGTTGAACAGAGTATGCATTGCCATCTGTAATTCAGAGATTTTTCTTTCAGTTTTCAGTACAACTGCAGTAGGTATGCAACTCCTACTTCTACTGCCGTTCCTTCAGAATCCTAACATGTGGATGAAATATTTATGAGCATTTTTTCCGTTAATTCGGTGGGTGTGGGTGAACTTAATTTTACACTACTGACTGCAGCCCTTACACTGTTGCCCCCTTCAGACTTCCGAGTTCGATGTTACTTCATCCATGGCCTGTGATGGCCATAAGCTATAGCTATCTGCAGACTTCAGCGCCGCACTAACGAATAGTAGATCAGTAGGGTACAGAAACGTGGCGGCAAACTTTTTTATTGGCCGGTTTCAGCAAGGATTGAGAGGTATTAGGAATTTTCGCTGCATTAGCAGGGGCGCCATCCAAATATTGCCATCCTGTTGCCGAACCGAACTTTCTTCTCAGACGAAGGTAACTGGCTCTCGGTCACGTGCAAATTGGCGGACCTGCACAAAAATGCTGGATATTAGAAAAAAAATACTGTAAATAGCGGCCATATATAGGAGTGTCACTACTACTTGTATTAAAGTAGGAGTGGCAATTCGAGAACATAAATGTATCAGAGCACACATTCCCGATACGTGCCATGAACCCTTGGCACGTATCGCGAAGTTTAGTTGAATACGCAGGAACTGGCTGCGATGTTATTACGGAGTAAATTGGAGATGCTCAGCCTTATCGTGGCGTCCCAGCCTCAAGACGGTGCTCTGATATGTTGCCCATGCCACCACTTGTTTGTTCAGGCATTCAATCTGAACTGCGTCCACTGCGTAGCGCCCTAAGTCATCATCATCAATCCTGTCGGGCACCGGATGATAAGTGTTAGAGGCTTGAGCAACGGCATGTGCGGCTAGAGCAGAAGAACAGCTTCTTCTTCTTTTTTTAATGTCAATAAGTGCAATGTTAGTATACAAATTAAACCTTCCCAACATTACATATTTCCTGTTCCTTTTACTGAATCGGCATCGGGCCGCACAGATTTCTCAATATGCATCATCTTCAATGTCCAGGCGCCTGTCCACATCTTCCTATTCTCTTCAAATTAGTCCTTGCAAAAAAAAAATGTGTAGAAAGAATGTGATAACTTAATCAGAATGCTAATAAATTCATTGTTAACTAGTAAGATGGCCCGCGCTAATAGCGCGGCTAGGATTGTTACACTATTTTATCTGTATCTTAATATATTTTTTAGATTCATGTCTTATAATAATGAAATGATTTTATTAAAAATATATGTTACTGGCAAGGGAGCTGCAACCATCAGGACCTTTATTCCACAATAAAGTATAATCAAACAAAAACATCAGAAAAGCATAAAAGAAAGATTGATGTACAAACACATAAAGAAAAAAGGAAATTATTCATCTTATCTCAATTTGTGATCCAATGTGGCTAGCTCAATGGACTTTGCAAATTACATTGACGAAAGAAGCTATAGGATTTTTATTTATATACTTGCATTTGAAGAATTACACGTTATGATAGTTAGTTTCATGATAAATCTAGTGGCATAACTTTTAAATTGTCATTCTTTTATGATCTTTTTCTATTCATAGTCGACAAAGATACAAATGTTTTCTTATTGAACCCATAAATACTTATGCATTAGGATTGATGGAGTACATTGATTGTCGAGAAGAAAAGCCTTGCCAACCTTGTCATATCTAAAACCTCATTGACATGGCATGCTGCCATTTTTGTCTGCAATCATTGAGCCATGGTCGAATGAAAGGTGGTGTCATCATGTGTATGTTGAGCTCACGGTTTTCTTCCCCTAGGTGTCTCTCTTACTCTATATTCTTGGATGTTGCACTTGTGATAGCCTTGCTGAGAACTGCTAGCCATCTCGTCGAGCAGGAGAACTTTTTCATCTCTCGGTCTCTCTAGGTCCTGCTACGATTGAGACAGGTCGAAAAAAATTGTAGGCCGGCGGTGTTTCCACCAGCTCCGATGCCATAGGGTGCTGGGAGGTGGCGGAGACTATGGTGCTCTCACCAGCTGGTAGGGCATATTGTAAGGACCTAGTTTTTCTAGGCTTAGGTTTCAGGGCGTCGTCGGTGAGGCGTTGGCGTCATTATCGCTGTGGAAAAAGTCTTCTCTAGCTTTTTCTCGCCTCGTAGGTGCTCCGTTCTGACGGCAAGGGTAAGCTTGTGGAGGTGGCGGTCCATGGAGACAGCCCCTGTACATGAGTGGGTTATGCTGGACTTTTTCTTTAAGGATGTAAGATGGTTGTGGTGTACTTCACAGGCGAAGGGGAGATGGATCGAGCTCGAGCTTCCCTCAGTGGTAGTCGACGCAACCTCAAATTGAAGGTCAGAGGAACCCGGGACATGGCTTCATCTCGTCCTCACCGACTGGTGTCTTCTGTGGTTCCTCATAGCCAAGGTGCGTTGGAGTTCTTCCTGACGGTCCGATGGCATCTGGATGTGGTTGCTCCTGGCGTTGGCTCCGGTTTCGATGTTGGCGGCGACGTTCTCTAGCGAGCACACCAAGCACAAAGGAGAGGGACCCTTTTTTGTCTTTTTAGGACTTCTGTAGAGATGGCAATGGGTCGAGTGGAGCGAAAACCCATCACGGCATAGAAAGCCTCAGGTGAAAATTGACGCCCGCACACGCAGATGAGAAGTGGCACCCACATTCACCCGTCGGGTCTCGGGCACTGTTGAATAACCATCGGGTTTGACAGCAACATGAACACAGATATCCAGCAGAAAGCGCCGCGCCTGCAAGTCCCCGGCCACCATCACCCAGCAGCGTGTTCGTGCTGAAGGTGACCTACGAACAGCACAGTGAATGAGCCCTTGAGCAGAGTTCGGTTCGTTTTTTTTTTCTTTTGTACGTGTGGGCCCTGCTGATTTCACAGGTGAGCGTTTGGTCTGGGTGCCCCCTCGAGCAGGTTACCAAGAGATGCACCTGGCTGTTGATTCGGAGGAGCAAAAACAATAGTTTGTTGTTGTTTATGGTTCGCACTATATGTTTGAGATGTCATTTTGGCTTCTGACAACCAAATGTGGAACAATGCACTCAGCTCATGGTTCGGGCCGGACTCTTCGCCTGTGTTAGGATCAGAATTGTCTGGATTTGTCCAGTCTCACCCTGTGCACACGGTTTATTCATATCAATAGCATGTTACATGGACTCTTTTAATCGTTTTCTCTGCAATTTTGTATGCAAACCAAACTACTACTTTTCTATAGTTTTTAAATCCGAATTTTTTCCATTATGAATTATTTTGATATGAGTATGTTGTTTAATATGGACCGTTAGATGTTCATAAAATCCAACGGCTCATAGCTTTTCTTTTTCTCGATTAACGTGGTAATTTCGTGGCCTTGGGAGCGAATGTGGTGGCTCCTTTGGACCTTCAAATACTAAGATAATAAAACTTTGACTACTGATCGATGATCGGAGCGGAGTTTCTGCTCTGTTTCACATGATCGACC
Organism: Eragrostis nindensis; assembly: GCA_012490785.1. NCBI lineage: Eukaryota > Viridiplantae > Streptophyta > Magnoliopsida > Poales > Poaceae > Eragrostis > Eragrostis nindensis. Next base: position 22,416 of record JAAXCT010000379.1, on the reverse strand, counting down.
TTCCTCGTACCGTCGTCCGGAGATGGCAAGTGCGAATACGTGCTAGACTTGATATACTTTTTAGATTCGTATTTATTGAATGATTTTATTAAAATAATGGATGAAGCTACAACCATCGTGGTCTGTGTACTTCCGTTTAAGCTATAGCCTCGTTGCAAAAAGAAAAAAAGAAAAAAAAAAAGAGTAAGCTATAGCCAAACTTAAACATTAGAAGCAACATTAATGTACGAAAGATATAGAAATAAACAGAGAAGAAAGTATAATAACACTCACAGCAGACCACCGTGGCTCTAGGTTCATGTAATAGGTTTTTTTAGATAATGTCATATAACATATAATGTTAACAATATACTTAATTTCCCAATTCAACCATATACTCACATGGGCCTGTTCAGTTGATCATACAAAGACTCTAATTTTGTTTTCAATGTCGTGATTTCAAGCTATGGCTTAAGGTTGGCTCCCCCATCCTATACCATGGTAATCGATGACTTTTTTGTCACTTGTTTGCTGCCAAAAGTCCCTGTTTTCCTAGCAAGTTCACTGAAGTATATATACTGGAATAAAATTGTTTGGTTGGTGATAAAAAAGACTTTACCTTTCTCTTGTCCACCTACTTTTGTGATCTCGAGTTGACCATCCAATGCTCGAATTCTGCATTCTATCATGCTACTTCATTATTTTGTCGGTATTAATTGCTTGGCAAGCTAGAATCAGTCTTGAGCACCTACAGTCAAATTAAGACGTTGTTAACCCATCTTTTAACCTTCAGTGCAGCAGGGGTGAACAGGGAGTTCATGCAACATCCATAAAACTTTTCTTCGTATAGTCATATTCATGTTATCCTTCATGTTAGGTTCTTCTCTTCGACAATGCACTATGTAGACGTCCACTTATCCATCACCGTATTCGCTGCCCACAATACTCCTCAAGTAATTTTATTTTTTTTAAGATTCCTAAAGTAAACTTCTATGGTATATGCATGGCGGTATGGTGGGTCTTCAGTCTGCATGGTTCTTCTTCTTCTTCTTCTTCTTCTTCTTCTCTCTCTCTCTCTCTCTCTCTCTCTCTCTCTCTCTACATCAGAAACAAAATCTTGCATCACCAAGTAGATGAAAACTATTAGTCAGCGTTGTCAATAATTTCTCTGCTTTGCACCCCAATTATCGATACACATAGATCTGGTTAACCTTTGATTTCTTGCATCGTTGTTCTATATTTCATCTTTTGACAGCAAACTGATGGATACAATGCCAATACTCATTTCTTATCTGCATGCACTGCTAGTTCTTCCCCATGTCCATGAAGGAGTTCGAGTAAGAAGATCAGCTCAAGTTGATGGTCTCTTGCCGCAGCTTGCAAATCTCAAATCCTCATGTCCAGCTTCTATACGTGCCCTAATTTGCATGGCTGGCCGCACCGCAATGGGCACGCAAATAGGCTTCTCCTTCTTGTCTGCTTCTATATATTTTTCTTACTGTTTGTCGCTCTTTGCTCACAACACATCGATCGACATGTCCAGTCAGGGTGTCCAGTTCCTGATCACTTAATTTTCCAATTCAACGATATACTCACATGGACCTGTTAAGTTGATCATACGAAGTCCCCAACTTTGCTTGGTACTCTCTTTGCGTTTGCACAAAGGTATGCGACGACTCCGCTCTGCGGCAGTGCCTGGTGGACTGCCGATCGAGCATGTTCTGCGTCGTCGTCGGGGGCTATGCACCAGATCAAGCATATTGGCCTCGTTGATGGCCGGATGATCAGCATGTACGTTGACTTCATCGACGGGCAGCTCGAGGTTGTAGACTGAGATCGATTGCCGCTGGTCTCATTAATCGACGGTTGTCTGCCAATTGATCATGCTTATGTCGTCGATAGCCGTTGCGGCAGCCGCTCCTCGTCGATGGTTGGCGGCTGCCGATTGGCACCTTTACCTCGTCGATGTGGGAGTTGGGTCTGCAGACCTTTTGTGCAAAGTCGATGCGTTTTGGATTTGCTTCGATTTGTTGCCTTGTTAGCCAACCCAAAAAATTCCTTACGGACTCTATATGGACCTTTAATAAAGCAGAAAAAAGAAGTAACAGAGTTGTATTTGTAGCTTTGAAGAGAGACGCAACTCCAACGTATAAACATTCTATTTTTTATTCCGAATTTACATATTTACGGACTGTGTTTGATTTGTCTCTTTGTATTTGGCATGGACACGGCACAATATTCTGAACCATTGGATCATCATAACAATCAACGGTCGGATCTTTGTTTTTTTCTCCGATTAACGTGGTAATTTCGTGCCCTTGAGAGCGAACGTGGTAGCTTCTTTTTCTCTTCAAATACTAAGATAATAGATTGGAGGGATAAGATTGGAGACGCCCTTGGTTTGTTTTCTATTGCTTCTTTGTCAAATTACTTGTCATTCTAGACTCAAACAGTTTCCTCAAAATAACTTGTCATTCTCACCTTCTAATGCACTTTTCTCTCTTTCTAATACTCATCTTTCTCTCTCTATTTTTCTCACCCGTGCTTTCGTGCAACATTTTTTCACATCTCCTTAATTCTCGTGACCAAAGCTAAAGTGACATCTATTTAGGAACAAATGTAGTAGTTTTTATTAACATGTGTCATAAAGGAAGCAAAACGAGCAGAGCATCATTTGAATTTTAAATGATGAAAAAGTAAGCAAGAAAAGAAGAGGAAAAATCTGAGTGGTGTCTGTTTCAGTTTTGCCTTTTCAGTCAAGGATCCTCTTATTGGAACAAGTAGCAGTATTCAAGATTTTTTTTCTATAAAAAAAGTATGTTTCAGATGATATATATGAACAGAAATAGCTAGTTATTGGTTGTCGCTACATTAAAACAATCTTTTCTTACACGATCCTAATTTATTAAATATATATCTTCGACTCGTAAGAGCCATAAACATCGCTTCCATGTTATTGCAACATTGACTATGGGCGTACATGTGACAGCAGGCAGGTCATGAATTGTTGCAAGCATGTGGAGGTCATATACAGCAGAGGCAGCCACACTATATACCATCCCACAAACACGTTATCCCGTGCATACGAGAAGATCGGGATATCTAAACAGACATGCATGTAGGGACTAGTTTTGAGCCTGGTTGGGTGGGATTAGGAGGTAACAGGAAATTGAGTTGCACCGAGATGGCGTGATTCACATACCACATGTCCTCTACTTGGTTTGTTGGCGCCATCCACATCTCCATCGCCTCGACGACCAGTGCCTACTCCTCAATGAACTGTGCCTCTCGTCGCGATGGAACACCCTGGACCCTCCGGGTTCAGGGTCGGCGTTCATCCCTCCCATCCCTTCAGCTCCCGAGTCGCGGCCCCTGATGTTGTTCTGACACACGCGGGCGTTCATGATGTGTCCTCCGCTCGGCGTCAAAGCCATCAGGCATGGCCATAGCCGGCGCCGTCTAACATGTGGCCAAGCATCCTCGCGAACGGAGCAATACACCGTACCAGACGACAATTGCGAGAGCGCACAACAAGTAGCTTCTGCGGTTACAGCATAGCTGCAGAAGAACGACAACTTTTGTTTTATCTTAGTGCAACGTTCGTTTGCATAGAACCAGGTAGTACAAATCCTTGTGAACGTTACACCGTTCTTGTTCGTTTACTCAATATTAATATCAATTTTTTTTGTCTAAATTTTCTTGCGAAGGATTTAGTCTCAATACTTGTCTTCAACTTCCAGCCGTCTTGTCCAGACCATCCTCCTGTTCTTGCATGGGAGAAGAGATTTAGCCAAAAACTGATGCATAACCCTCTAGAACTTAAGTAGTATACTTGATTGTTAGCTAGAATATTTGGGCATTCGGCTGAATGCCCTTGAATCAAGGGAGCGATAGCCTATAGCAGGGGATTTTGCTATTAGGCCATCGCTCGCACTAGGCGGCGTCCATGCCACTCCTCTCTAGATCCAGAATCGTGAACGGGTGAATATTGCTCAATTGATGAAAGAGCTCTTTTACAGCAGACTCAAATGAAAATGGTTTTGTCCATTTGTTGTTTTGTGATGTTTCTTTACATGTCTTGGTTTCACATTTGAATAACCGAACCAGTGGAGAAGACACTGGAATGAATTAACGGGTGACAACCGAGTTGAATCGTTCTTGATCCAAATTTTTTCTTATTTTGTTAGGGATGTTGCGAGGACGGACAAACACAGTTTCACAAAATTGAGGCTGATTATATTAGAGGAGAAGAGTATGATTGCCATCTGCACTTCAGAGATTTTTCTTTCAGTATATTGCTGCAGTAAGACTGACTCCAACAAGAGAAGCTATTTTTCAGATACAAAGTCACCTTTGCCTCGTCTGTAAAGTGGTTTGCATTTCTCTCCAATCTCACCATCTCCAACAGAGCAAGTGCATTTTTCTTCTTCTCCCCGCGACGCCGCTGCGGCTCGCCCCCGCGTACCGCCGCGCGCTGCCCGCACGCCGCGCACGCGCCGCCGCAAGGCCCGCCTGCGCCCACGCGCGCTCGCTCCTGGCACCCCCGCCCTCGAACCGCCGCGAGGCCCGCACGCATGCACAAGCTCGCCCGCGCGTCCGCGCTCGCGCCGCCGCGAGGCCCGTCCCCAGCGCGCTCGTCGTTCAGGTAGCCAAGCACGACTCTCCCGCCGCAGAGCACCACCTCGCCCATCGTGGAGCAATTTCAGCACACAGGCTAGTAGCAGGCGTGCATGCTAGCAGTAATTTCAGGCTAGCAGCAATTTCAGCACGCAGGCATGCAGGGCTAGCAGCGATTTCCAGGGTGAAGAATGTAATCAAGCAATTTCATCGAACAAGTAGCACGCAGGCTAGCAGCACAAACAAATGAGTAGACGCGGATGAGAATCGGGAAGTTCCGGCGTGCGTGCCGTCCAGCCCAGCATGGCGTCGACGGCGTGCGCATCAGAGAGGGGCAGCGCAAGCAAGCAGCTCGCCCCCGCCGCTGCTCGCCGCGCGCCGCTGCAACTCGCCCCGTGCGCCGCGGCTTGCCCGCCCCCACGCCGCCGCAGCTCGCCGCGCGCCGCCGCGGGTCGCCCGCGGCCCAACACCGCGTGCTCCTCCTGCCAAATCAAGCATTAGCATCCCCGTGAACTCTCCATGGCCGCCATTCGCCGAGTGCTGCCGTGACACGCTCCAATTTTTTCCCCTTCTTCTCCGGCGCCGAAACGCTCACCCGCAGCTTCGCCGTCAAATCCTTTCTCTATGGCGACGGACGGGTTCAACGCCGCCCTCGATCTCGTCCGCCAGTGGCGCAACTACCTCGCCATCTCCTCCAGAGTCCTCGCCTCCGACGCCCCAGAGGTGGTGGAGGGGCGCGGGGTCGACAGGGGCCGTGGAGGCGGTGGAGGCCGGCGCGGGGTCGACGGGGGCCGTGGAGGCGGTGGAGGCCGGCGCGGGGTCGACGTCGGCGTCCGTGGAGGCGGTGGCGACCGAGGAGGCGATGGATGCATCGGAGGAGAGAGGTGATCTAATTTTACACGTCCTCTCTCCTCGCAAAGTCGCAATGTAAGGTGATCTATTTTTACACGTCCTCTCTCCTCGCAATGTAAAATGGCTCTCCTTTTACATCTTCTGTTGGAGACTGATTTGGTGATGCACAGCGTCAAATAGGATGCAAAAATAGCTTTGGATCACCTTGTTGAAGTCAGTCTAAGTGCGGTGGGTGAACCATTCAATATACAATGTGGCATCGGGATAATAAGGAAACATAACCTTCAGAGGGATGTTACTTTACTCATGACCATATATATATAGCAGGCTTTAGAGCTGCACGAACGAAGAGATCAGGAGGGTACGCAAACGTGGAGGCGAGCTTTGGATTCGCCAGTTCCAGCAGGGGATGAGAGGCATTAGGAATTTCCGCTGCATTGGCAGGGGCGCCATCCAAACATTGCCGTCCAGTTCGAATGCAGTTCTTCAGTTTTACTTGTTCAGGAAAGAATCCCGTCCAGGTCAAATCTCATCATATACATAAAGATTGTGCCGGACGACATCCGTGAGCTGTGCAGAGAGCGGTACCTGAGGCTGAGACCGAACCACATCATATTCGAATGCAGTTTCGCTCAATCCTTCTGGTCAGCTCTGGGCTCCGTTCCTCCTTCCGGAACGAAATCGTCTGCCGTCCTTATTATAACGGCATTAGGAGAGATCATGTGGTGCCCCGTCCAGCTAGATCACGGGGAAACAGCACGGTCGTGCCGTTATAATAGCGATGGCAGATGATTTCAATCCCCTCCTCCCTCCATATCAGTCCGTCGACCATGGGAACTTCCGCGCCCATTGTCCGTCCCATGCAAACACTTTGACCGCTTCATGCAGCTCTGTTGTCTCCTCTGGAAACACAGGAACGAGGTGATCTTCCACCATGAACCACAGTCAGTTGATCGGTTGTTGCGAGCTTGTAAGGATGAAGCACTTTGGCAGTGTCGCATGCCTCGAGAAGACTACAGCGTCTCGGACGCATGGTGCAATTTATTCCGTGTAAATATGTAGTTACAAACACAGTCTCCTTTCCTCAATCTCAAAAGTAGTCATGAATAACTAACGAGTAGTTCTAAGGTACCATTATTAATGGATACCAGGTGGGGATCGCAACATCCCCCGTTGACCTTAAAATGAAAAAAAAAATTGCCGTCCGGTTGCCAACCAAACATCGCTGCCGGGCGGAATGTTTCGGCCAAGCGTCCAGGCTGCACAGAGCTCGGGTCCGATGTCGCCTCGTAGCACCGCTGCTCCAGGGTTCCTCTGTCCAAGGTAAACGGAACGAGCTCGATCACCAGGCTGAGGTGCGAACTGGCATTCCAACAAAATATAGGATATGAGAAAATGTGAAAATGATTCGGGTAAGCGAATCGGTTATTGGTGTGTTGATAACTCCATTCCCGGAGGATGAGATCATAGGTATCCTATTATTTGTTCTTGTATTTTGTGTGTCAACACGTCTGCTTTCCTTTTTCAATCAGGCCTGTAAAGTTTCAAAAGAAAAGCTGGAGCAAATTCTTTGCTTCAGTTATTTTTCTTGTACCGTCAGTAGTTTCATAGGAACAAATTAAGGAGCTCGGTTCAGAAAATTACAGCTTTTCCGTTCAAAAAAAGAAAGTTACAGCTTTTTTCCGTAGTATATAAGGCCAGTCTCAATGGCCTCTTTCATTTCACATATTTCTAATGTGACACATCAGCAAGCAGGTTTTGTACTACAAAATGAAAGTGCTTCTATCAGTGGAAAGTTTCATTTCATAGTTTCATAGCATCGACAGAGCAATAAATTGCTGCACAAAGTTATGATCAAATGTGACATACAAACTTTGTAGCCAGCTACATTGGCACGGAGGACACGAACCGATGTGCGGCAAGCGCGCCGGGCCGCGGCGAGGCGACGCACAGCACAGGGCGCCGACGATGATGAGCGGTGGACCGAGATGCGGCAGAGCATGCGCGCGGCCATGGTATGGAGCTCGCAGGCACGACAGACCGCGGCATGGTGGCCCGCGCGCAGGAGAGGGAGGCGTGGTGACCTGCGCGCGGGGAAGACGACCATGGCGTGGAGCTCGCGGGCGCGGAACGGCGATGCAGGTCTCATGTGCGGGAGACGACGACGACGCGCGCAGGACGAAGAAGACGACGGGCGGCGGGGCGGCGCGCGCAGGACGAAGAGGACGACGTGCGGGGCGGCGCTCGCAGGACGAAGAGGACGACGCGGCGGCCCTCGCGGGTGCGGGAGAGGGCCGTCGCGGGCACGGCAGTCGACGGCCCGGCGGCGGAGCTCGCGCGCGGGAAGCATCGGCGCGACGGCGGCACGCGCGGGGGCGCGGGAGGCGACGGCCCAGCAGCGGAGCAAACCGTGCGGGAGGTGTTGGCGTGGCGTCGGAGCTCGCGCGGGCGCGCCAGATCGCGGCGGCGGCTCCGCGGGCGCGGGGGACGAAACACGGCGGCGGATCTCGCACTGGAAGGCGTCGGCGCGGGGAACGACGATGCGGCGGCGGATCTCGCACGTGGGAAGCGTCTGCGCGGCGGCGGCCCTCGCGGGTGTGGAAGACGACGGTACGGCGGCGGCGGAGCTCGCTCGTGGGAGGTGTCAGGTCGACGGCAAAGCGCGCGCGGGAGGCGTCGGCGCGGTGGCGAGGGACGGAGGGGAGGAAGACAGTAGCAGGAGCACGGGATCTGATTTTGGGTGAAAGAAAGAAGCTGACGACCTCAGTGCACTTTCATTCCTCTTTCATTTGGTTGGAAAGAACGCCAGGAGTCTTTCACTGGGATGAAAGGGTATGAAAGGATTTTGTTCTCTCTCCTAATAAATTTGTTGCCATGTCACCAATTTATCTGATGTGGCAAGCTATTAAATGCAAATGAAAGGTGGACTGAGACTGGCCTAATCAGAACGGCTCGTGATATGTACAGCAGTTAACTGTCCCTAAGTCGGGATCGAGTTTAGTCGACAACTCAGATGAAGTTCAATTTAATTTGGTTGTCTTGGGTTGTTGTGGTGGGTGGAGCGGTCAGGACAGCATGGTTTGTTATTGCAGCTTGGTGTTTCAACGGGTTACTATTGGCATGCATCAGAATGAATGCGCCAGTCTCAATGGGATCTTTTATTTTACTCTTTTCAAGACTAGTTTTAGGAAAAGGAGCCAGCTTCCTTTTATTTGGATGAAAGACCTATCACAAAATATGAAAGTTTCTCATCTTTCTCATCATAATTAACTTGCCAAATCAGTAAAAGATGCACACATAGCATAAAATTTAATGCAAATGAAAGGCCCCATTGAGACTGGCCTTAGAGAGCATAGGTACATCACGCCTTAGATGCTATTCGCCGTGGAATGGCCAGCTCGAGCAGGGATGGATTAGGAGGTATTGGGAAGTTTTGTTAGATGGATCGGAATAGGCCATATATACTGTTGCTGCGCTCGTTCCAGGCTGCTGCAAATCGATTCACGATTGTTCCTCGTAACTTCGCGCCAAGGCAGGCCTGTGGCGGCAAGGAGGAACGAAGGTCGTACGACGAGTTTAGAGGGCGGCGCTCGTTTCTGTCTTCCTCTACGATCAAGAATCATCGCCACCCAGGACTCCTGATCACTCCGAAAGTCCCCGGCAACAATCACAATCAATATTGATTTGCGGTGCCCGATCATTTAGTACGTCTATGTACTGAACAATATTTCTGAGTTGGGATCAATCTTATAATCAATGATATTAGCGTTCATAATTTTGAGTGTCAAAAAAGTTTTACTACTACAAAATTAAATACCCATGATCTAAATCCTGAGTCCACCTCTGCTGTCCGAAGAAATTAAAGGCTCCCGATGCGTAACTGATGAGTGATGAGTAACTCCTGCCGTCACAAGAGCTCATTCTAGTCTGTGGACGGTGGACTAACTTTTGGCGTACAATTTTTCAGTTGATCGGTGCGCGAAGTAGCTCGCCGCTACATTTACAATCAACGTAGTAGCTCAAAGCTTTTGCTGTTGAATTTGAGTATCCATGAACTGGCCATATATAGCACACGTATAGTGTGGCATGTTTTCAAAGGCAGGAATGAAAGAGCAAGATTGACGGGTCGACAACATTTACGGCTATTTATTCTTTCTGTCATACTTGCACGTGTGTTGCACATTTACAGTAACTTATCTTATATTTATTTACTAATTGAATTTACTAATTGAAGGCTTCTTTTGAGGCCTCTACGTTAATCGAAAGAAATATTTTAAAAATTCTCAAAAAAGAAGCAAAAGTACTCATCACATCTGCCATTATGAAAAGGTTTGTCAAAAGTACCCTTCACACCTATTTCTAAATTACCCACCACGCCATTATGAGTCTAAAAAACATAGCTAAATTCGAAAAAATAAAAAAATCCTCAAACTTATTTCTAAATTACCCACCATGCCACTATGAGTCAAAAATAGATAAATTTGGAATATTAAAAATAGCCAAAAATACTCCTCACGTCTATTTCCAATTTACCCACCATGCTATTATGAGTCCAAAAATAGCTAAAATTGAAATAATAAAAAATAGCCAAAAATACCTTTCATTTCTATTTCTAATTTACCCGTCGTGCCATTACGAGTTCAAAAATAGCTAAATTTGAAATAATAAAAATAGCCAAAAATACACCTAACTCTTATTTTTAAATGACTCAGTTTGCCAAATTTGAATCAATAAAGGGAGTCTATTTTAATATCCCAAACTCAAATGCAAAATGTGAAATTCATAATAAAGAAAGTAAATATACTTCTTTTTAAATTGTTGGGGAAATACGCGTCATCAAAAGTAATTTTTTTAAAAAAATAAATATCTCTCTAATTTCTAGCCCGTGCGATTGAAAGGCTAGTCTTTTCAGTTGTAGGCGACGTTCTCATCGACAACAAGGCCTCTATAGCAAAAAGAAAAGAAAAAACAAGACCGAAAAAAGTAACAAAAAAACCATGACCGAGACACTTAAAACCGAAATTTCGGTCTTCGGATAATTTTTTGGATACTAGCTTTATAAATGAATTTTATTTTTCAAATTCAGATAGTATCCTTAGGTATATGAACTTTGCTGTATACTAGCATACTAGTAAGTAGATCTAGCCTTAGTCTTCTGTGTAGTTGGAGGCTTGGAGCTCCCTCACCGTTATGTGCTTTTTGGTGTTCTTGCCTTCTAAATACGGTGATTTGGTTACGCCCCTCCTCTCTAAGCTTTTAGTAGTTTGAATAATTGTTTCCTGTAGTGGTGGTAGGAGTCATGCCTTTTGAAGTCCTCTCCCCCCTTTGCTTCTACTTCTTTGCTCTAGTTCAAGTGCCATGGAGGCGTTCTGTTCGTCGGTGGTGGCTACTGAAGTGGAGGTATTCGACATTAGTCAAGTTTCCATGGATTCATATCAAAAAAAAAAAAAGGTTTCCATGGATTGGGTTATCGTGTCTTTTTGCTGATTCCTAGTTTAATCCATGAAACTTTAAGATGCCTTGGCCCGCTGAAGCTTCATTTAGATCTACAGCCGAGTCTTATCCTTCTTTTTTTTTTTTTGAAATGCGAGTCTTATCCTTCTTCTACCTCAAAGGGTGTAGATCTGGGGATTAGCTAAATCTGTGAAGCATTACGGTTCGGCGACGACTGCTGGGTGGACCACATGTCAATCTGCTTGCACCACAAAGCCCTTCTTCATTTGTGACACGTTTGTTGGATGATTTTTTTTTCTAGAAGGTGCATTGCACGTATTTCATTAAAGAGAAGAGAATTTTACGATATCACTTTGCGACCCAACACGGCGATTTGGTACCGGCACCAAATAACGACACATACCGAGACCTAAAGGGACTACTTGCGGCACGAAAGACGACCGCAGACCAACACAAAGAAAACAAAAGCACACACATTCCACCACGACGAGAGAAAAGAAACCAATACCCTACTCATCATGCCGCCGGAGACCGGAGAAGAAGTCTTGGTGTTGTTGACCCGTGGGCGACTCCAAGCTACAAGACAAGCACCTCGACGAAGTCCAGCTCGCCTTCCTTTGTTCCCATGCCTCTTCTTTGCTCTCCACGACCATGAAACACGTCTCCCAGCGACCAACTTTCCACCAATATGAGCCTCGACCAGCAATCCGCCGTCAGCACACAAAATTGCCTTGATTGTGTTGTGCGGTGCTGCTTTGGACTTGACCTCGGTAACTTTAGGCATTGCATGTACGGTAGCGGGGCATCGAGCCAATGGCTGACTGCCAGCTGCAGTAGGCCTGGTTTGCACGACCCTGGCCATAGAACGAGTTGCGACTTCAGACACCATGGAGGGGATCTTGGCCTGTAGAAACTTGCGAAGCGACCTCTCAGCGGCAGAAAGCACCCGCCTTTCTTTAGCCATGTCCAGGCGAGCAACCACCTCCACAGTCATTTCCAACTGCTCCTGAGGCGTTGGGAAGCTGCGCGGCGAGGAAGAAGAGTAGGTGACCTCTGTCCTCTCGGTCCTCTCCGTCGTGAATGTGCCACCACGTACAGCAGGAACAGGGGATGTGGTGCCAGGGGGAGGGCTTGGTCGAGGTGAGGCCTGAATCCCTAGACACGGCGGCGACCCAACAACAGTAGCGACGACGACCATGGCAGTGTCCTGCCCCCCGAAGGAGCGTTCCAAGGAGACGACCTGAGCTTTTAGAAAATCACGCAAGGACCGCTCTTTCTTCGACAGCTGGCGTCTTTCCTCAGCCATATCCAGCTGATAAATTAGCTCCATAGCCATGTGCAACCGGGCTTCAGGAGTGAGGATGCCTGAGGATGGGAGAGGCGGCGAGGAGGGCTGACCCTCCATCGGAGCGACCATGGTTGATGTAGCTGGTGGGGGCGAGGAGGCGGCGGCGAACCGTGCGGATGGGCGGCGGCGACCGTGTGCAAGGCAGCGACTTGGGGCACACCTCATTCTCGTGAAGGAGACCAAATCCCGGTAGCTCCGGGACGCATGCCGATGTCCTGCCCGTTGCCGGCCTCACCCGGGACAGTGCGCCGCGTCCGGCGACCCGGCGTTGGGGCCAAGATCTACCCGCTGCCGGAAAGGTACGATTTGTGGCGACCGAGGAGATGGGCCTAGACTTGGTGCTGGGCACACTGCCTGGTCTCGTCATTGGACGGTGGCTTCGTCGTTTGATGTGCTGCTACAGGATCCATGGCGATCTTCGCCTCTGTGAACTAGGAGCTGCTACAGTGGTGCGTTCGTTGCCGTCAATGGTGGATTTCCTCCGAGGCTTGGAATGTAATTTCTATTTTTAGTTATGCCCTCATTAGCCCTTCAATTGATCCGTACAAAATTTCTGACAGTTGTAAGGGTCTCCTTGTAAAGCTTACGTAAGCAATGGATGTTTCAACTTTCAAGCCCCCCCTTGTGGGCGTTTGTCCTGTAAAAGAAAAATGGCACTCCGACACTCCGTACGACGACAGTCACCATCGAATCAAATGAGAAGGGCCCTGACAGATGGGCCCCGACATCAGCGAAGCCCATCCGGCAGAATCCGTTGACAGAAAAAAGTCCATCACTGACTCCCGAGCGCGGACGCGTCCGATTGCCGATCCACTGCGTTTTCGAATTCTCCGCACCCATATTGGAGGAGACGCCTCCCCACCGTAGCCCTACCCGTCAGCCCCTCACTCGCCGCGCGGGCGCGGTCACCAAAACCCTAGCACACGGAGAGGAGACCGCCGAGCCCAAAACCCTAGCCCGCTCGCCTCCCCCCTATTAAAGCCTGCGCCCAAGAATTCCGCTGCGGCTACGAGCACGGTCGCATACGCATCTCCATCCCTCTCCTCGAGCGCAGACAAAGGTAAGGTTCGCGTTCGGTTCGTTCTGCCTTTCGATCCGTCCTGCTATGGTAGGCGGACCTCTTTTCTTGGCCAGAAAATTGGATTTTTACTCTTGATTTCCCCGTGTGGTACAGAGATGGCGGCGGCAGTGCTCGGAACGGAGAGGGAAGCTGCGGGGGTGTCGGCGGCCGCCGTGCTGGCAGTCGCCGCTGCGGCCCAGAGGTGTTTGGCCCTGCTTGCTCTCGCGGTGAGTGTTTTCAGGGTGCCTGTGCTCTGCTTTTCTAATGTTTGATTGCTAGATATGCTTGATAGACCTGGATAATCTAGTGACCTTTTCTGCTAATAGAGCTCATTCGTGGTTGCCCATGGTTTTTTGTGGGTTTAGCTGAATTTTGAGGCATTTAAGTCTACAGATCTGGGGATTACCATAATGCCTGTTGATTTTGACGTCTTTGGATCTGTTTATTGGAAATTTATGCCTGTTAGTTGACTGGGGTTGGTACAGTTCTAGTGAATAGATCGTAGCGGATCTGGATAGTGAATTACTGATTGGATGTACGAAATCCAAACAGAAGCTGTCCACGTCGTGGGTATAATAGTTTACAGGATGTGAAAATGTACCAAGTTCTAGCACACGTCAATCTTTGGATCTGTTTATTGGGAATTTATGCCTGTTAGTTGACTGGGGTTGGTACAGTTCTAGTGAATAGATCGTAGCAGATCTGGATAGTGAATTACTGATTGGATGTACGAAATCCAAACAGAAGCTGTCCACGTCGTGGGTATAATAGTTTACAGGATGTGAAAATGTCACAAGTTCTAGCACATAGTCTTCCAATCACTTAGTAATTATGATGCGAATTTTTTGGTTCAGTTTGCTAGTAACTTAAGGAACTGCTATAACAAACAAATGTAACACTACAAACGACTGTGATTGCTATGTTGATCTTGCTTCCTGGATTAAAAGGAACATACTTTAAGATACTTGACCGCTTGTCTTTGTTTGTTAGTTGTACCCATTACCAGAGGATTTTGTTGACCGGAATTCAGTTCACTTGATTTGAGAACAACGTATGACACTAGTGTAGTCATGATGATGTGGACAGTGGCTTTGAGGAGTGTCCTATCTATCTAGCTGCATAAACTAAGTCATGTTAGTAATGTTTTAGTTTCTGAAAAATCTTGGTCAGAACCTGACTAAATAGAAAAAGCAGAAAACCATTTGCTTTCCTTAGGCTTTGGATTAAATGTGGTTGATTAGATGAAAAGCAAAACCAGTATAGTGTCATGGTTTTTGAGTGTATTTGTTAGATGTGCTGAAATAAATATATTGCTAATTGATAGCTCTGGCCCCCTGTTATTGTATTGTAACAGTGAAAACCAATGTATGATAGCTGACAGGAGCAATTCTTTTTATTATTATTTTGATATACTGATTGAACCCTCATCTTTTTTTTTAGATTGAAGCTGTAAACAACGGAGCTGATATATTTGGTGAAGATCAGCAGGCTATTTACAAGTAAATGCTTTGACCCTGTTTTGCTATTGTGACCTTTTAGTGAAAGTGTTTATGGCTGACTGCTGATGTCTTTTTTGAAGGCAACTTGGCAGAATCAAATCAGAAACTACCCCTGAGCCTAAGGATGCTGGTGGATCAGATGATGATGACGACGATGATGAAGATGATGATGATGAAGAAGTTGGTGGTGATGATGACGATGATGCTGAGGAATTCTCTGAGGATGACGGGGGTGAGGACGACGACGATGACGATGATGACCCTGAGGCAAATGGTGAAGGAGGGAGTGATGACGATGACGACGACGACGACGATGATGGTGGTGATGATGATGATGGCGATGATGATGACGACGAGGACGACGACGACGATGATGATGAGGAAGACCAGCCGCCTTCCAAGAAGAAGAAATGATCTGGTTGCATCCACCTCAGATTGTTTCAGGCTGTTGTGTTCTGTTTAGATTATGGAACAGGTTTGGACCTATGTAGCTTGTGGCTTGGTTGTCGGGTCTCAGTAGAGTAGGAAAACTTTGACATCTGATCAGCTGTTATCTTGTGTTTTCTTCCCCCTTTGTGCATGTCATAACATGTTGTGTTCTGGTGGGGTCATTTTTAGTGTCATTTGGAGCTATGATTTTGTGTCCTGCATTCAATCTAATTCATATTACTCAGGCTGAAGTGTAATCAATAACATGTGGATATGGTAAGCATCATGCAGTGTGCTTGAAGCCTCTCCATGCCTATTGGTTCACATATCCAAACTGATTATGGTTTATGACACCGTCCACTGGAACTTCTTAATATATATTGTTGATTGGACTGTTACTGAGCAAAGTGGTGAACCATGAAGATAGCTGCTCTTACAACTTCTGCATCAAAACCCAAGTTGCATGAACAACAAATGGAAATATAAGTGAAGGTTAAACTGTAGGAGATACAAAATAACATTAGGGTTTATCTGCACAACATACTTCAATTTTGTATTTAGCTAACCAAAATTTTCATACTGTTCTACATATTTACACCTCATATGTTACTGTTCTACAACAGGACACTACTGTTGTAATAGCATTCCTCTTACCCTTCCAAAATAGGGTAAAAAAAAGAAGAAAAAACAAATGGGCAGAACCAAACTAGATACATTTCAGTCGATGACCATACACAGTTACAGACTATATTTCCCCTAATGAGGGTCTTCCATTATCTGGCAAGTGACTTAGAAGAAACACACATAATCTCGTCGGTGCAAAGATGAATCGTATGTACTATGAATTACTGTCACGACTCCTGTTCCAACTTGGAAAAATCCTGGGGCTCACTGCTGGCAAATGCTAACCATACAGCAGTACCAGTTAAGTAAAGAAGATGGAAGGTACAAAAAGTGATATCTGCACGCAAAAAGATATCATATGGGGATTAGAACAGTTAGTAGAAAGGAAATACATTTATGAAGATGGATCGATGGCATACGCTCCAAGAATGAGTTGAATCAAGAAGATAGCCTGTCAGTGCAACGCCAACAATTCCAGGCACAGCGCCGACAGTGTTTGTGATTCCCTGGAGCATAAAGGCAACAAATCAACCACTCATGACAGGGCAACAGAAATGCACCCAGCGCCACTGTAAGCTTGTAGAATCCAAACATTTTGTTTCAATTTCTTTTACAAGAAGACAAGCAAGAAATTTGAGAAGGAAGAATCGTCATGCCTTACCAGGAGAATGCTGGCATATTCACGAGAGATCTTGATGGGTGCAATAAAGCCCTGTTTACCAACCAAAATAATCAGGTTTGGAACTTGGAAAGTTGACAAAAGTAAGTAACTTGATGGCAAGTTTAACAACTTGACCTGACAATGCAAAGCTGGAGAGTGCCAGACCACTTGTAAGAAAAGCAACAATTTCCCAGGGAGCAATCCAAGATCCACAGAGGAAAGCGTCATGAAAGCCGCAGGCGACACAAAGGCAATTGTTTGACATATTTTTCGGACCTAGAGAAATTAAGCAAAACACACATTTTTTTCAGTTTTCTTACAATAAATTATATATTTATGGTCCATTTGTAAAATGCTTTTGAGTTATGACAGAACATACATTGTGTTCAGTTCTAAAAATTGTCTAGGATTGCGTAAGACCCTATATAGCGGACTTCTTCCTATTGGGGAAGACAACAGATTGAGCAACAAGGAGATTTCAGGGAGTAATTGAATTAACTGCAAGCAGGAGGGGCTCCTGCACAGGACTCATGATCGAATAGGAAGAGATAAGAACTGAGTCTGTAAGAACATGTCCATGGTATTTGTGTTGGGGTGTGTACTGTTTACTCCTAGTAAGGTTAAGGAATAATTGATTAGTTATTTGCATTGCAATTTATCCGGAGCAGATATCTGCCATCATAAAAACGTTAATACCAAATCTGCCATCCAGGTTTCTTACACATTTGCTACTGTTGACCCATTCAGCACTACAGAGGCATCAAATGACCAAAATGTCCTGTCTTCCTCCTTCAATCAGATTACTTCATTTGTCTTTTTTTTTTCTTTATTTATTTGTGTTGGCTACCATGGTGAGCAGAAGAGTAGCTCAGGGGTAGCCTCTATGCCCGCATCGGCTCCTCCGACGAGCTCCTCCGCATGCTCCTCGACGCCCTATGAATCAGATCAAAATTCATCTTCTTGTTTGTCGCGCTATTCTTCTACAAAAGCCAGCTGGTCCATCGTGGGATTCATCAATGGCCATACGAGTCAATTTGACATTGCCTCCAGCTAGCGTTACGCAGAGCTTGGGGGTAGCCCGCGGTCTGGATCTCAGCGCAGAGTTCATCCGACGGCGTGAAGATTGTGGCGCAGCGTGGAGCTTGTCCGCGGGAAGCACGGCTTGGCAGCGAAGGCGGCTGCGGAGGAGGCGGCATGGGCGCAGCGGTGGCGGCGCCGCAACGGGACGCAGTGTTGGCGGCGTACTGTGGAGCTCATCTGTGCGACGCCATGGAAGAGGAAGGAAAAAACTGAGTCCGAGGTAGAAGACGAGGGTAATTTGGGCAATAGATAAAAAGTTCAAGGGAAAAATCTAAGACTGACTCCAACAGAGGGTAGGCAACCCCATTTTACATCCCCGCCGGACACTGTACACAACCCAACACTCTCCAACAGATGAGCCATCGGGTGATGCATCTTTGCATCGGAGGAGAGAGGGGAGCCAAACTTGGCTCCCTCTCTCCTCCGATGCATCGCGCGGAGGTGGGCCCGGAGGCGGTCGCAGGGACGGTGAGGTGGGCCCGGAGGCGGTCGCAGGGACGGTCGGCGGCGTCGACGGAGCGGCGGCCCGCGCAGTCGATGGTGATGTGGACCAGCGGCGGGGACGGGGGCGACAGGGCCGCCGCCGCGCCGCCAAGCTTGCCGCCCCGCGCCGCCCAGCTGAATCGCTCTCCTCCGACCAGCCATGACCACAACCTCCGCTCCTCGTCGCAGCAGCCGCCCCCACCGCTTCTCCCCCAAATTGATGGCTCAAATGGAACCGCACCACCTAGAGGATGCGGTTCCCCCACTCCCTGGCCACCATCTCGTCCTTCCCCATGCCGGATTGAAGCTCCTCGTGCAGGGCAGAGGGGCGCATGCGCGGCGACACGCGGAGGCGTGCCGGGCGAGCTCAGCGGCGCGTCGAGGCGGGCGCAGGTGCAGGCGGAGGCCAGCGCGGGCACGGCGGCAGGCGGAGGCGCGCGCGGGGCGCGGGCGCAGGCTGAGGCACGCGCGGCGGCAGGCGGAGGCCGGCGCGGCGCAGCGACGCGCGGAGGCGTGCCGGGCGGGCTCGGCGGCGCAGCGACGGCGCGTGAGCACGGATGCGGCGCGGCGAGCGGAGGCGAGCGCGACGGCGGAGCGGGGCGAGCTGGGCGGCGCGGGGCGGCAAGCTTGGCGGGACGAGCGTGGAGAGGGCGGTGGAGGAGTGCGGCTGGGGTGTCGCGGGCGCGCGCGTAGGCAGGCGCGGAGGAGGGCGGCGGGGGCGAGCGCGGCGCGGCGATGCAGGGCGGCGGCCACGCGCGGTGGAGGCGGGAGCGCGCGCACGTGGACGTCGCAGGCGCGGAGGAGGGGGCAGACATGCGCAGGCAGGCGGAGGCAGCAGCTAGACAACAGCGGGTGGACTTGCGACGGAGGCGAGCGCGGCTTGCGACACGGAGGCGGCGCGGCGGCAGGGGACGGGAGAGGCTGGCATCTATGGCGGCGAGACAGGAGAGGCCGACGTCCAGCGCGGCCCCGTCCAGGGTGCCCTTCTCGTCGACGGCGCCGAAGAGCCGTACTTGGCAAAGGTGAGCGTGGCGCGTGTCGCGTGGAGGCGAGGTGGCGGCGCGGGGCCGGGGCTCGGCGGCGCACTGCGGGGGGCCGGGCGAGCGTGGTGCGGGCGCGTCGGGGAAGGCGTGTCGAGGCAGCACGTCGAAGGCGGACGGCAGCGCGTGGCCGAGATCGGAGCGCGGGGCAGGGCGCGGAGCGCGGCGTTCCACGCGGTGCGTGGTGGAGCTCGGAGCGCGGCGTTGCGGGGCAGAGGCGGCGCGTCGGAGGAGCGCGGTGCGGACTGCGCGCGGAGGAGGGCGCGTCGGGGGCGGCGCGTCGAGGCAGCATGTTGAAGGCGGGCGCGCGGCGCGGGTGCGCGGAGGCAGCGCGCGACGCGAGCGGCGGTGACCCGGTGCGGGAGGAAAGGGAAAGGAATGCAAGTGCTCTGTTGGAGACAGTGCTTTGGGATGGTGAGGCAACCTACTTTAGATGCCATGCATATGTCCTTTTGCCTCTAAAATTTGGCACTCCTTGTTGGAGTCAGCCTAACGCTGCTGACGGCGATGGCAAAAATGTGGAGTTGTAACCTGGATGGCAGATTTGGTAATTAGCATTTTTGCGATGGCAGATCCCTGCTCAAGAGAAATTGCAATGGCAAATAACTAATTATTCGTGTACGTGCGGACTCTAGAAAAATAGAAGACCCATCGTCAGATTCAGAGAAGCGAGGGTTGGATTGTCACGTAGGCTACATCCTTCCAGCTGACATTCCCAACCTTTAGTTTTCTCCCTTCTATTTCCACTGCCCTTCCCTAAATGGCAACCATTGCACCTACACGCCAGAGGTGCCTACAGCCGCGAACAACCCTATAAAGCTCTGCAGCAAAAAGGCATACTAAAGAACCTCCGAAAGGGATGGTTGATTAAAAAGTAAATGCTTTACCTTTGTTGTGTCAACTCCATTTGATATTAAGTTGTCTGCAAAAGGCGCTGCAATAGATGTAATGATCATTGAACCCAAAGGAGGAAGGACAGATACCTACAAAAAAGTATAAATTCAAAAGCTCTACATGAGGTTGGAGTAAAAGCTACACATCAAGGAAAAATAAAGGCAGATGAAGATCACCTAATGAGGGATGTGGGGCTGTTAAAAGAAAGATCTTACTGTAGCTGTAATAAGAAAGAAAAAAGTTTACATACCCATGCTGCTTCTGTCAAGTTCAGGTTCAGCTCCTCACTGCGTAAGAATGAGTTGGACGAAGTTAAGGCAATAAGTTGTTAGTTGTTACATATGTTTGACATAA
Source organism: Eragrostis nindensis (assembly GCA_012490785.1). Taxonomy (NCBI): domain Eukaryota; kingdom Viridiplantae; phylum Streptophyta; class Magnoliopsida; order Poales; family Poaceae; genus Eragrostis; species Eragrostis nindensis. The sequence continues at coordinate 2,042 of JAAXCT010000379.1, read as the reverse complement.
TGTGATGAATAATAGCAACATATTAAAACTGAACTAACACTTCCCTAAATTCAGAAATGGATATATATAGACTGATGTACAATATAGATGTAGGTCCAAGAAAATCCTTGAAATAAAAGGAAAGGACTGATGTACAACATAGTGTAAGTTTATCTGTGGAACTAAGCACATCAGAGCTCAAACTTCATAATACTATCAAAGCTGGATACTGCAGGAAATGTGGACCAAGTCATTATCAACTTATTATTCAAATTATTCACTGAAACAAATAAGTGGCGATTAATATAAATGGTCCATAATAAAGTATGAATAAAGTAACTTGAGAAGAGAACAAGCAAGGTGTCAAACCTAAAGAATGTTGGCAGCCAAGACAAGCAAGTGTAATGCCCCCAGCTTCCGCAAAAGTGAGCATATATCATTGCCCATACTGCCTTGCTTTTGAAAATGCTCCCCAAGGCACATCCTACAGAACAAATAACGAAGTAGATATATGAGCAATGTGTGTCAATAAAGTCGCTCTTTATATTTAAACTTATGTGGCAATTACCTAAGATGGCCACATTGTACTACATGATTTAGTGGAGTGCTAAACTTCATTGCCATGTAGTCAAATTGACAGTGCCCATCTCAGACAAAGAAAGTTGTTCACTTCATTGAAAGTACGGGAAACCAACATGTCTTGCAGATGATATTTAAAAAATTAAGAATGTTATGTAAATAAAGTATTCATATGCAACATGTCCATGCATTAGCATTACTTTTCTGTTGTTTCCCCTTCCTGCAAGCTTTAGTGTCAACAGTAATTATGCATCAATCACACAGGTCGTTCTGCCTTGATTTTGAAACTATACTTATTCAATTTTCATCAATGTTATTCAATCCCTCGACCTGTTCTCTAGGAAGGGCTTAAAATAGCGTGACCTCAGCTAATATAAAACAACCTGTAGTGAATTTTGCAGATCTTCCAATGACGAGTCTGATGAGGTTGAAGACATGGATGATGAATAAGACCATCGGATCCAACGGAACCTTGTCCAAATCTGCAGAGTATAAGCAAATCGTGTGGTGTTCAAATGGTTATTTGAGCTGACTGTACATATAAACAACTATAAGATGATAGCTGAAAGGAATACTTTAGCCAGAATAATGTATACAAAATAACAGGTCAATGATACTCAATGCCAATTTTTTTTAAAAGAATTTATACTAATAATATGAAAGCACCGCATGGTGAACACAACTTACACTTCAAATAATAAATGAAAGTAGCAAATATAGTAAAAAGTAAACTAGTATAATCATGCCAGCCAAGATGTTTTGTGCATAAAATCAAATAGATACTTGAAGCCTTGATGCAGAAGCACTCCATGCAATAAACCAAATGACTTTTACAATTCCAAGCCCAAAACTATTCGCAAGAAACAAGAAAAAGTAAATGTCAAAAGGATCTCTGTAGCTACATGGTACAACCACCTATGAAAGAATCAAGTATTCACAACTGAATTAAGGCAATGCCATGATTTCTTAAACAAACATTCCCTAGTTACTTTTTTTTTCATAGATAATCCAATTGTCCAAAATCCCTAACGGAACATATGAATAAGTAATGATTATAGTGACTGTTACAGGCCCTTGCAAAAAAAAAAAAAAGAATATAGTGACTGTTACAGGAGAGTTTCTATCATGTCTGAGATGAGAAATTGAGATTACCACTTACTTAAACTGCCTTCGTTGTCAGTTGGCTGTTTTTCTTGAAGAGATTCAAACCCTAGGCACCTGTGCATTAAAAGAAAAGTAAAGCTAAGCAGAAATAAATATTTTTTGCCAAGTTCTTACAAATATATGCTTACCAAATAATCCCGAGAAGGCCAAATATGTAAAAGACGGACTCCCAGCCAAGGTTCTGAATAATGGGAGGGGCAAACAGAAGTCTGTAATGTAATACAATGGACAAAATATTAACTTTATGGAAACATTATTGCTATTACTTCAAGCCACATAGTCACAAACAACATGTAGGTGATGTTGTCTCTGATTATGAA